>SJYF01000037.1:5173665-5196459 GCA_006410515.1 Procapra przewalskii | reverse complement strand
CAACAACTTAGTCCTCTCTCAGCCTGGCTGACCACCTGGATGACCAGTGGTGGAGTCCCAGTGGCCCCATCTGGCTAGCTTGCTAGCTGCCCCTCCTTGGCGGTTTTCAGCCTTGTACTGACTAGGGCCATGTGGAGTGGGGTGATGGGGGCTAGAGAGGGCTGGGGAGTCAGGGGGTTCCGGGGGCTCCAGCCTGCTGCAGTTTGAGCTCCTCCCAGGTGCCCACTGAGGCCAAGAGGTGGGAGTCCTATGTCAAAGAGTGGGGAGCTGATGCCTTGAGAAGGGACATCACTTGCCCTGAAACCAGTGAAGTTAGAGTTTGAATCCATGTCTGAGACCCAGGCTAAGCCACTTTGTGGTGAGTTAGCTGCTGTATGTGGGGGGACAGATGGACAGATCTTGGTTTTGCACTCTTTAGCCCATCTTTGAGTAAGAGGCAGGGGGAGAAAAAAGCCTCTGAGTTTTGTCCCTTATTTTCTGGATGACCTCCTGAAAGATCCTCAACCATTTTGGGCTGGGGCCTCCTCCCCCGTGAACACAGAATAGTACCAGTGTGGTTCATGTACTTAGCTGGCCCCCAGTGGACCCAAGGCAGGCCCTGTGCCCCTGGGGCTGACCTGCTGGGGGAGCTGGTTGATGGATCAGCGGGCTAATTTCACAGCCTGATGAAGACCTGGGGGAAAGTGGTAGAGGGTGACTGGGGAGAGTGTTCATAGGGCATTCCAGACAGAATGAGCGGCAGGTGAGAAGGCCCTGAGACAGGACCAAGCTCAGTGTGTTAGGGAAACAGTGACAAGCCTGTATGGCTGGCGTCGAGGCAGCCAGGGGTGTGGTGGGGGAGGAGGACGGGGGTGGCTGGGTCCCTCACACAGCGCTGTGGAGTGAGGCTCAGAGGGCTTGTCTGGGGATGAACGGTTAGATGTTCCCGTCAGGGCCTGGCACCTGGAAAGCTCTTGACAAGTTCGTTGGTGGGATGAGACATGTCCCTTGGCCTCTCGGTGAGGCAACGGGCAGTGGGTGAAGGGCGCACGGAGGCTGTGTGCCGGGGCCCGGGGGACCTTGCTGGTGCGGAGCCTCTGACCCAGGGCCTGAAGCCACGGGGAGCTGTTCAGCAGGCAGGAATGAGGGGAAGGCCGTGCCAGGAGTGGGGCTTGGGAGGAGCGGAGGCGGGCAGCCAAGAGAGGGAGAGTTCTCTGGGAAGCAGTGAGAGCAGGGGAGAGGGCGCTGATGGGGGGTGGGCAGGCCTCCCAGTGGCCCGGGGGAGTTGGGGGGCAGTAGGCGGTCAGAGGGGAGGTGAGAGCTGGACTCCAGGAGGAGTGTTTTCTTGCTTGATTTCCTAAGTAGCGTATGGTCATGGTAGGAGGGTTGGAGCACATGGGGTATCAATAGGAGAAGGGAATACAAAGCACCCGTCATTCTCCTACCCAGAAATACAGATCCTCTTAACACTTGCTGTGTGGCCTTGGGGAATTTAGTCTACTTCTCTGAGCCTCTGTTTTCTTGTTTATAGAATGGAATAATAATAGTACCTGTCACGAAAAGTTGTTGTGAGAGTTAAATGAGTTAATCCACGCAGCATATTTAGAACAGCACCAGCAGAAATAGCCGTCATCACTAACAATAACAATGATGTCATTTGTAATATTATTACCGTCTCGGTGGGTGAAGAGCCCAGATGATAGAATTTGGCCCCTGTATTCTAGTTTGGAGTACCAGAACCCCTTGTAAAGTCACTCAGTCGTGTCCAACTCTTTGCAACCTCATGGATTGTAGCCCGCCAGGCTCCTCCGTCCATGGGATTTTCCAGGCAAGAGTACTGACTGGAGTGGGGTGCCATTTCCTTTCTCCAGGGGATCTTCCTGACCCAGGGGTTGAACCCAGGTCTCCCGCATTGCAGGCAGATGCTTTACCGTCTGAGCCACCAGGGAAGCCCAGACCCCCTTACCTGTCTCCTGAAAAACATGTATGCAGGTCAAGAAGCAGAAGTTAGAACTGGACGTGGAACAACTGACTGGTTGGAAATTGGGGAAGGAGTATGACAAGACAGTATCTTGTCACCCTGCTCATTTAACTTATATGCAGAGTATATCATGCAAAATGCCAGACTGGATGAATCACAGCTGGAATCAAGATGGTGGGGAGAAATATCAACAAGATCAGGTATGCAGATGATACCACTCTTATGGCAGAAAGTGAAGAGGAACTAAAGAGCCTCTTGATGAGGGTGAAAGAGAAGAGTGAAAAAGCTGGCTTGAAATTCAACATTAAGAAACCTAAGGTCATGGCATCTGGTCCCATAATTTCATGGCAAATAGAAGGGGAAAAAAATGGAAGCAGTGACAGACTTTATTTTCTTAGGCTCCAAAATCACTGTGGATGGTGACTGCAGCCATGAAATTAAAAGATGCTAGCTCCTTGGAAGAAAAGCTATGACGAACCTAGACAGCTTATTAAAAAGCAGAGACATTACTTTGCTGACAAACATCCATCTAGTCAAGCTATGGTTTTTCCAGTTGTCATGTATGGATGTGAGATTTGGACCATAAAGAAGGCTGAGCACTGAAGAATTGATGCTTTCAAATTGTGGTGCTGGAGAAGACTGTTAAGAGTCCCTTGGGCTGCAAGAAGTCCATTAATTGACTAATTAGTCAATCTTAAAGGAACTCAACCCTGAATATTCATTGAAAGGACAGATGCTGAAGCTGAAGCTCCAATATTTTGGCCATCTGAGACCAAGAGTCAACTTACTGGAAAAGACCCTGATGCTGGAAAAAACTGGAGGCAAAAGGAGAAGGGGGTGGCAGAGGATGAGATGGTTGGATGGCATCATTGACTCAATGGACATGAATCTGAGCAAGCTGTGGGAGATAGTAGAGGACAGAGGAGCCTGGTGTGCTGCAGTCTATGAGGTCACAGAGTCGGGTGTGACTTTGTGACTGAACAACAACAAAATTCTAGTTCCAAAACCACCATTTCCTGGTTGTGTGACTTGGAGCAAGTGACTGTATCTCACTGTGTCTGTTTCCCCATCTGTCACAAGAGGATAATATTCTTTATAGCATTTTGTAAAGTTTTAACAGGTTCATTTGTGCAGGGTGATTGTAGATAGAGACTTCTGTAAGCAGGAGTTATTTTCTTCCAGAATTTTTGTTCTGTGTGTATTTTTTCTTCAATATAGCAAATGTCTGTTTGATGCATACCACTTCCCTTTTTTCCTTAACAGTGGGACCTCTCTGCTGCTAGGGGCAAGTGGCCTTACTAAGACTACATTTCCCAGCTTCTTTTGCAGCTAGAGATGACCAATAAGATATAAACAGAGATCGTGGGTGAGGTTTCCAGGAAGACTTAAAGTGGGCTGACTCAGCTGTGAGACATCTCCCCTTTTGCCTCCAACTCCCATTTCTTTCTGCTCAGATGTGATGGCGGGAGCGTCAAGGACCACTTTGAACACGAGGCAAACATTGGAGCCTGGAGGACACATGCTTAGAGTGGTGAAACCAAAAGATAAAAGGCATCTGGGTTCTTAATGCAACAACCACACCAGTCCTTGCCTGCCTCGCTCTGGACTTGTTTACATGATTGGAAAATAAGTCTGTGCTTATTGAGGTCCCTGACATTTTGGCTTCCCATTACCAGCGGCTGGAACTATTTCTAACTGACACATTTGCCAGGACGGAATCAACCTGTGTGGGCTGTTTTGTGACCTGCATTTCTTAGCGACGCCCTGGTGCTTCCTTGTCAGAGAACGTTCTTCTGCACATGAGCTCAACACGAGGCGGTTGCTCTTTGCTTAGAATAATTTCCATGCAATGTGGCGGATTCTCTGCAGTCTTGGATAGGTCTTGTGACCCAGCCAGTGTTAGGGTAGGCATGGTCTTAATTGGTCTCCAGTTTTAGGTGCTGCTGTGGCAAGTTTGACCCTACCAAGACATGGAAAGTGGGAGATGGTTGTGTTAATATAGCACTGGTTGATTTTCCCAAAGAAATGGGCAATCCAGATTTTTATGTGGAACCATTTTCTCTCTTAACAGCTTTATTGGTTTATAACTGGAATAGAATAAACTGCAGTTTCCTAAATTGTGGGGCTTCTTAAGTGGTTCAGGGGTAAAGAATCCCTGCTAATGCTGGAGACATAGGTTCAATCCCTGAGACAGGAAGATCCCCTGGAGAAGGAAATGGCAACCCACTCCAGTATTCTTGCCTGGAGAATCCCATGGACTGAGGAGCCTGGCGGGGCTACTGTCCATGGGGTCACAAAAAATGCTGGCTATGACTTAGCGACTAAACATCAGACAACGGGGTGGCAGGATTTCTTTCTATTCATTTCAGTTGCAGAAGTAACGCACGAAGGAATCAGCCAGGAAAGTGTTCTCCCATCCTCAGGCGCCTCCTCTGAGACTCTGGACAGTCACTCTGGACAGTCACTCTGTCCAGTGCCTGTTCGGACAGGCTTGAGTCGGGACCTGGGAATGGAGTCTCTTCCGCTGATCCCAGTGAGCTCACACCCCGCTTCACACTGTCCTCACGTGAGCCACCGGGGAGGCCCTTGGTCTGGAAACGGAGAGGGCCAGCCCCCCCGGCTGCAGCTCTCAGAGCCTGCTGGCAGCTGCACTGGGGCCAGACACCCCACACCACCCCAGACAACCCCTCTGCCCCAAGTGGCCGCCGCTGCCTGCCCCACTGAGCCCGTGGCTTGCCAGGGCCGAGAGGCACCTCAGCCAGCCTGCCCAGGGCCTCCTGGCTGGGGTCTCTGCGAGGTGAGTCCATGGGCCAGGGAGCTGGGCTGGCGAGCTTTGACATTTGCAGCTGTCCCCAGACTCCTGCCTCTTGCGCCCTGGCCTGTGGAGCTCTGGAGGTGGCTGGGGAGGAGGCGAGCCCCCTGGAGAAACCAGTGGGTGGGGTCAGTAGGCTGTGGAGGAGACAGAACTGGGCGAGGAGTCGGGCCGCCTTATCCAAGCCAGGCCTCGGGCCTCTCGTGCCAAATGGGGCCAGTCGTCGAGATCGCTTGCCGGTTGAGGAGGGACACACAGGTGATATCTTTCCTTTTGTTTCCAAACTCCGGTGTAGCATATTAGCTAGTCATGCTTCCCTGTTCTTGGGATGAAATTGCCGTCAGTCCCTTCAAGATGTGCAGAGCATTTTGTTTCATTTTCTGCCTCCATCCTGCTCCCCACATCCATTCTACCCACTTCTCACCTCACCCCCACCATTAATGTGGTTAATATCTATCCTTATTCATGCATCTCATCGTCTCATGTCTTTTCTTCCTAGTGAAATATACACATATGGGAAAGTACACAAGACATAGGTTCACAGCTCAGTAAACTTTCCCTGTGCAGACCCGTGTGTGTAACCAGCATCGAGGCCCCTGGATGACTTTCCCAGAACTCCTGTCACCTCCGCTGCCTGTGGGTAGTCCCTGTCCTGATCTCTAACAGCAAACATTAATTTTGCCTGCTTCTGCACTTTATATAAACGGGATCACACAATATGCCTTCTTTTGTGTCTGACTTCTTTCTCTCTCTGTGTGTGTGTGTGTGTCTGATTTCTTTTTTAAGCAGTTTGCTCATTTAGTTTTGGCTGTGCTGGGTCCTCGCTGCTGTGCGGGCTCTCCTGTAGCTGTGGCGAGCGGGGGCTACTCACTGCGGTGGCTTCTCTGTGGCCAAGCTCAGGCACCGTAGTAGTGGCGCACGGGCTTAGCTGGTCCTCGGCATGTGGTATTTTCCTGGATCAGACACCAAACCAGTGTCTCCCGCATCGGCAGGTGGATTCTTTCTCTGTCGCTGAGCCGCCAGGGAAGCCCCAGTGTCTGACTTCGTTCTGGTGCAATTTTCTGTGTATATTAGCATTTGCTCCTTTTCGTTACTGCATGGACGCCAAATACCACGATGTCCTCACCCGTTTTATTGCTGAGGAACATTGGGGTTGTTTCCAGCTTTTAGGTCTTCAGAATTGAGGCTGTGGTGAACATTCTAGAATACATGTCGTTTGGTGAACATATGTGCAAATTTCAGCTGGGCATATACCCAGGAGTTCCTTGCTGAGTCACAGCAGATGCTATGAGTATGTGTTTTAATTCCTGGTAGTCATATTCAGTCCTAGTTCTTATTCCATTTCAGCTCTTTTTTTTTTTTTTTTTTCCTGTTTTAAAAATACTTTCTGTCTTGGTCACTTTGGTTGCCATAACAGAATACCATAGGCTGAATGACCTCTAAACAGGAGAAATCTCTCTCTCACAGTTCTGGATGCCGAGAAGTTCAAGTTGCTGGCAGATTTGGTGTCTGGTGAGGTCCTGATTCCTAGATGCTGGGTCCTCACAGATGCTAATCTCATTCCTAAAGGGAAGACCCAAGACCCTCCCTCTAAATACCTGCACGTTGGGTTATTTCCATGCATGAATTTATAGCACTTTTTACTTTGAAAAAATATCTCATGTTTATAGAAAAGTTACAAATATGGTAAAAGAACATCCCCCCCCCCCCTGAATTATTTGAGAATTGATTGTTGACCTATTGCCTGATCATCCCTTGATACTTTGATGTATAGTTCCTACAAACAGGGTATTTCTATATAACCACCATCTAACCATCAAAATTAGTAAATTAACATTCTGCATTACTGCCAGGCCCTCAGACCCATTCAGGTTTCACCAGATGCCCTAATAACGTCCAGTAAAAGGATGCAGCTCAGAGCACATGCTGTATTTGGCTGCCATGTCTCTCTAGTCTCCTTTAATCTGGAACAGCTCGTCAGTCTTTTCTCGATTCTCATGACCTTGACTTTCTTGAGGTTGACAGGCCAGCTGTTTTGTAGCGTATCCCTCACCTTGGGTTTGTCTCTTGTTTCCTTGTGGTTAGATTCAGGTCATGCCTCTTCATACCATGCAGATAAATCACGTGAGTGATGCTGTGTTCTTTTCTTTGTCCTATTGTTGATGATGTTTATTCCTCCCCTTGCCCCCAGTTTTACCAAGAAATAATTGATATATAGCATTGTATAAGTTAAAGGTTTGATGCTTTTGAACTGTGGTGTTGGAGAAGACTCTTAAGAGTCCCTTGGACTGCAAGGAGATCCAACCAGTCCATTCTGAAGGAAATCAACCCTGAATATTCATTGTAAGGACTGATGCTGAAGCTGAAGCTCCAGTACTCTGGCCACCTGATGCAAAGAGCTGACTTATTAGAAAAGACTCCGATGCTGGGAAAGATTGAAGGTGGGAGGATAAGGTGAGATGGTTGAATAGCATCACCAGCTCGGTGGACATGAGTTTGAGTAAGCTCCAGAAGTTGGTGATGGACAGGGAAGCCTGGTGTGCTGCAGTCCATGGGGTTGCAAAGAGTCGGACACAACTGAGCGACTGAACAGGTGTACAACAGAATGATTTGATACATATATTATAAAATGATCACTACAGTAAGTTAACACCCCTCCCCTCACATGGTTATAATATTTTTTTCCTTGTGATGAGGATGGCGGTGTTACTCCCATCACTTGAAGAGATTATCTGTCACAATGAATGTCTCTGAAGTTACTTTTTCTCCCCTTTGCAATTGATAATTGTTTGAGGGGAGGTACTTTGAAACCATGTAACTATCCCATTGCTCATCAAGCTTTCAATTACTAATTTATTTTTGTTAGTTTCTTGCCCTTTTGACATGTTGCCACCCTTCTTTAAGCACTTCCCTAGCCTTGTAGCAGGAGGGGTTCCGGTTCAGATAGTGCTTTCCTTGCTCCAGCCCTGGAATCAGCCATTTCTCCAAGGATCCTGGGCTCCTTTTCGTAGAGAACAGTAGAAGCCAATATCTTGGCAGGAAACGTGCTTATCGCTACTGGAGTCTGTCTACTCCCAGGCTGTTTTAGGACTGTGTGTCTATAAATACACACACACACATGTGTATATTTACATACTTGTGTATGTATCTGGACGTACGTTTACATACACATTATCACTATTTCTGCACCTGTCTGTCATCATCATTGGCCATCATCTATTAGAAGACTATGAGTTTCCAGCTGATAACTCTAGGTCCACTCCAGCACCACAACACTGATTCTGTTTGTCTCTCTGTCCAAATTGGGAACTCTCTTTTCAACAGGGAGAAAATTGGCTCCCATCACCCTCAGTATATCTCCTTATCTGACGGTCCCCTGCATGTCACCGATTCCCTGTCTCTGCACACCGCCCTCCCCCGACCCCGCCACGTGCCCCAGCTGGATGCCCCCTCCGGCCCCTACACTGGGTCCCCTCTCTCGTGGATGATTTCAGTTCCATTCCCTCATGGTCTTTATGCATTTTTCTTTTTAACATTTATTTAATCTGAATGTAAACATATGCTCATTATTCAAAGAATATGAACGAGTTTGCAGTGGAGAGCTGCTCCTCCTTCCACTTCAGCCCTCACACTCTCGACTCCCTTCCCCGGAGGCCACTGCAGCTCCCAGCGGTGTCTCTTGTTTCAATGGTCTGTGTGAACTGGAGCGTACCCCGTATTTACATCACACATCTTATCATACCTCCTGCCACTGTGGTCTGTGCTTTGCTTTTCTCATCCAGCTCTGTATCATATCAGCACTGTAGAGCTGTCTCGATCTTTTTAGGGGTCACACAGTGCTCCATTGCATGGACATACCACAGTCACGCAGCCTGTCCTCTTTTGATGGAGATTTAAGTTGTCTCCACCTTTCTCTAGCTCAGACGATACTTCAGCAGACCACTACTTCCAATCTGTTCCCGGCAGATGATGCTTTAGAGATGTCTCCATGCTGCTCTGGCCCCTTTACTGCCTTTTGCTCAGATGCATGCCATTCTTGTGGTGTGTCTGCCACATTTTAATGTGCCCTCCCCCTTATGATGGACACTGAAATGGCTTCCAAGTCCCCAAAGCCACAAATACTGTAATGATGTCATTGAATGTGCCTTTGTGCTGGTTGGATTGTCTGAATGCTGAGATGGAGTTTGGGGAGACTGATCAAGGGATTTTGTGTGTGTGTGTGTGTGTGTGTGTGTGTGTGCGCTATAACTGTTGACTTTATTCTGGGGGGAGAGGAAAGATGAACTCAATACAATCGAGTTATTTCTCAAATAGTCTGGAGAGGGGCGAGCCTCTGGGGACCTAGGGAGGCAGGCTGGGACTCTCTGGAAACTAGTGTGAACTGAGGCTGAGCCTCCATGGTCCCCTTGCCACTGCCAGTTTCTCCTCACTGCCCTTTCTTCTTCTGACTCCCCGTGGGGCTCACGAGTCAGGTGGGTGTTGCTCACTAGGTGTTTGTCACTTAGATGTTTGACCTGGAATAAATGACCTCCCCCTTCTAAGCCTCAGTTTCCTCATCCGTGTGATGGGTCTCCCACATTCCTGACTGTTGTGTAGCATGAGGCTTTGTGGAAATTAAGCCCTTGATAAACAAAAGGGTCCCCTTAAATTAGGGTCCCCAGATCTTTGTGGCATAAATCTCTACCTCAGGCTCCGATCTGGGGACACAGTCCCTCAAGGCAGTGAGAGGGGGAGGGCTAGGGAGTCAGGGGTGTTGAACTGGGGTTGTTATGATGCCAAGAAGTGTTGTAACCAGACTTTCAATTTGGTGACATTTGAAGCAAAAGTGCTAATCTAGATGGGGATGGGTATTCATTTTATTCATTCTCCCATTCATTCTTTATGTTTCTTTTAACAGCTTGTGACTTTGGACAAGTGACTTAACTTCTCTGTGCCTCAGTTTTTGCTTCTGTAAAATGGGAATAACTGTACCTAGGCTCAGTGACATTAATGAGATGATACCGGCAAACTGCTCAGAGCAGTGCACGTAGTCCCTGTTCAATAAAGATCAGTTATTATCACAAGTAATTTTGCCAACAAATCATTTACTGAGAATCTGCTACATGCTAGGTTTAGTTGTCTCTTTCTGCCAACAACTAGAGCCACCTGGAGCCTCAGAGTCTAAAAGATCAGAGCCCAGAAATGATGACATGATCTCAGGGTATAGCCACCCCCACCTAGCAATCTGGCTGATGTTCTATAAGCCCCCACCACCCAGCTCCTCAGAGGCTGTGGCAGCCTCAGACCTTCTCTGACAGCACCAATCTGCACCCTCGTACCACTCAGATGCTAAGTTATGTCCGACTCTTTTGTGAGTCCGTGGACTGTAGCTGGCCGGGCTCCTCTGTCCATGGGATTCTCCAGGCAAGAGTACTGGAGTGGGTTGCCATTGCCTTCTCCAGGGGATTTTCTGGACCCAGGGATCGAAACTGTGTCTCTTATAGCTCCTGCGTTGGCAGGCAGATTCTTTATCTCTAGTGCCACCTGGGAAGCTCGAACCCTTGTGAACTCAGGGAAAATCAGACTCAGGCAGCAAACCTTCATTTGTGCAAAGCAGACTCTTCTTTTTAAGCCCTAGACAAAGCTGAAGGCCCAAACTGCCCTTTCTTTGCAGTCAGTTGGGCCCTGGGAGAAAGTAGGCAGCGTAAGTTGGCCAGGGCTCACTTGGTGCCTGCTGCCACGAGTTGAGTGAGGACCAGTGTTTCTCAACCTTAGCACTGTTGGCATGTGAGACGGGATCATTCTTGGTTGTGGGGCATGGTCTTGGGTATTGCAGCATCCCTGGCCTCCACCCACTAGATGCCTAGTAGCATCCCTGCCCCCAGCTGTGACAACCAAAAATGTCTCCAGACATTGCCAAGTGTCCCTTGGGTGTGGGGCAAAACCACCCAGGGTTAAAGCCCTGGGTTTGGAGGGTGCAGAGGCTGGGCTGAGTCCCCACTGGCTTGCCGTGTGACATTGGAGAAGTCCTCTGCCCACTCAGGGCCCTGGGTCCCATCCCTCAGGGAATCAGGCTGAACCAGCACAAAGGGGCCTCCAGTCTGGTCTGGCTAGAATTCTGGACTCCTGGGTACTCCCATCTCTCTGTGCATCTTGGCTGCAAGTTCCAGGAGGTAAGGTGAGGATTAGAGCCCAGGAGACAGCCTGGGGATAGCCCTGTGTTTGTTCTTCTAGGCCGTGTCTGGCCCTCCCTCCAATGGCAGGAGAGATAATAATTATAAAATCAGGCCTTAGGTTGTGTCTCCTTTAATCCTTTTAATACCTCTAGGAGGTGGGAAATTTTATTATCTTTATTTTCCAGCAATAGGACAAATCACGATTGTGTGCTGCTTAACAGGACACACAGGAAGAAGACAGCATCACTTCTATTGTCTCCCTGCAAAGATGCATAGCCTGAATCTAACTAGGAGGGAGCATCGAGTGAATCCAGAGTGAAGGACGTATTACAAAAGAGTTCGCCTGTCATCCTCCAAAGCAGGACGAGAACATCCCGGAGAAGCTGAGGAACTATGGAAAGAGCCTGTGTGCAACTGAGGGAAGCTATGAATCCTTCTGGGCCAGAGAAAGAGCCATAGAGACTCTTATGAGGATGATCACAGCATACTGAGTTGCTGTGGGATTTGATAGTCATGCTGCACTGAAGCTGTGTCCTGAATCTGATAGCAGCGCTGGGTGTGTAATGGGGGAGGGAGAGAGGGTTAGGAGAGACGGCTGGAGGGTTTAGGAGTAAGACAGCATGTCTATAATTGGGTTTCTTTGGTAGCACAATGGGAAAGAATCCTCCTGCCACTGCAGAAGACGCAGGAGACATGGGTTCCATCCCTGGGTCAGGAAGATCCCCTGGAGGAGGAAGTGGCAGCCCACTCCAGTATTCTTGCCTGGATAATCCCATGGACAGAGGGGCCTGGCGGGCTACCGTCCAGGGGTCGTGAAAGAGTTGGACACGACTTAGTGACTAAACAACAGTGTCTACAACTGGCTCTCAAATGACACAGGATAAGAGAGAAATAGAAACAGGGGAAGTGATAAAGTAAGTGGGACCAAATATAAACAAATCTCGGTGAAGGATGTTATAGCTTGACTGAAAAGTCCCTGTAACTCTTGTCATTTTTTATGAGTTGAAAGGTTACACCAAAATAAGTTTAAAAACAAACATAAACAGCTGACCTTCAGTATACCCGAGAGAAATGAAAATACATGTCCACGAAAAGACCTGTAAGCATATTCCCAGCAGTTTTGTTTATAGGAGCCCCAGACTGGAAACAACTCAGATGCTTTTTAGCAAGTGAGAAGAGCAACAAATTGTAAACCACCTATAAATGGAATGTTATCCAGCAATGGTATGGAGTGAGCTGTAGATTCATGCACGTTATGGATGAATCTTAAAAGAATCTTGTGGAGGGAAGCAAGGCAGACACAAAAGCCCACGTACTGTGTGTGATTCCTCTGATGCAAAGTTTGAGAATTGTTCAGACAAATCTGGAAGTCAAAATATCGGTTCCTTTTGTGGGCAGAGGTAGCGTCTGAGAAGGGGCACAGAGCAGCCTTCCCGGCTGCTGCAGAAGTTCTATGTCTTGATCTGGCTGGTGGCCACATGCATTTATACATAAATAAATAGTCACTGAGATAAAAATTCATTGACAAAAGTTTGTTGAGAGAAGTTCCTTTTCTGTACGTTATCCTACGTAAGTTAAACTCAAAAGTAAAAGAATAAAAAAATTAAAGACGTATATTGGACATAGGAGAATGAGGTGGGCAGGGAGTGGAGAGAGGGGTTAAGGGGAATAAGAATGAAACCAGAGAGGAGCCTTGTGTGGACAATGAAGACACCACCGTGAACCGAGGAGTCCGCTCAGATAACCTGGCCTTTTTGGTCCTTGAGGTGCAAAAGGAAAAATGACAACCAAAAAACCCACAAGAGCTCAGAGGTGGAGAGTCCTTGCCTGGTGGGTGTGGCAGAGGCAGGATCTGAACCCCTGTCTGGGGGGTCCTGGAGTGTGCTCCTTACCCAGTGCTCTGGCCTGGACTCAGCAGGCTGGACAGCCCTGCTGGGCTCCCACAGGCTCCCCGGGGGCCTGGCGGGGGATGATGAAACCTGTTCCAGCCCAGAGCTCAGGCTCAGGGCTCCAAGTGTGGAGGGGAGGCAGTGGGGCAGAGGGCGGCCCCGCCTGCGCCTCCCGTGCCGGGAGCCTGGTTCTCTGGCTGGGACGGCCCTGCCAATCTCCGCCCGCGTCCTGCCGGCCTTTGCCTTCCTTCCTGAGCCAGTGTGTGGGCTCTGGTGCCATCCCAGCTCTGCCCTCATCTGCTGGTGTGGCCTGGGCCGAGCAGCTCCCCAGTGTGTGCCTCAGTTTCCACTTCCAGAGCCTGCCCACGAGAGCAGCTAGCTAATACTGCACCGATGAGCAGACTCCAGGAGTTCACTGTGTGCAGATCTCAATACCACGCCCTCCCGTCCCAAACACCCAATCATAGGAGCCGCAGCTGGTGGCGTTATTGCTACTTGCAGGAAGGAGGGAGTCTGTGTTGCCCTTAGACCTAGGAACACCAGTGTGGTAAGGCAGCTGGCATGGGATGGAAAGTTCTGGAGAAAGGAGCTTGATTCAGACCGCCTGAAGATTACTCAGAAAACTCACTTACTTCCCACTCTGAGGTTTTTAAAAAAAATTTATTCTTAATTAGAGGATAATTGCTTTACTATGCTGTGTTGGTTTTTGCCATACAACAATGTCAATCAGCCAAAAATATACATATATCCCCTCCCTTCCACCCCATCTAATCCTGCCTCCATCCCACCCCTCTAGATTGTCACTGTGCCGTGCTTAGCCGTTCAGTCGTGTCTGACTCTCTGCGACCCCATAGACTGGAGCCCACCAGGGGATTTTCCAGGCAAGAGTACTGGAGTGGGTTGCCATGCCCTCCTCCAGGGAATCTTCCCCACCCGGGAATCGAACCCAGGTCTCTCACATTGCAAGCAGATTCTTTACTGTCTGAGCCATCAGGGAAGCCCAGGAATACTGGAGTGGGTAACCTATCCCTTCTCCAGTGGATCTTCCCGACCCAGGAGTCAAACTGGGGTCTCCTGCATTGCAGGTGGATTCTTTACCAGCTGAGCTGCCAGGGAGCACTGTTATATACTAACTTCCCAGCAGCTCTATTTTATGTATGGTAATATATATATATATATATATATATATATGCATATATTTCAATGCTCCCGCTCAGTTTGTCCCACCCTTTGCTTCCCCTGATGAGTTCACAAGCCTGTTCTCTATGTCAGCATCTCTATTCCTGCCCTGCAAATAGGTTCCTCAGTGCCATCTTTCTAGATTCCTTATATAATGGTTAATATGCAATATTTGTTTTTCTCTTTCTGACTTACTTCACTCTGTACAAGTGGATGAATCACTCTGAGTTTTGAGAAAGTTCTTGGTAAGCTAAGGTGAGACCTGCACGGGCTTCACCAGCCTGCCTCCCGGGCAGGCGCTCAGGGCCCTGTGCTCGGGAGGGCCCCGTACTTGCGTTAATGCTCTGCTGTTGCATCTTGAGATTCTTAGTGTTTCAGAACCCGAGTCCCCTCATTTTCTTGGAGCCGGGCTTGTGGCGTCCAGCGAGGTCACTGAGTACTTTCACCTGAGTTTCTCCTTAGACGTTCGTTCAGGAACATTCTCTGAGTATAGGTATCACCATCACTAACTTTGCTGACCTCAGTTTTCCTCACCTGGGAAGAAGGAAGAAGTCCTTTGTGCAGGGCTAAGGGAGACAGGAGAGGAACTCTGTCTTCTGCTTCCCAGCTGCCATCAGTGGCTGAGCTAAGGTGAAGCTCAGGAAAATCAGGCCTTGGTGGGGCTAACCACGTGCCCTTGAGCACACAGTAGGTGCTTAATAGATACAAGTTGCTCATTGATGCCCTGAGTGTCCTCTTTGCCTTTTATTTCAAATGATGCTAGTAAGACATGCATTCATTCTCTTAAGACGTGAAAACATTTCTGATGAGGCTCGCCTGCCCCAGAGCCGGTTCCTTCCTCACCCTCCTTGGAGGGTGTTATGATTTGGGGGTGCAAACTTCCAGACCTTGGGCTATGCATTACTCCAGTCTGTGTGCCCGTGTGGACTTCCCTGGCAGTCCTCTGGTTAATAGTCTGTGCTTTCACTGCAGGGGGTGCATGTTCTCTCCCTGGTTGGGGAACTAAGATCCTGCCTGCTGTGTGGTGTGGCCAAAAAAATAAAAAATAAAAAGGTGTGTGCCAACGTGCCTTTTATTCCACGGACAGAGGTGCGCGACAGTCCACGGGGTCACAAAGAGTTGGACACAGCTGAGCAACTAACACTTTCACTTTGGGGGCTTCCCTCACGGCTCAGATGGTAAAGAATCTCCCTGCGACGCAGGAGACTTGGGTCTGATCCCTGGGGTGGGAATCCCTGGAAATGGGAATGGCTACCCACTCCAGTATTCTTGTCTGGAGGATTCCATGGACAGAGGAACCTGGTGGGCTGTTGTCCATGGGGTCAAAAAGAGTCAGACACATCTGAGTGAGTTACACTTTCACGATGTGTCTTTTCCTTCCTTTCTTTTCTCCTGTTACACTTTTTAAAAGGTAAGTCTTTTATGGAAGTGTAACCTGGGTATATTTTCACCAGCCTCATCACCCAGAGCCCACTCTGTGGGCACATCCTCCTGTGGCCTCCAACCTCCTCCCCATTTTCTAGCCCGTCTCTCTGTTCCTGAGTCCCCGTCTATCAGTCCTGTCTGCAGGGGAGCATCCGTGATCCTCCACAATAGCCACCCACTTGGTGCCCAATAAGTAAATGGCTGGTAGATGAACTCATGGAAACAAAGGGAAAAAACAAACAACTGCAAAACCCAGTTTGGGGTCGCTGAGGGCCCCGTCGAGGCGGCTCTTGGTTATCTGGCATCTGTTGTGAAAACTCTGAACGCACAGACCGTCTGGTACCTGAGCGTCGCGTTTTCCAGAGAATACCACTGAGGGTGTCACGGGGTCCCTGGAGGAGCTGATGGGATGGCGTTGGGCGGGGGGTGGGGGGGCACCAGTCTCTGGGATCAGCCGAACCTCAGGGCTCCAGTATTCTTTGGAGGTCCCACAACTGGGAAGGGACCGCACGGCGTCCTGGGCCCAGAGCCTCTGGTGCCACTTCCCACGCTTCCTTGCTGTCTGCTGTGTCTGTGACCTCGCCTCCGGCACACAGGACACTCCCAAGGATGTGCTCCAGCAACGAGCACAGCCTGGCCTAAGCCCCCGAACACAGCAGAAAGCAAGCAGCCCCAAACCGTGGCTTCACGGCATTTGCACCCTCGTGGAGGGAGGTGCAGCCAGTCAGACGGTGAGCGCTGCGAAGAAAAATAAAGGAGAGCCTGCAGCCCTCCAGGCTCCTCTGTCCATGGGGCCTCTCCAGGCAAGAGTACTGGAGTGTATTGCCACGCCCTCCTCCAGGGGATCTTCCCAACCCAGGGGTCGAACCTGGGTCTCCCACATTGCCTGAGCCACTGGGGAAGTCCGCAGAAGAGGAAGGAGAGGGAATTCTCTGGTGGTCCAGGGTTTGAGGCTCCATGCTTTCATTGCCAAGGGCCTGGGTTTGATCCAGGAACTAAGATCCTGAAAGCCTTGCAGTGTGACCAAAATAATTTAAAAAAGAACAAAAACACTTTGATTATAAAAAGAGAGAAGGAATGCTGGTGTGTGTGTGTGCGTGCCTGTGTGTGATGCTGCATTTAACTACAGAGGTCAGGAAGGGCCTCAGTGAGAGAGGCTGTATCTAAGCGAAGGCCTGGAGGGAGAGTGGGACAGGGACCAGCATGTGCAAAGGTCCTGTGGTGGGGTCAGGCCTCCCCTGTGGGAGAGCGGCAGGGAGGCAGCTTGGGGGCTGCTGGGAGTCGGGGGGACTAGCAGGGGAAGTGCTAGAAAGCGGTGTGTGGATGCGGTCATGGAGAGGTGGCATTCTGAGCAGAGGGGGATATGATCTGATTTCTCCCCCCAGGGTTATGGGTGGTGGCAGCCAGGGAGAGGAGAGACTGAAATGAAAGAACGGTGGAAAGTACTGAGTCCAGGGCCTGGTACACAGTAGGCACTCAATAAATAGCATCACGGTACTGTGGAGGCTTTGAATGGAGTGACCTGCTAAGCTTTAATGGAGTCCTTGCAGGTTGGGTGAGGCCCGAGGGGACCCCTTACGGAAGGCTTGGTGCCCCCTGATGACCTGGGTGGGGGAGAGGCAGGGGAAGACCCCCTGTAGTGGGGCAGGAGTGGCCAGTGAGTGGGAGGCGGGGCCAGGCCGGGGCTGGCAGGGAGCTGGGAGCTGGGGGGGCGCGGGGGACTGGTTCTCTGGCGGGAGAGGCAGGAAACAGACCGTGTCCCCCGGCACCTCGTGGCTCCCCGGGGCCTCTTCTGTATGGCTTCCGGGGAGTCTGATTCCCGGCTGGTGGCCTCTGCCTGTGGCTGCTACCCCAGGCCTCCCAGGCCTCCCAGCATCCCTCTCCCGCACGTGCTGTAGCTGGCTCTCCCATCAGCTCCGTCCTCCCTGGCCAGCGCGTCCTTGCTTACACCTCTGCCTCAGCCCTCCTCGCCTCCCGCCCTCCCTCCTCTTTGGGCGGTCGCTCCTCCGGCCCCCAGCTTGCCGCTCCTCTGTCTCTTTCTCTGGCCCATGCTGCTGCCTCGTTGACAAACGCCTTTTCCTCCCCTCTCCCCCAGGTTCATGCCCACTCCTGACTTAACCCTCACTGGAGAGGGTCCTCACCCAAAGAAGACTTCCCTGACCCTCCACATGCTTCCTTCCACCCCTGTGCATGGCCTTCACAGCCAGGACCCCGTTCAGGGTCTGGATATGTGTGATTATCTGAGGTCACTCTCTTCCGTAGGCGCTGAGATCCTGGGGCAGGAACCAGTCTGTCTCGTGGATCCTGGGCTCCCCGGGCTTAGAACGGCACCTGGTACTTGGTAGGTGCTCCGAATCCTGCATGGAGGATGTGGGATGGATGGTTGGATGAGGGTCTGTGAACAGGGAGCTAGATGGATAGATGGATGGATGGATTTGGATGGGTAGGGTGGGCTGCGTGACGATGTGAGCAGTGAATAGAAGGAGGAGGAGGGGTGGGCTGGTAGGCAGATCACTGGGTGGGTGGGGGGATCAGTGCTGGCTAACTGACAGAAGACTGGGCCAGGATGTGTGGCATGCAACAGAAAACTCGTGGCCTAAGAGTTAGGAGACCTTGGTTCAAGTTCAGCCTGGCTGCATATCAACACCAGGGCCCTTGGAATCTCAGCCTTGTCCAATCGCCTCTCTTTGCCTCTGTTTCCCCTTTGATTGCTTTTTTTCAGCTTCATTATTGCTTACGTTTCACCATGCAGAGTCCTTTTTACCACCCCCACCAATGTTTCCAGAGTCTCACATGAATGGAACTAAAGGGAGCCTCTGAGATGGAGGGCAGGGTGTCCCCTGGGCCCTGTGAGCTGGAAACACAGCTGGAAAACACAGCTAGACAGTCCACTGTTTTGCCACAGCCTCTCAGCTCGACGAGTCCCTCTTCTCTGGGAGGTGTTTGCTAAACACACAGATTCTAAGGGTCCTTCACCCAAGCTCCCACTTCGGGTGCTTTGGAGCATCCAGAAGTTTGCAACTGTGATGATTTCTGAGCTTATCCCTGGGTTACAGTCACTGTCACTTTCCTAGACAATTGGATCCTACAGGTCAGCAGCCCAGCGAGTGTGTGAACCTGAGTGGATACACGTGTGTGTTGGGAGGATGCGAAAGGACTGGAAACAACCAGGATGCCCATTAGTGGGGCTGGGCAAGTTCGTTGGGGGCTGGTCTACTCCCTGGAGGACACGGCAGGTGTTAGAAATAAGGAAGAAGGCTTTGATAAGACAAGATCTCCAAGATACGGCTAAGTGAAAAAGCAGGTGCAGAACAGGGTCTGTTGTTCCATCGCTTGTGTTAAAACATTCATAAAAGAGGAGACATATGGATATGCCTGGATGATTCTGGAAGGACACACAAGAAACTGGGACCGGGGTGACCTCTGGGGAAGGAGCCCCCGGGTCCAGGAGCAAGAGGGGGGCCTTTGTTTATATCTGTAGCCCTTCCTGGGTCCTGGGTTCAAAGTCTGACGCTATTCAGCAGAGTGGCCCTAAGCCCTCTCTGATCTCAGTTTCCCCCACGTGCTTATAGGGTTGTAAGTTTCCAGCCCTAGCCTGGGCTGGCTGGAGGGCCCAGGTGAGCTGATCCTGCCTCCCCTTCTGTTTTCCAGGACTCCCTGGGTCAGGCCCCACTTGGCGCAAGGAGGGTGGGTGCCTGGGGAGGGGTGGCCCTGTGCAGGGTGGAGCTGAGCTGGAAAAACCGGCAGGGTTGGAGCAGTCAGTGCAGACACCGTCTTCACTCCTCTGCCTGGGGCCTCTCAGCGCCACTCACTCCCACCCTGCACTCCCGAGGGGCTGGGACCCGAAGGGCTTCTCTCCACCCGGGGCTTTGAGTTGGAGACCAGCGGGGAAGGGGAGAGTGCCTGGGCTTTAAGCTGGGGCTAGGGGGCAAGGAGACGGAGAGAGAGAGAGAGAGAGAGAGGACGGAGAGCAGGAGAGAGATATGCGCACGTGCGTGTGCACGCGCGCGCACACACACACACACACACACAGAGCCAGGTGCAGCTGAGAGAGGTGAAGAACCAGAGACAGCAGGAGAGACACAGTGGGGATCTCGGGGCAGGAGCTGGGGCGGCCAGGAGCCTGGGGCCGCCTGAGGTACAGGGAGCTCGGGGGCGGGAGGGTGTGGGCACAGGGCAGAGCCTGCTGCAGGCCTCACCAGCAGGGCTGTCTCCACGCCTCGGGCTTGCAGTTGAAGTTCTGTGTGTTCCTAGGAACCGGCTCAGGGGGGCCCCTTCTCTTGCCCCTCCAGCATTCCACTGGGACCTTGTACCTGGAGGCTGCCTCTCCATGGGGCCCTCTCAGAGCAGAGCTGGGGAGGCCTGAGGTGAAACTGGGCTAATTAGTGCTCAAAACTGAGATCATCGCTGCCTGGAACTGCCGATGGGTCCCTGGGATGGCTCCGTTGGGCCTCCGATGCAGGCTGCCAGAGCCCCGAATGTTGGACCGAGGAGGGCTCCGGAGGCCTGGAGCCTCAGGTCTGAGAACCTGACATTGCTCAGCACCCCCAGGCCGTCCTGCAGATGTGAGGCCCTGGACTCCCGGTCTGAACGCATCTATCCTAAGCCCTGTCTGCAGCCTTCCATGGCTCCCAGTGGCCCATAAACTAAAATCCCAGCCCCTCACCTTGGTCTAGGGGAGCCTGTTGGTCTGTTTCTGCTCCTGCTTCATTACCCTGACCCTCCCTTTCTATGCTCTCCCTTTCTATGCTTTTGCCCCAGATAGTCCACACTGGGCCCACCACAGGACCTTTGCATATGCTCCCAGGATTCTCTTTCTCTCCCCAGAGCTCTGTCCTATGTATGCTTCAGCTCTCAGCTCAAAGTCACCTCACTAGGAGGCCTCTCCTGCACCTCTCCTTCCTTTTCTTCTTCATTTTTTTTTTTTTTTTTTTTACTTTTTTGGCTGAGCCACACGGTGTGTGGGATCTTAGTTCCCTGACCAGGGATTGAACCCACACCCCCTGCAATGGAAGCATAGAGTGTTAACCACGGGAACACCAGGGAAGTCCCTCTTCTTCCTTCCTTTTAACGGGACCCCAGCTCTGATGCCTGCTTCCTCCAAGCAAGTGTCAGCTTTCTGAGGACAGGCACCAGCTCCGCTTGATCACCATTGTGTCCCGCCGTGAGCCAGCCAGTGACCATCAAGAAGCGGCCTGGACATTTCTGCCGTGTGGATTCCTCCTAGGAAGGGATCTGAGAGGAACCCCTGGGTCTACCTGCACCATCCCCGCCCCTCCTGCAGTCCCAGCCTCAGAAGATCCTGCCTCTGCGTCCTCACAGCTGTGGGGCGGCCCTGGCTGTGATGTTGTAATGAATCACTGGCCAGAATCCAGTCCTGATTATCTCCAGGCTGTGCCTGGCCTGCCTGACGTCGAGGGGGCTGGGACCGCAGGCCACCGTATCAGGCGCCCCAGCCGTAACCACGAGGCCTCTGGCCGCAGATAACAGCAGAGGTCCTGGTGGCCTCCCCTCAGCTGAGGCGCGTGCGCCAGGGCCAGGCTGGGTGGCCTCGGGCAAGTCCCTGCCCACCTCTGGGCTGCCAAGCCACAGGGGGTGGGGTCCTGCCCATAGTAGAGAGTGAGGGATGCAGGGGGCATGGAGTCTGTGGCTGGGAGACCTTGGATGCGGTAGAAGTGACTTCTCAAGGAGAGTGAAATAGGAAAGGGGTGACACATGATGAGATTCCCATGTGTCCCCCACGGGGGTGGGGAGAGTCCAGGGCGACTGACAGCCCAAAGGAACCCTGGATGCCGAGGTTTACAGTGTCCTGAGGCCCCGTGAAGTGGAGGCAGAAAGTGCTGGCAAGTGAGGGTCAGAGCTACTTCTTGGGCACTGATCCCGCGATGGCCTCAGTTTCCTCCTTGTAAAGCAGGCACTGTAAGGGTTTCCACTTCACAGGGACGTGCTTACATGGGATATTGTCTGTGAGGTGCTTGGAACCGTGCCTGGCGGTGGGAAGCAATCGGTAAGGACCGTTACTGCCGCCTCCTGAAGTCTCGCATTTCCGGTCCCCACTGCTCAGGGGTTCCCACCCCCGCACCGTTCAGCCTGGACAATCGCTCTCCTGCTCCCGTCTCACCCCTGCATCTCCTGTCCACGCGCTGCCTGATGGAGCCTTAGGAAACGTAAGCAGGATCCCCCTACAGCAACTTTGCTCAACAGTCTGCGCGGTTCCCACTGCCCTCAGAAGAAGGCTTAACCTCCTAATCACAACCCAAAGGTGCTGCCTGATGTTCCCCCCAGGCTCCTGCCACTCTCCCGCTCATGCGCTCTGCTAGAGCGCTTTCCTCCCTGCCCCTGCTGGTCTCATCTCCGTGGGTCTCTCCTTGCAGCCATCGTTATCACCGTGCGGTTACGCTTGCTCAGTCGATGATTCCGCCGAGGTCTGTTCCCTACTCTGGAATGCAAGGCAGGACCCGTGTCAGTTCTGCCTCCTGCTTATTCCCAGTGCCCATCACAGGGCTTGACACACACTAGGTGCAAAATAAAGATCTGTCGAGTGAGTGAATGAAGAGTGGTTTGGTGAGCGGGAGCCTGGGGTGGGCTGGACATCACTGAGAGCTCAGGTTCTTCCCACCTCATGGTTTTGTCCTCTCTTCTCAGCCCCGTTCCTTATAGCTCCATGATGGCTGCCAAATCTCCTGCCATCTCTTCCTCACGTGGCTATGGTCAAGGCAGGCAAAGGCCTTCATATGTCCTCTTAAGAATGAAGAAATTGTTCCCAGAAGTCCCTTGGCAGAATTCCCCATCTCACTGGCCACAGATACACTCCACATCTAACCTCAGCCAATCAGTGCAAGGGGAGAGAGAGGACCACGTTTGGCTTGGGCCAATTAGCATTCACCCCTCAGGGCACTGTGGACAGAGTCTGCCCTTGACTTATAAGAGAGAATCCAGCTGGGGCCAAGTCTGGGGCCAGAGCTGTGGACCCTGAACTGGGGGCATTCTGAGCATCACTGAGGCTGTGGGTCCCCCACCCTGCCTTCCCTCTCTAGGGAACCCTTGGGTGGTGTCTGTGAGAGGAAAGGTACGGCTGGGTGAGGGTGTCAGGCAAATTAGATGGTCAGAGGCCTTCACCTCAGTAAATATTGATAGAGCCAGGAATGGAGGGGGGCGGGCCCAGAGCGAATGTAGGGAAGAGGGAGCCTGGGCCAGAGATACTGAGGGAGGACCAGAGAGAAACGATGGAGAGGTGGAGACACTGAAGGAGAGACAGAGAGACATGGGGGAGAGACAGAGACATGGGGAGAGACAGAGAGACATGGGGAGAGACAGAGACATGGGGAGAGACAGAGAGACAGGGGGAGAGACAGAGACAGGGGGAGAGACAGA
>SJYF01000037.1:5145138-5172572 GCA_006410515.1 Procapra przewalskii | reverse complement strand
AGAGATATGAGGGAGAGATAGAGACATGGGGAGAGACAGAGACAGAGGGAGAGACAGAGACAGGGGGAGAGACAGAGAGACGGAGAGACAGAGACAGAGGGAGAGACAGAGACTGGGGAGAGATAGAGATATGAAGGAGAGATAGAGACATGGGGAGAGACAGAGAGACAGGGGGAGAGACAGAGAGACAGAGGGAGAGACAGAGAGACAGGTGGAGAGACAGAGAGGGGGAGAGACAGAGAGACAGAGGGAGAGACAGAGACATGGGGAGAGACAAAGAGACGGGGGAGAGACAGAGACATGGGGAGAGATAGAGAGATATGAGGGAGAAAGAGACATGGGGAGAGACAGAGACATGGGGAGAGACAGAGAGACATGGGGAGAGATAGGGAGATATGAGGGAGAAACAGAGACATGGGGAGAGACAGAGACATGGGGAGAGACAGAAAGACAAGGGGGGAGAGAGAGAAGACATTGAGGGTGAGTCAGAGACACTGAGGGAGAGACAGAGACACTGAGGGAGAGACAGAGGAAAGAGAAAGGCAGGGAGACACAGAAGGGGAGAGAAGCAGAGAGAGACTTCGCAGGAAGGCTTCTGCATCAGCGCCTTGGCAGGCAGAGGCCCTGTCGTGGTGGAGCAGCATCTCTGCCCCTCCTCCTTGCACCGCTGTCCTGGGCCAGTCCTGTGCCAGTCTGAGCCTTGGTGTCCTCCTCTGCTAGGCGGGGTAAACGACCCCTTTCCATAGGACTACTCAGCAGGCCCAGCACACCGGGATTCTCATTGCCTCAGTGGCCTCTTTTGGCCTGTAAGTGGCCTGGAATGGTTGGGAATTGTTGCCCCAGGGGACAGGGGGGATGTGCCTAGGGTCACAGCAAAAGGGCAGGCGGGATCTTGGCCATGATTCTAAAGCCTGTGCCCTGTCTGTGCCCCGCAGGGCCGACTGGAGCAGGGAGGAGGGGCATTCTAGCTGCTGGGCACCTTGGGGGGGGGGGCTCACAGCAATCCTGGTGATAAAGCCAATGGCCCCGTGCGCTCGGGGCGCCCGAGTGCTGGACACCCGCCCGCTGAGGGGGCCGCTGCTCGGCTCCACTCGTTCTGTGCTCCCTAGTGTGCTGATGAGGAGATAGCCTCAGAGACCCGCAGTGACTTCCTAAGACAGAGCTGGGGTTTGGACTCAGACAGGCCCGGTCTGAGTCCCTGCTCCTCACAGGCTGGCAGCGCCTCCTTTCTCTCAGCCTCAGTTTCCCCATTTGTAAAATAGGAAAACAGCAGTTTAAAAGATTTAAAAGACATGAGGACTAAATGAGATGATGCAGAGAAAATGCCTAAGCACGGATCCTGGTACACAG
Source organism: Procapra przewalskii (assembly GCA_006410515.1). Taxonomy (NCBI): domain Eukaryota; kingdom Metazoa; phylum Chordata; class Mammalia; order Artiodactyla; family Bovidae; genus Procapra; species Procapra przewalskii. Next base: position 5,171,222 of record SJYF01000037.1, on the reverse strand, counting down.
TCAATGTTCAATAAAGGTTAAATGGTAGGTTGGGTAATAGTTTTAAAGTAATTTGAAAACAATCCCTTTAATTGCTCCCCTTTTTACAGAGGAAGAGCTGAGGTCCAGAGAGGGGAAGTGACTTGCCCAAGGTCCCCGGCCAAGTGGATGCGCTGAGATTGGAATCTCGTGATCCAGAGGCCAGAGCTCGCTGCCGGCACTGCGTGGCGCCGTGATGGCTCAGCCCTGGGCGCCCCGTTGGAGTGCCAGTCCCTGTGGGTCAAGGAGATGCCCGTGGCTTGGTCCCGTGTCCCCCTGGCCTGGCATTAGCAGTATCACTCGTTGGGATGGTTGCAAAATCCCACTCGCTTTAGCAGTCGATAAAGAGCGCCCATTGCAAAACTCTCAGCGGCAAAATTATTAAATATTGTGTCACCCTGCGGCCAGGCCCTGGGTGCCCCTTTCCTGCCTGGAGGCCTGGGTGGAGCCGAGTTCTCACTCTCTCCCTCCGTGCCCTGATCCAGCAGAGGCTGGGGTGGGCTGGGAGTCAGCAGGGGGCTTTCAGGGGTGGGCAGAGGGCAGACCTGGGCCCTGGGCCCACCCACAGCTCTCCACTCTCAGGAAATGATGGCTCCACCCTTCTCAGGCTCAAACCTTGGGGTCACTCAATCCATCTCTTGTCCCACATCCAATAGTTGGTAGGAGATTCTGTCAGCCCTACCCTTGAAATACATCCAGACCCAACCAGGTTGCCCCCCTTCACTTCCACACCTGGATTCAAAGCACCTCCTTGCTGATCTCACCATTCTCCACACAGCCCAAAGGGTTCTGCTAAACCCAGGTGGATCCTAAGTCAGATCTTGTCCTTCTGCTTAGAACCCTCCGTGGCTCACGTCCAGAACACAGGCCAAAGTCTTCCCAAGGCCCACAGGGCCCTGCCTCGTCTGGCCCCGTTGCCCTTCCGACCTCCTCATCACCACTCTCTCTTCCTAGCTCACTTTTCTCCACTCCAGTTGCCTCCTTGCGATCTCTCCAACACAACAGGTCTCACCCAGGGCTTTGCCTTGCTGTTCCACGTGTCTGGAGTGCTCTCCCCCAGCTCTGCCGCATAGCTGGATCCTGCGCGTCATTCAGACCTCATCTCAGTGTCGCTGCCTCCAGGACGCCTTCCCTGGCTGCTGCTGAAGCGTCCCCTTCAGTGTCACCCGCAGCCCTTCTTTCTTCCTGACTTGCCATCATATTACATATTTGTTTATTTGTTTAGTATGTGTCTCCTTCCTCAGGGCAGGGACTGTTGTCTGTTCTGTTCACAGTCCTTCCCTGGTGCTCAGCCCAGGCCTGGCCCATAGCGCGTGTGTGCGTGAGCGCGCAGTCATGTCTGACTCTTTGTGACCTGCAGCCCGCCAGGCTCCCCTGTCCGCGTCTCTTCTCGTCCTCCTTCTCCAGGCAAGAGCACTAGGGTGGGCTGCCGTCTCCTCCGCCAGGGCATCTTCCCGATTCAGGGATCGAAACTGCTTCTCCTGCGTCTCCTGTGTTGGCGGGCAGACTGTTTACCACTGAGCCACCTGGGAAGCTCCTGGCACACAGTAGGTGTGCCACAAAGTTCTGCCGAATCAGGGCATGAGTGGGCAGGAAGGGCCATGTCGGCCTAGATTACACCTCAGTGAACCTCACCAGGGCCAGTGAACGTGCTTTGCCCTCTTCAGCTTGTATTTGGAGACACTTTCCTGGCCAGCCTGTCAGATGGTCCCTCGACTGCCCGACTCCCCCCAGGGTCCCCTATCCAGCTCCCTGACAGCACTCACCATGAACTTGACTTGTTTCGTTTGTGTGTATATCTACTCTCAGCCCTCCTTCCCCCAGCCTCGGAGCTCTTTGACAACAGACCCACGGCTGCCTTGGCTCTCCCGCTGCCCCCCAGCGCCCAGCAAAGAGTCTGGCACCCTGTGGGATGTGTCAGGGCCTGGCTGATCCAGACTTGTGTTACAAACCCGCCAGCAGAGCCCACTGGCTAGGAAGGAGTTAAGCGGAGACTCGGTGCCTGGACCTGCAAAGTCAGGGAGAGAAGGGGGCCCGCTGGGGCCTTAATTATAACACGTCCGCCCCATAATGACACAGTGTTATGAACGGCACACAAAGTGTACTAATCTGATATTATATCTGGGCTTTTTACAATAGATACAATCAACCGACTGTAGTTTGCTAACTCATTCTTGACCTATCTCCACACTCCACCTAGATTATTATCGGCTTCCTTAATTAAGTGGAAGGCAGAGCTCTGCAGGCAATGCCCACAGCCCCAGCACCACCGAGTCCAGCCCAGCCCTCCCATAAGCCGGGATAATAGCTACTCCCACACGGGGTGAGGCTTCCACCGCCTCCTCCATCCCAAACCCTTGTCCCAGGCTTGGGTGGGACAGGCCTGTTCAAGGCCTCCTGAACCACGAGCGCTAACCACCAAGGGCTCAAGCTGGTGGCCCATGGGCCTGCTTGGCCTCCAGGCACATTGGGTTTGACCCTTCCAGTGCTTTTGCTGAAAGTTAAAATGAGTTGCCAACCCTGAAAATTAAGGATATTGCACAGAGACATCCACACTTCTGGCTTCCCTTGAGAAACGAGAGGATCCAGGAACCCCAGGTTCATAAATGCTGTGTGTTGGAGCTAAGGAATGGCTGCCACCAAGGGCTCTACCCGAACACAGCTGCCACCAACCTGTTTCACTTTTGTGTCCCTCCCTGACTCTTGTGGGCAGCTGAGTTTGTGACCCCAGCTGTAGGGTTAGAGGTCAGTTACCCATTTGCGAGATGGGACACTGGGAGGCTCAGAAAGAGCATGTAACTTAACTAATATTGCACGGTGAGCCCAGAACTCAGGTCACAATCCTTTGCTAAGTCTTTACTGAGTGCCTACTGTATGCCAGGCCCAGGGACACACACAGCGAGAGTGTGATAAATATCCCGCCTTCGAGAGGTAACACTCTTCTGCTCTCCACGGCCATAATGCCATCTTTATTGCTGGGTAATGGTATCTGTTGGAGACAGGTCCTTTCTCATTGCCTTGAAGTAGCTGGAAGTAGATTTTTCATAGGTGCTGGGCTCCATCTTGGGACAGGAAGTGGAAGCAGCCATCTTGGAAGGAAGCCCGTGGAAGAGTTCCCATGACGAGGCCACCCTGCCTTCCAACCTGGGCTCTCAGAGAGCAGGAGGGGGTGACAGGGTCGGCTGACAGGCTGGAGGGTGGGAGTGAGGGTATGCGGTGGGCAAGTGGGCAGAGAAGGCACAGGAGCATCAGCTAGACAGAATAGGAGGGCTTGTCCATCCTGACTGAACCAAAGGTGAATCGATCAGGCTTCTCCCACTCCCTTCCAAAAGACAAAATATGGAGGGACAAGTCACCAGAATACCCCAGTTACCGCACTTGCTAGTCCAGGAAAAAGGCATTTGCTCAGCCAGCTTGGGAGACATCACTCCTCCCACCCCAGCACCACAGAGCCAGCCCTGGTCGGGAGGAGAAGCTGCAGCCGGAACGTCTCTCCCCAGCCCCTCAGTCCTGGACCCTGCTTGGGTCTCACTGAGCCCAGGGCTATCAAGCCTATGGCAGACCTGCTGGCCTCCCAGGAGCCATATGTGGAGAGCCGTCAGCTGCCCGCACGCTCTGTGGAGTGGCTCCTTACTGACGCGGGGCGGAGTGGGGGGGGTGGGGGGTGAATAACAGTCCCAGCCATCATGTGCGTTTGCTAAAAATAAACTTGACATACTTTTGCGTTGGGAAACAATGTGGATTCCAAACATTCTCAAAGGGCAGAGAGGGGAAAAAAAGGAAGAATGGAAATCAAGTTTTTGAGCTTAGTAATTAATTAGCCTGTAAACAAATGACTCACGCTCTTTCCTGGCTATTTTTCTTTCCGTTTTGCGTGGATTTTCGTAGGGGCAGGGGGAGGGAGGCCAAGTGAGCCAAACACAGAGGCAAGATACTGGACCCAGATGCGTCTCTCTGGGGTGCAGGATGGCAACTGTTGGAGAAGGAGTTGGCCAGTTGGAGGAGAGGCAGAGTTTCAGGTGGAGGGGACAGCTTGCTGCTCGTGGCAGCCCTGAGAGCTGAAAGAGCTTGGCACATTCCAGGAGCAGGGAGAAGCCTAGTGTGGCTCGAGTGGAGTAAGCAAGGGGGTAAAATCAGAGAGGTCCACAGGGGCCGGGTCATTTGGAACCCAATCTGCTGCACGTGCAGCGTCTAGACTCGACCCTGAAGACAGTGGGAGGCACAGAAAGGTTCTGAGCCAAGAAGGAATATCATCTCATTCATACAATGACGTCGTTTAAAAATTGGGCGATTAGAATAATAAATTCGAAATGTTCTCTGTTGTTTGGATGCTTCTGTCTTTAGATTTCCCCAACGAATACTGACCCAGGGGTTGTATTTCCTGAGGGTTCCTAGGGTTAGTGTCTGTCTCTTCTCCATAGAACACCAGCCCCGTGATATCAGAGACTTTCTCGGTCTTGTTTACTTCTGTGCCCCGAGTGCCAAGGCCAAGGCTTGGCACTCAGGAGGAGCCCAGCAAATGCTTGTCAAGTGACTGAGCCCTCTCTGCAAGGTCAGCAGTCTCGTTTCGTTTTGTCAAAGGAGGAGCGGAGGGCAGTGAGGGCCCCACAGCCAGCCTGGGATGGTCCTGGGGAAGGCACGTTTTATTCAGTTCAAAATAAGGAGAAGTTTTAAGGGGAAAATCACTTCTGTAAGGGACTGGGCTCCCGGTAATGGGGGGGCATTCAAATAGGGTGCACACCACCACCCCACGGTACCCGTCTCTGATTTGAGACAGACTTTGTGCCAGCTCACAGATGTCACCCGACGATGAATGAGGTTGGGAGTGTTGCCCGTTGTGCTGAGAAGTCGAGACCTAGCGAGGAGGTGTGACATGTCCAAAGCCACACGGTCACAAGCAGGGGAGCCCACACTGGAATCCAGGTATGACGAGAAGGCTTTTGTTTTAACTCCTTTTCTGAGCCATCAACGCTGGCTGAGTCTCAGCTCCACCACTTAGATGCTGTGTGACCTGGGGCAAGTCACTTTACCTTTCTGATCTTCCGTGTCTTGCTACATTAAGTGGGGGTGTGGATAGCTGCCTTGCAGGGCTGCTGGGCGGAGTTATGGAGGTCTGAGTGGATAACAGCCACACACAGTGCTCAGAGCTCATGGACCCCTCCTCTCTCTGCTCGGGTCCTTTTGACTTTGGCCCTCCTCCTGGGCTGTGGACCCCCTCTTCGGTCAGCTGCTCCCCAGAGTCTGGTATCCAGGCACCCACCGCCCACTGGGTGTTGAATCACCCATGCCATGCGCTTCTTGCCTTCTGCCTGCATTTTCTTCTTCCTCCTTTTCTTGGTAAACCTACTGCCTTGTCTGATTGCCAAAGGTCCTCTCAGGGAGTGGCAAGTGGGGCAGGGAGACCCCTCCATCCCACGAATGTTTCCGTTGCTTCCTCATCCCTCCCACCCTCACCACGCCAGCTGAGATCACTAGGCACGAGGCTTGGGCCAAGAGTGCAGGTCACAGTTGGGGGTTTCATTAATCATTATGGAGCAGGTGGGGCTCTGGCTGGCCCAAGGCCCCCTGTGTGGGGTGCGGGGGCAGGCTGGGGGGGACCTGGGGTGGAGGAGGGATGTCAAGGGGAAAATTCTAGGAACGATGGCGCTCACAGTCATAGCAAACAACTACAGGAAAAGCCAAACTGCGTGCCAGCGGGCGTGCAGGGATGGGGGCAAGGCGGGGGGTTGGCGACTGGGTTTGAGTGCCAGCGGGCGTGGGGTGATGGGGGCAAGCCGGGTGGTGGTTGTGGGGCGACTGGGTTTGGAGACACCTCGTGGAGGAGGTGTGTGTCGAGCCAGGTGTGCAGAGGGGAGATGAAGGGCTGGTTGTTGGGGTCAGCTCAGCTGGGCTCGAATCTCCTCTCTGCCCCCTTTCCCAGTAGGTGAACGTGGTCACGTTCGCGTCTCTCTCTGAGCCTCATTTAGAAAGAGAGATGATAATCACAGCATTCCGCTCATCGAGGGTGGCGCAGACTGAGTGAGCCGACACAGACTGAGTGCCTAGAGCAGGGCCAGGCACTACAGCGGAAGCACAGACTCGGCAGCGCGGATGCAGGGCCCCGCAGCCCTGGGTCTCAGTCTCCACCCTGCCTCCGTGGCTTGCTGTGGAGCTTAGGACTGGAGGTGTGAGATGTCCAGTCTGGCGCTTGGCACTTAGTAGGTGCGTGGTCAGGGGGAATGAAATTAGGATCTTTGCATGCCAGATGCCCAGTTTGGGACCATCCTGGCATCCCAGGTGGGAGGTGACTTCCCATGTGAGGTGGGATGTTCCTACCGCTCTCACAGTGAGGAAACTGAGACTCAGGGACGTCAAGTTGTTAGCCAGAGATTGGACCCTCAGGCTGCTCAGCTCTGGAGCCTATCTCTTTGTAAGTGGGGATATCTCTGGGAGCATGCATTACTGGTGCAGGCCCCACTGGGCCCCTTAGGGCTACCAAGGCTACAGATGGAACAGCCTTTAAAAGCTGAATAAAACAGTGCAAGGAGCAACTCTTGGCCCAAGATTGCAAGATCCAGCAGTGTGTTCCCAGGGTCCTCGTCCCAGGCTGGGGACCAGGAAGCAGCTTGGAGTATATGAGGGCTGGCTCAGGGTCTTGGGATGGGGGCAGCTTCTACCAGGTTTAGCCTGACCTTTCGCCTCCCACCCAACCAGCCTCATAGCACTCTGTTTATTCATTTTGTTACTGTTGGTCACTTTGGGCCACTTTTCTCAACTGTCCAGAATCTGAATCTCTTTCTGATGTTTGGAGAATTCCCGGCTCTATGAGCAGATTCTACTTTCCACAAAGGATGCTGGGAATATGAAGCTATGTTTCCAGCCTCCCTTGCAGCTAGAGCATGGACATGTGACTGGGCTCAGCCAATCAGATGCACCACCCTGGACCCAGAGGGAGTCCATTCTGCCTCTATCCAGAGACTCTAGTTCCAGGCAGGTCAAGTCTCTCTCCTGCTCAAAATCTTCCATGGCTCCCCATTGCCTTAGGATAAAAGCCACAATTATCCCAATGTCCCACAAGAACCTCACCAGCCCCGAGCAGTCTCTTCCTCACTTCTCCAGTCACATGGGCCTCTCTCAACACTTTTGAGCTCGTCCCTGCTTCAGGGCCGTGTGCTTCCTTTCCCCTCTTTTACACAGCTGAGGGAATGGGCTGAAGGGCACGGGGCAGGGTGGAAGGGGAGTTGGGACGGAGGTTGGCCTGGCCTCTCCCTCAGTCTTGCAGGAGTCTCAACCCTTGTCCCAGAAACTTCTACCTTCAAGAAGACAAGATGGAGCCTTTCCAAGAGCTGCAACTGTGTTCGCCTCAGCTCAGCCTAACTTAACATTCTCAGGGCAATGGGGTGGCAGTGATGGGGGTGATACAGCCCCCAAGAGGCTGGAAGTTGATTCTTGTGGGGTGAACGTCTCTTAATGTTTTTGTGTCTAAAGCACATAAATGCATTAAAAAAAACCAAACCCAGATATACAGTAGTAGATTAGAAGACGGGCATCAAAACTTCACAGGAGACAGGAAAAAAAAAAAACTGCCTAAACATGCTCCTTGCCTGCATGAACACATGCTTAGGCACTCAGTTGTGTCCAGCTCTTTGAGACCCCATACATAGACTGTAGCCTGCCAGGCTCTTCTGTTCATAGGATTTTTCAGGTGAGAATACTGGAATGGCTTGCCATTTCCTCCTCCAGGGAATCTTCACGACCCAGAGATCGAACCTGAGTCTCCTGCATTACAGGCAGATTCTTTACCCGCTGAGCCATCAGGGAAGTCCATATGCATGCTGTTAAGGGCAGCGATTAAAAAGAGTTGATTAACCTTGGTTTAACTCAATTCAGTTTAAAACTCACCTAAACTTGATTTGACTGAACTCAACTCAACTCAACAAAACTCACTGCAGTCTAAACTCACACAGTTTAATTCCTCTCATCTCAATTCATTTTGACTCAACATACATTAGCTCTGTGCTCCTCAATTCAGTTTAAAACCCACTTGAATTAGATTTAACTCAACTCACCCTAACTTAACTCCCCTTACCTCAACTCAGTTCAGTTTCTCGAAGTTCAACTCAGTTTAATTTACTTCAGTTCACTTCAGTTTTACCCACTTCAATTTACTCAGGTCAATTCAACTCCATTTAATGCTCAACTCAGCTCAACTTCACCTCATTTCCTCAACTCACCTTGTCGAAACTTGATTCAACTCCCCTCAGCTCAGCTTGGCTCAGGTCACCCACCTCAGTCACCTCACTCACTGACTCCATTTGCCACACCCCCCTTCCCAGATAGCCTTCCGGCCTCGCAGAAGGGAGAGGCCCCAGACTCGGTCCCGGGTGCCAGCATCCTCCCAGTCAAGCTGACATGTCCCTTGACAGGTGCTCTGATGGGAGAGCACAGGCTGCTAAGCGAGCAGCACATGGCAGCCCCTGGGAGCCCCAGATGTCCTCCCAGAGGAGGAAGAGTTGGTTCCGGCAGAATACTGGGAGGAAGGACATTCCAGCAAAAGGCACAGCATGTGCAAAGGGCCGGAGGCAGGGCATTCAGAGGACCGGAAGTTGCTCAGGCTGGGGGCATGATGGGAAGATGAGGGTGGGCTAAGAGGTGGCCAGGAATGTGCGGGGTCTGCTTGAGGCGCCCTGGCCTGGGGGCAGCGGGGAGCCACCGAGGAACTCCTCTGAGGAACATGATCTCAAGGATCCCTCCGTTGCTGGGAGGGCACAGTCTGGAGGTGAGACTGGACTTGCTGGGCAGTCACTGAGCTAAGAAATCCAGCATCGGGAAGCTGGTGGGGGGCGAAGCGGTGGGGCTTAAAGAAGGACTGAAGAAATGGATAATACACAATCGTTTGCTTAGTCGCTTAGTCGCGTCTGACTCTTGGAGACACTGTGGGCTATAGCCCCCAGGCTCCTCTGTTCATGGGAGTTTTTAAGACGAGAATACTGGAGTGGGTTGCCATTTCCTCTTCTAGGGGATCTTCCCAACCCAGGGATTGAACCCACATCCCCCGTGTCTCCTGCATTGCAGGTGGACTCTTTACCTGCTGAGCCCAATATATAATACAAATTAACTGATTTAATCCTTCCAACAACCCCATGAGGTAGCTATTACTATTATTAACTTTATTTTATAGATGAGGAAACTGAGGCTCAGAGAGGTCAAGACGTTTGCCCAAGGCACATAGCTTCTTTTTTTAAAGGAACCCTCTTGTCTATGATGTTTATTCTTCATTGCGCTGGGTCTTCACTGCTGCGCACGGGCTTTCTCGGGTTGGGGTGAGTGGGGGCCACTCTTTGCTGCAGGGCATGGCCTTCCCGTTGCAGCAGCTTCTCTTGTCACGGAGCACAGGCTTTAGGCACACGGGGTCAGTGGTTGTGGCATGGGCTTCATTGCTCCGTGGCACTTGAGATCTTCCTGGACCAGGGATCAAGCTCATATCCCCTTCATTGTCAGGCAGATTCCTGTCCACTGAGCCCCTAGGGGAGTTGGGCACACAGCTTCTCAGGGGCACAGCTGGGATCTGAACTCAGGCATTGACACTTCAGAGCCCCCAGGGGGACTGAGTGTCCCTTTCAACGTTCTCCTGGCAGGTCCATCTTGCAGATTCTCACTCTCCATAGTAGGTGCTCAGGAAACTCGTGCTGTGCCAGTGTCTGGGGATTTAGATCATCCTCTCCATGTGAGCTGGTGGGGCCTGTCCCCGTTTCAAATGAGGAACCTGTTATCTTTGTTTCACAGGAAACTGAGGCCTGAGGTCACAGAGCCAAGGAGTGGCAGAGCCAAGCTTTGACTCCCCAGTGGGAAAGGGTTCTGCAGACGGGCAAGGTGGTCATCACTGGGGTCTTCAGCTGTCTGGATGCTAACTTCACACGCACGTGTGCACTGAGCAGGCCCTGCATGTTGCATGGCGAGCTGGTCCCACTCCATCCCTCTCCGTCTTCAACTTCTCCCGCAGCTGCCCGCTGACCTGAGGATGCAGTCCAGGCTCACGCTTGCATCACAGCCTGCCTGGTCCGCTTCCCACCCTGCCCGCCTCTCTGACCTCACCTCCCACCACTCTCCCCTTCTTCCGCCCTGCTCTGGTTTCCTCCAACAGGCCAGCTTCTCACCCCAGGGCCTTTACACATGCACTGCCCTCCGCTTGGAACTCTCTGCCCGTGGCAGTGCCATCTCATCCTTTGGTTTTCAGCGCTAATGTCTCACCTCTCCAGAGAAGTCCTCCTTAAGCCCTTGAGATCAGCTGTTCCCTATCACATCAGCTTAAAAAATGCCCTACTCCTCTGCTGGGTTCCTATTTGTCTATCGTTCATTTTCTCTAGTAGAATGAGCTCTTGTGTGCATGACCACGTCTATCTCGTTGGCTGCTCTACTGACTGACATCTGCGTGCTCGTGTGCTAAATCACTTCAGTCGTGTCTGACCCTGCCACCTGGGGACTCTAGCCTGCCAGGCTCCTCAGCCCAGGGGCTTCTCCAGGCAAGGATACTGGAGTGGGTTGCCATGCCCTCCTTGATAAACATTTGTGAACGAGTGAATGAGTGAAGAAATGGATGGACACAGTTGAGTACTCTCGGTGCTGAGAAGAGGAACGGAAGTCTCAGGGCCCAGGCTGGGGTCTGACAGCTCCTTTCACAAGGTCCCTTGTACTGGGAGGAGCCCTGCCGGGGCAGGAGGGCAGGCATGAGGGGCAGGCAGGACTGGGCGAGGCCTCCTTGTTCCTTACTGTTTTCATCCTCTCGGTAATTATGGGCTCAGACACTCCTCGATGCCTTTCCCAGAATAATAGCTGGGCCTGTTATCAGCAGCATCACTGGGGCCTTTTCACAAACAGTCATTAATCAGGTCTCACTGCCACCCTGCCTTCCTCTCAGTGGAAACAGAGGCCCAGAGAAGCGAGGCCACTTTCTCAGCATCACACAGCTGATGGCAGGTGGGGTGGGGGGTGCGGATGGGCTGTTTTGCCTCCAGCTCTCTGGTATGGGATGGGGGCTTCTTTTCTGTTTTGCTGAGCGGGGAGCCTCCGAGTCTGCCATGGCTGCGGGGCCCTGGCCCCAGCCTTCCCCGAAGCCCCGGGGGCCTTCCAAGGTGGCCTCTTAATCACTGCCAGTTAATTAAGAAGGTTAAACAGCTCAGAGGACCCACATAGGCCTGCCTGGGGAGAAGGCGGCCTGGCCATTTCGCAGCGAGGCCGCTGATACCCAGGCCCCGGCTGGCAGGGTGCTGCGCCGTCTCTGCCCTCCGGGGGCCCAGGGGTCTCTGGGGAAGGTGCCCTAGGGCTCTGTTGCGGTGTGTGCCCCCTCCCCTTCTTCAGGTGTGTGTGGGAGGCACTGGCATCACTTAATGAGGCCTCCACAGCTGCCAAGCAGAGCTGGAGGAGTTGAAACAGGTTCTGGGTGAGGTGAGTTTCGTGGGCTGGGCAGAATCCGTGGCTCTCTGCCATGTGGGCGCTCCCTGGAGCGGTGGGGGGCGGGTATGGGACCCCTGCCTCCTCTCTCTGCCCCTGTGGGGTGGGGGCAAAGGACGCCCGGGAGGGGACGGCAGGAATGACAGGATGGTGGTCAGGACCGGAGACTCACACCCCACCTCGCCAGCAACCCGCGAGGAGCCTGCCTGCGGGAACTGCACCAAATAGGGCCGGGGCAGCAGGGTTTGGGATTCCCAAGACATGGCTCACCTGCCCGCTGACACTGTCTTGGGCCTCAGGCCTCCAATCTGAGAAATGGGGGTGCTATGATGTGACAACCTCAGGCTCAAAGCTTTAGGAACGATCCATCCCAGGCAGAGCAACCTGACTTGCTGTGTGACTTTGGGCAAGTTGCTTCCCTCCTCTGGGCCCCTGTAGATCCAGCTGTCCCCAGTGATGGCGGGGTGGACCCAGTGATGAAGATGAGTGGTCACCCACTCCTATGGGGGGCGCCCAGACCCGCTTTCTCTGGGACACCCAGGGAGCTAGTTATTCGGTATGTCCCTACTGGTCCCAGGGAGACTGAGGCCCTGCAGTCGGGCCAAGGCAGTGGGGCAGGGGCGTCTAACTGGAGCCTGGGTGCTCCTTGAGGCCAGGCTGCGGGCCCCAGTAACTGGAGAGCCAGCCCCTGTGCATCGCCGAACCCCTGGGGTCCACAGTGCGGCATGCTCATGCATGGCTGGCTCAAGGTAGGACCCACCGTGCTCCCAGAGCCTGTGTGGGTTGGGGCCTGGCTGGCTGTTTGTCTTCTCTAATTTTTCTTTTTTAAAGTCACCTTTTGGGAAGTATAATTCAAAGAAGGTCACTTTATTAACTTACAATAGAGGTCACTCTTTTTTGGTGCACAGTTCTGTGAATTTCATTGCACAATCACCGCCGTACTCAAGACACAGATTTCCATTGCTCCAGAAGGTTCCTTGGCGCGCTTTTGTGGTCAGTCTCTTTCAATACCATCGGGTGGAAAACCAGTGATCTCCCCCAGATTTTTATTTGGAAGATTTTCAGTCTTTCTAGAAATGTGCAAAAACCTTACACGGAACCGCTGAAGTGCCTTCATCCAGATGCCCCCACTGTCAACACTCAACGCTTGGCCCTGTGGGCATTCTTGGTCTCTCTCTGCGTGAATTTTTGCTGACACGTTTGTAGGTTGCACACATCCTGACCCTTCACCCCAAATACTTCAACAAGCACCTCTGAAGAGCGCAGGCATTCCCAGGCCCAACCCCAACCCCAATGCCATGATCACATCCAAGAAAATTAACATTGATCTGGTCACGTTACCTAATATCCAGTCTGTGTCCAAATTACTGAGGTTGCTCCAAAGTGTCCTCGATAGCTCTGTGTGTGTGTGTTTATTTTTCTTGTCTGGACTTTAGTCAAGGATCAGGCCCTGCATTTGATAGGATCTCTTTGGGCTCCTTTTATCCAGAACCTTCTCTCTGCCCTGGCTTGATATATAATATACTTAAATTTTTTTGATTGCGCGGGGTCTCCTTGCTGCGCGCGGGCTTTCTCTAGTCTCAGCGCGCGGGGGCTGCTCCTTGCTGCGGTGCGTGGGTTTCTCAGTGCGGTGGCTTCTCTCATGTGGAGCGCAGGCGCTTGGTGCTCGGGCCTCAGGAGGTGCAGCCTGCGGGCTCAGTAGTTACAGCCCACAGGCTTTAGTGGTTCCGCAGTGTGTGGAATCCTCCTGGACCAGGGATTGAATCCGTGTCTTCTGCACTGGCAGGTGGACTCCGCATCCTCTGGACCACCAGTGAGTGAAAGTGAAAGTCGCTCAGTCGTGTCCAACTCTTTGTGACCTCATGGACTGTCCATGGGATTCTCCAGGCCAGAATACTGGAGTGGGTAGCCTTGCCCCTCTCCAGGGATCTTCCAAACCCAGGGATTGAATCCTGATGTCCCACATTGCAGGTTGATTCTTTATCAGCTGAGCCACAAGGAAAGCCCAAGAACACTGGAGTGAGTAGCCTATCCCTTCTCCAGGGGATCTTCCTGACCCAGGAATCAAACCGGGGTCTCCTGCATTGCAGGCGGATTCTTTACCAACTGAGCTATCAGGGAAGCCCTAATATGACTACCAGGGAAGTCCTAAAATGTACTCTTCTTCAAAGCTGTCCCCAGGATTCTTCATACCTGGGGCTCAAAGGCAAGTCCCAAGGGTACATGAGTGCTAGGTGAGGGGGATGGCAGATGTGGGAACATGGATGTTCTGAAGGCCTCTTCTTAAAAACTTTGTTTAAAAGGAGAGGAAGGGAGGGAGGGAGAGAAAGAGAGAGATAGACAGATAAGCAGATCCATTGTTTTAGAGTCCAGCAATGCTGAAAAATTCAAAGCAAAAATTAAAAATCACCCAAGTGGAATTGAGGGGGCCCTGTGGCCCAGTGACCACTGCTTTCATCTCACTCTGCCTGCCCTGACCGTGAGACCTTGGCCAGGAGATGGCCCCTCTTGGGCTTCAGTCTTTCCACCTGTGAAATGGAGTCAACATCAGCCCATCCTCCTTCCCCCACCTTTATGAGGATTAATGAATTAACAGGGCGCGTCAACAGCAGTAACTCTGCTTGTGAACCGTTTTCTGACAGACATTGCTCTCTGTACCTACATGCATGGGTATATGTGAATGCTGTATTATAAAGATTGGGTCGTCTCCTTTTTCTCCCCTCAACAGTTCATCAGAAGCATTTCCCCACATCTCCAAATGTAGCACTCTTCTTTCATTTAAACTTCTTTAAACATTTATTAATTTTTGTTGATCGATGATGCATTTGTATGGTGCCAAATTCCAGAGGTACAAGTCGTGTACAGTAAAGCCTGTCTCCCGCCTGTCCCTGCTCCCTCAGTTCCTCGCTGAGATGTTTTCTTGTTTTGGTTTCCAGAAGAGTCCTATGCATAGATAAACAAAAACATGTAATTTCTTTCTGCTTGTTTTCCTTATAGATATTGGGCTACACACTGTTTCTATGCCTTGTTATCTTCACCTAACAGGAGACCTTGGAGAAGGTCCACATAGGTGCATAAAGGACTGTCCTTTTTGCTTTTTTTTTTAAGCCCATGTGGTAGGTCCTTATAGAAATGAACTGTTTAGTGAACCAGTTCCTTATTCAGGGATATCAAGTTGCTTGTAGGCTTTCACCACTACAAATTGCAACAGAGAGCCTTGTGCAAGCCTCTGTGTGCCCATGTGCAGGTCTGGAGGATGTATTCCTAGAAGTGGAACTGTGGGTCAGGTGTCACGCATGTTTTCAGCTTTGCTCTGCCCCCATTCTCAATGGCTGCCTGAATCCCGGTGTAATTTAACAGTCCCACCTGGTGGACACTGAGCTGGTTCCAGGTTGTCTTTCCCATAAACAGCGCCACAATGGGAATCTTTGTGCATCTGTCTCTGTGAGGCTTATGGGGAATTCCCAGGCATCTGAAGGCAGAGCAATAGGAAACGCTGAGAACAGAAGTGACCCAAAGGGGCCGAGGGAGCCCCAGGGCCTGCGGCCTGGACGGGGATCCGAGGCTGCCGATCAGATCCTCAGGTTCACAGAGGCCTCTGCGCTTGTGCTGGTCCAGTGTGGTCTGGGGTCCACAGCACCAGCCGGGCCCGCCCGAGAGGCTGAGAGAAATGCCGTCTCGGGCCCCGCCCCGGCCCTGCTGAATTAGGACTCATGCCATCTTTGGCTGGTGCAGCCGAGTTTGAGAAGAGCTGCCCTAAAACAAATCTAGAAACCCCAAGACCCGATACTAGAGGAAGTGGCTTGGCCTTCGGTCTGGGGCAGACCTGGCGCTGAAACCTGGCTTCACATCGGCTGGCTGTGTGACCGGGGCTCCCCTCTGTGTCCCATCTTCACCACGGGAACTAGAGTAACACTCACCTCGCAGGGAGTAAGACTCCAACACGATTCTTCACGTAGCTGTGTGTCGCATGCGCTTGCAGGCGGGAAGTGCTCAGCACACGCTGCCATTGCTGGCGAGGTGCACGTTCCACAGAGACGCGGGCGCCGGGCCCCGCGCCGTCCGCCTCTTGGTCTCCTCTCTGCCTCTGTCACCCTTCTCTCTTCCTCTGTGTCTGTCTCTCCGTGTCCACCTGTTTCTCTTTATTCTGCCTCTGTGTCCCTTCTTTTATTTCTGTCGCTTTCTCCCCATTTCTTAGTGTTTCTCTCTTTTTATCTTTACCCTATGGGGGCCATACAGGCTTTATAAGCATCTATGAAAATGCTAAAAACCTGGGGAAATGGGGCTACAAGACAAAGAAGAAACCCCAAACTAAAAATTAACAATATAAGGGCAAAATCATACCATGAAACAAAGTCAGAAATATCAAGAGCAAAAAATACATGTTTTCAGTGGGACGTGGGGCCCTTCAGCCTGCGTGGTGGTTGGGATGGAGTCTGCCAGGATGCCTGGCCCAGAGCATCGTCACCTTTCTTTCCTGCCTCTTTAGCCCATATGTGGCCTTGGCCCTTGGTAGAGCTGAGTGCTGAGGAGCAGAGATTCTGGTCCTATGCGGTCACGGGGACCCTTCTCTGCAGCATCCTCACTCTGTGATCCGCTCATTCACTGAGCGCCTGCTGTGTCAGACCCCGGTACACCACACTGAAACAGAAACCCTGCCTTGTGGCGCTTACATCCTAGGGGCTGTGCGTGTGGTAGATAAAAGAGAAGTGAGTGAACAGATACTCAGAGCAATTTCAGATGATGCTGAGTGATGGGACTGGAATAAAGTAAGGGTGGACTGCTTTGCCTCGGGGCTTCCCGGCTGGCCCTAGTAGTAAAGAACCTGCCTGCCAGTGCAGGAAATGCCAGGGACGTGGGTTCTATCCTTGGGTCGGGAAGATCCCCCAGAGAAGGGAATGTCTGCCCACTCCAGTATTCTCGCCTGGAGAATTCCATGGACAGAGGAGCCTGGCGGGCTACAGTCTACAGGGTCACAAAGAGACACGACTAAAGTGACTTAGCACGCTTGTACTCTGCTCTGGTGGGGGGGAGTGGGATCTGGAAAGGCTGCTCTGAATTCCGAAACCAGAATGATGAGAAGGAGCTGGGCACAGGAAGACCCAGAAACAGGGCATTCCAGGAGCGGGAACAGCACGTGTACAGGTCATGAGGCAGGAGCAAGCTTGGAGCCAGTCACGACTGCAAGCTTTTAGGGGGTGCAAAGCTCTCAGGAGCCAGACAGTCTTTGCTGAGTGTTTTGAACGAGTCACTTGCCCACTCTGAGCCTTTGTTTTCCCCAGTGTAAAATGAGAATGATACAGACCCAACCCTTAGGGATGAATGAAGGCCAAAATTCCTCTATTGGTGTGTGGGGGGGACCCTGGAAATAGGGTGTGGGAGAATTTGTCTGGAAACCGTGGCACAGCAGGGCCACTCTTTGCGCTTGGGTTCTCTGGGACCGCTTCTGGGGGTGACGATGGAGATTGTTTTGGGCTGAACGCAGTGCTCCAACCTCCCCAGGGCTCAGCCTCTGATTTCAGGAGTTAATAGTTTAAAGCACTTGGCGTAATTGGTACAGAGCAGGTAGACAGGAATGGGGAGGGCATTCCAGGTGGGAGGAAAGGCGTGGAGCTGGGAATGTTTAAGGTGTGTTAGGGGAAGAGTGCAGAGACCAGCTTGGCTGGTGGGGAGGAGTGAGAGAGGAGGCTGGAAAGACAGGTTGAGGCCCAGGATGAGACCTTGAATGGCATGCAAAACGAGGGTGGGCCTCAACCTGTAGGCAGTGGGGAAGCAGCGTGCCTTCCGGAGCAGCAGACGCCTTGGAAATGGATTTTGGTTTTGGCTTGCTTTTTCAGGGCTGTATTTCAGACATTCAGAAAAACATTTAAAAGATCACATAGTCAGCTTTCATGGAGCTGTTACTCGGCTTAAGAAAACAGCCCAGGAGAGACGGCGCCCCGGGCCCCTGCCCCTTCCCAGTTGCAGTTCTCCTAGAAGCTACTGTGGGCCGGGCTTGGTGCTCGTGACTCCACCGATGTCTTTGCCCTTCCATCATTTGTCTGATGGGGGAATAACGTATGCACAGCACAAAGCACCAGTCTCAGCCGTGTAATCTGATGGCCCATGCGATCACTGCCCGGATCCAGTCACGGGCCACTCCGAGCCTTTGGTTTCGCTCTTCTCGAACTGCATGCAAATGGAGCCGGTCTGTGGGTGCCCTTCCGTATCTGGCGCTCTCTCTACCTGGTGGGATCGACCTGCATTCGGCGGCTCATTTCTTCTCACCGCTGTGCAGTAGTCCGCTGGTTAAACAGACCACAGTTCATATAATCGCTCTACTGTCCATGCAGATGTACGTTTTATTTCTGGTTTCCAGTATTTCAAATGGCGCTGTTATGAACATTCTTATGCTTACCTTTTGGCAGACTTAAGAACACAGTTCTTTTAGTGTGTGTTCAAGAGTGAGGTTGCAGAGGTACATATTTAGTCCTTGTAGCTACGGCCAATTTCCCGAAGTGGTTTATGCACACACACACACGCACACACACACCCCCCCTTGGAGACCTGGGGTGCTGTTTCAGTTGTGGGTGTGACTCAACAGATGGTGTCACTGGTACTTTTGCTTCTGCAGCTTGCTTTTTTTCCCACTCAGCGTTCTGCTCTCAAGATCCGTCGCCATCGGTACAGCAGCTCGGGCGCATCTATTTATTTCTGGTGTAGGATCAGACCACAGTGCTCTCCCGCAAGCTCTCCGCATGGACGTTCAGCTTGCTTCTGACTGGGATTCTCTTCCGGATCTTCATGAGCATCTGTTGTGTGTTGGGAGAGGCCAGCGGGGATGGGGGCGGAGGGGCGGCTGTATCCAATCAGGTGGGAGATGAGGAGGAGGGGCCGCTGGTGCAGATGGCTCCGAGGGACATTTCACAGACCCGGTTGAGGTAGAGGAGGAAGGAACCCAGACCTGGATTCTGGGGGCCAGAAGCCCGGGGTTGAAGCCCCCCTCCCACTCGCTGGCTGTGTGACCTTGGGCGTGTCACATTGCTGTCCAGAGCCTCAGCTTCCTCATCGGTAATTTGGCACAATTCGCTCTGCCTGGAAGGGGCTGAGTCAGCAGAGACATTCAGGGGTCAGGGTTTGGATCCATCCGTTAGCTGACTGACTTTGGGTAATTTGCCTCTTCTGAACCTCTGTTTCCTCATCTGTAAAATGGGGACAAGAATAATACTCGGCTCCCCGTGATTTTGCAACAGTGAAATGCGATTCTGTGCATAAAGCACTTATTGAATGCTCAATAACTGGTAGCTACTTTTCATTATCACTGTCCCTCTTGTTGACTTCTGTCTTTCCCACCAGCTTGGTAGGTGCTGGGAGGGCCCGGCTCCCATCTTTTGCCCCCATCTTTCTCTGGAGGTCAGTGGAAATATTTGGAGTCCAGCTACATGTTACTGCTGCATCCTAGGGGCCCTTGGGAGAGCTCAGCCCCGTCTCAGAGCCTCTGTTTTCTCTTGTAAAGTGGAGCTCCTGGCAGTGCTGGCCGGACCAGGCCGTTTCCCAGCAGGCAGGTGGTCTCAAAAGCAGAAAGAGCTATAGAGCAGGCCTGATGGAGCCCCAGGGGCCACGGTTTCCTAGCAGGGCTGTGGCTGCGGCAGTCTGAGGGGAGCTCCCAGAGATGGGGGGCTTGCCACTTCCAGTTGCGCTCCTTCAGGATGGGGATGTGAGAGGGGCAGTGAGAGGAGAGAGGGAGGGGTCCCGGCTCTGCTGGCCCTCCGAGGGCGGGCACCCGCCGGCCACATGACTGGGAGCCTGGCATTGCTGGCTGCTGCCCGGCCTCTGGCGCCCGTGCACTGTGTGGCCCTGGGGGGCTGGCACACCTGTTCTGTGCCCCCATCTGTGATTGTCTCGGGGAGAGGCCTTGCTTCCTTGTCTCCTGGATTTTCCGGCCCCCTGGCCTGTGTGGAGGCTGAGGCCAGGGCTCCGGGCCAGGGCCGCGCACCTTGACAACCCGCCCACGCCGGGCACAAAGGCCCATTGTCTGGGCCCACGGCGGCGGGCAAGCGGGCGGGGAGCCGCCGCCTTTCACCCAACCCGCTTGTGGTCGCTGGGACTGAGGAACGATTCACAGAGGTCCCCGCCTCCTGACCAGGCACCTGGCCAGGCTGCCTCCCGGGCAGGCACTTGCGCCAAGCGGGGCCAGCGCCCACCTGAGCCGGGCCTCAGTTTCCCCCGAGATCCTCGGGGCTCTGTCCCCCGTCACCCAGCCTGCCACGCTTGAGGTGGCCGTGGCACCAGGGCTTTAGGGTTCTAGTTCTGGGTGGTTTGGGGTGCGTCTCTTCACCTCCATGAGCCTGTTTCTCCGTCAGTAAAAGGAGCCTTGGAATCCACGACTCTCGGGGTGAAAGGTACAGGGTGATGCCACGGGCAACATCCATCTGGCCGCTCGTTTACTCAGAAGGCCACCCTGCTGTGTCAGTTGCCCAGTCCTGTCTGACTCTTTGCGACTCCATGGACTGTAGCCCGCCAGGCTCCTCTGCCCATGGAATTCTCCAGGCAAGAATGCTGGAGTGGGCTGCCATTTCCTCCTCCAGGGGACTTATCTGAACCCAGGGATTGAGCCCGGGTCTTCTGCCTTGAAGGCAGACTCTCTACCCTCTTTTACACCCACACTGGGTGTCGACTACGTACGTGACCAGTTACAGAATTGGGGGGAGGGCGCGGTGCGAAATTAGATGCAGTGCCTCTTACTCAAAAGGAAGAATTTCAAGATGGTGCCAGCAAGGGAGCGTCTGAACGTGGGACCCCGTGTGAGGGGCCTGGCTGCACGCCCACGAAGCCCACCCTGACTGTGTGCCAGATACCACGGCAAGCATGGGGCACAGCTGATGAAAGAGGAAACTTCTGCCCTCCTCGGACTGATAATCTGCGGGGGGAGGACCTAGGAGCCCCTAAGGGTTGCCGGGTGCCCCTGGAGGCCTGCTCCTTCAGGGCCTGCTCACCGTGCCATGCAGGGTGACCTTGGGGTGCCCAGGCTTCCCTAAGAGGCTCCAGGGTCAGTGACCCTCACAACAGTCTGTGGCAGACGTTTGCTGAGTGCCGGCTCCGAGCTGGGGCAGCTCCCGGTGCGGATGTGATGGATTCAGATCATCTTTGTACTAGCCTCGTGAGGAGCCAGGGCGATGGGGCTCTCTCCTGTACAGAGGGAGAAACAGGCAGGGTTTAAACCCAGGCTGCCTGGTGCCAGAGCCTTCTCCCCATCCCACCCTCTGCCGGGGGCCAGCGCTGAGCCAGGTGCTGAGTGCCCGGGGACAGAGGCCCTGCTGGGGTTCAAGGCTGAGAAGGGTGCGGGTGTGCTGGTGGCCCGCCAGCTGCCACCTGGGCTGGCCCTGCTGTGTGGCCTTGAGTCACAGCCCTGTGCCCTGGGAAGCTGTCTGTGCCCCGGGCACCCATGGGGCCTGAGTCACAGTAGAGTGCGCCCTGCCACCCTGCCCACCTCCTGCCACCCTGCCCACCTCCTGCCTGGGCCTCAGGACAGATGGGCCCTTGGAGCAGGTCCCTAAGTCAGAAAGTCATATTTCTATCCACCATCGGGGACACGAGAGAGGCATCTATTTGCAGCTCCAGAAGCACATTTCTGCCTTCTCTCCTTGAGCCCAACCCCACCCTCCCAAGCCACCCCAGGATGGATTAACTGGCTACTGAGTTACTGAGCTCCCCATCACTGGGAGCATTCAAGGCAGGAGAGCCTGTCAGGGGTGCTAAGGAGTGTTCCTGCATTGGGTGGGGCCTGGTGCTGGAGTGTGTGTTTCCAAAGCCCAAAACTTTATTCACATGCTTACTTTTGAACAGCTCCTGTGAGTGAAAGGTACAAACTCCAAAGAGTACAAAAGAATATGGAGTGAAAAATAAGTCTCCGCACTTCCTGATCCCCAGCCTCCAACTTTCTCCCCCAAGAAGCAGCCACTGTTTACCAATATTTCCCCCCAGAGCTAATTTATGCAATACAAACAAATTTATAAATTGTCCTTTCCTGTCTCCCTCCTACCCACACAGATGGTAGCTAACGTCTTTCATACCTCAGTCTGCCCCTCGTTTTATTTTTGTTTTATTTGACAGCTTATCTTGGACCCTGTTCCAGATCGGCACACCCAGATCTGCTCTATTCTCCTTATCTTTCCACACGGTATTTCTTATTTTTTTCAAATCTATAACACATTTCATTAAAGGGCTTTTCAATCTCGAATTTACCTTTTTGGAATCTTTGCTCTACTTTTCCCTGGAGTTGGTCAGAGAAAAGTCTTTCAGTTTGCCTGGAAACTATAAGCTTTTCCCATATCTGCGGGGATTTTTTGAGTCTGTTTTGATTGAAATTATAAAAGAAATAAGAAGAGAGGGGGAGAGAGAGAGTGAATGAGAGAGAGAGAGAGAGAGAGAGAGAGAGAGAGAGAGGACTCCTTCCACCCACAATCCCTGCATGCCAGGCGACGGTGATCCATGGTGAACCCCAGAGCTTCAGCTCATCTACCCAGAGTGTGGCCAAGCTGCTGAAGGAGGCAGCAAATGCGGCACCAGAGAGCCCAGAAGAGAGGACTTCCTGTGTGTGCGCGTGCGTGCGTGTGTGCATAGGGGGTCAGAGATGGCTCCTCTGAGGAGGGAATATTTAGATGGGGCCGTAGAGATGCATGGGAGTTCATATGAGACAAATGGAGAAGGGCCTCCCAGGCAGAGGGAACGATACGAAGAGCGACACTGGGTAGATACAGAAACAGCTCCCAGCTTCTATTTATTGATCACCTACTGTGTGTGCTCATGAGTCACTGCTGCACATACACTCCCCCACCTCTAGGCTGTCGTCGCCCCTCTTTGACTGATGGAAATGGAGATGCAGGCACCGTGACTTGCTCGTGGCCACGAAGCTCCAGGTATTGAGTCTGGATTTGAATCCAGACAGCTTGCACCCTTGGCTCTTCTGCTATTCCATGGGGTGAGAGGAACAGCTGGGAGGCCCTGAATTTTCAGCTTCAACCGTCTGACCCTCCCAGCTCAGGTCTCGCCCCTCCTCCGAGGCCTCCAGTGGTTCTCCACGGCCCCAGGACTCTCTGTGCTGAGCCTTCCTCTGTTCTTCCGGCCAGCGTGGGCGCCGTGGGCAGCACAGGGCCTTGCTGGGTCTGGCCCTGTGTGCTGGGTTCTGCAGGCGCTGCCTAAGTATCAGGAAGAAGCCACGAATGCTAATTATGAAGCAAGGGAGTCGTCAGGGGGACGCGTACCCTGGCCTGTTTCCACTGGTGGAGTTGAGAGATGGCTGGAGATGGCCTAGACCTCAAGGCGTTAGTGGCTCCAGGCCTCAGGGCTCTGTCTCAGGGGCCACACTTGGGTGCAGCCTCCCTGGGCTCCCAGGAAGAAAGACAGTGAGCAGACCCTGGCCCCAGGGAACCAGGTGGGCACGGGGCCTGGGGCTTTGTAAATTTCACTGACCCTGCATTGTGGGGATTCACCATCCCTATTTTACAAAGGAGAAAGCAGGGTCAGAGAGTGCAAGTGACTTGTCTCAGGCCACACAGCAAGTCAAAGGCAGAGCCAGGATGTGAATCCAGATGCTGAGTTTGACTCTTAACCACGCCACATTCCTGGCCCCATTCAAGAGGGTTTTCCAGTCTGCCCCTTGCCAGGGGCTTAATCTCTCTATCTTACCTGGTCTTCAGGGTCAATGAACCCCTTGCCCTGGGGAGCTTGAATGCTGTGCCCAGGACCTCGGGGTGGATGGCCTGGGTGCTCCCCCACTCCAGGATTCAGGACACAGGGCCCATGTTCCCTCTGGCTTCTCCCACAAGTGAGAGAATAATAGTTGGTTCAAATGTCAGGCCAGCTCTGCTGCCTGTGGGGAGACTGGTTGAGCAGGTCTGGGGGAGGGCTGGAGGGAGGAAATTATTAATAATCGCAAAGCAACCTGCCCTGCTGCAGGCCTGGAGATGTGTCTGTGTGAGTCTGTGCAGGTGTGGGGCTGGGGTGCTAATTCTAGGGAGCCCCATCCTGGAGTGGGGGACAGTCTGGGGATCAGCTGCAGCCTCCCAGGGACCTGTGTGTGGGAGGCGAGGTGATGGGGGACACAGAGTTAGCATCCCCGGGTTGAGGGACACTGTGGCCTCCCTGCCTCCCTTCAACCCAAGTTAGGAGGAGTCTGCCAGTATCAAGAGGAGGCAGGAAAAAGCCCACTCTGGGTCTTCAGAAGGCGCCTCAGTCTGCGCCAGATTTAATTCTCACTGTGTCACATGAAGAGGATGGTGTTTTTATCTGCAGCTGATGCCGTTGAAGAAACGGAGGTGCAAGGGTTTAAGTGGATTTGAACTCAGCGTGCTGGGTCGCAGCCTAACTGCCCTCGCTGTGCTGTCTGCTGGGAGTAGAGGGCTCCCCCTTCCCTGGAAGAGGCCCCCATCCACTACCTCAACATTAGCACACCCCGGCAGATGGGAATTGGTCTGGAGCATCTCTGGACCTCAGTCTCCTCATCTGTAGAATGGGCACCAGGGTTAGGGCCTTCAATCAGGGGAGGAGGGAAGGAGACATCCTTTCTTTCCTCTCTTCTCCAGCACCCCCTGCAAAGGCTGCCTGATAGTCACAACCACAGGCGGCTCCCCACTGGGTCTTTCATGACCCCTTAGGTGCTTAATGGCACCGGTTCTCTAGGAGGGCTTTGGCAGAATCACTCTGACATGTGAGTGATCCATTCACATTTTGCAGGAACATGGGTTGAATGGTGGAATTTGAGGACGAGTTTTGGGGAACAGATGGGGGGGTATGCTGGGAGCCCGAAGTGGGCCTCTGAAAGTGGGACTGGCTGACACCCGGATTGCGAGCCTCCAAGCCCCGGGACAGGCCGCGTCTGCAGGGACTTCTGGGGCGTCCCCTCCCTGGCCTGCCCCGATGGGCTGATAAGACCCAGCCTCGGAGGAGGCTAATTACAGGCCTCTGTGGTGGCGGGCAGGCCAGTCATGAGGTGGGGGTGACTCAGAAGATTGCTCCATGAGCAGGGCGGGGGTGGGGGCCGCCCATCTGCCCCTCACCAGGCTGGCCCGAGGAGGCCTGAGCACCCTGGGGAGGCCCTGCAGGGCTAGTGGGTGCGGCCAGGCCGGGGTCTCAGTCTTGGGCTTGTGACCCAGGGGCTTGTGCCCCTTGGCATCCCTGGGGCTTGGCATCGTACCGGGGCTGGCTGGGTTTTCCCCTTGTTCAGTCCCAGGCATTGGCTTCTGGGAAGTGGGAATCTGGCTTCAGAGGCATCAGACGCCTTGCAGATTTCCTGAACCACAGCGGCAGGGCTCCGGGAATCCCAGGGGAGCAAGAGGTAGGGCCTCAAGCATGCGTGGACTCCAAGAAGCCGCAGATGACGGTTTCTAGAACCAAATGTTCCCAGGTTCAAGGATTCACATGTTAGCAGGTTTGTAGAATTACAGATATGTAAGGGAATTGGTTAGAATTGGTTCCAGAGAATTCATACATTCTTTGAGCAAGAGATTAAAAAAAAACCAGCAACAGCTGAAGAATTTAGGGATAAATTATCTTGATGTCTTCAACTGGCTCCCACATGGCTCAGAAAGGAAGAATAAGACAAGAAAATAAAAGTATAGATATCCATCTTTCTCGTTCTATCTAGTGAGAGGGAAGCACACAAAGCTAAAAGTCAATGCTGAAAGCATTAACCACTCAGTTGTGCCCGACTCTTTGTGACCCCGTGGACTGTAACCCACCAGGCTCCTCTGTCCATGGGATTCTCCAGGCAAGGATACTGGAGTGGGTTGCCATGCCCTCCTCCAGGGGATCTTCCCGACCCAGGGATCGAACCCGTGTCTCCCACATCGTGGGTGGATTCGTTACCGTCTAAGCCACGTCAATTGACTGGTGAGATTGTAGGCTTTCACGGCCCCATGTTTTCTTTTTATTTATTTATTTATTTTCTATGCGTTTAAAATTTGTCAAAATAAAAAGGTGGGCAAAAGATAAAATAGAGACTGAAATGTAGACATAAACTGTAGCATATTGGGTTATACAGCGTTGGGGATCTGCAGTATTATGACTTTCTAATCTACACATCCATGATTGTCTTAAGGCAGTGATGGCATTTTTAATTTATGCACTTATGCAGAGTACCTCCTGGGGGCCTGGATTTTCTGAGGGCTCCACAGATGAGAGCTATTGAGTTCTTCCAACACCGCAGTAAGGGGTGTGCTATCGTGGTGCTCATTTCACGGGCAAGGAGAGCGAGGCACGGAGCGGGGGGCCGGTGTCTGCAGTGTGCCACCTGCTGTGCTGGACCCCTGGGCAGAGCAGCAAGCAGGACAGACGCGTCCCTGCCCTGGGGAAGTTGGCAGGGCAGACAACTAACACTTGAGATGACCCTAAGTGCGAGGAGGAAAGGAAGCTACTTTACTGCAGGCAGGCGGTAAGGCTCCCTCCCTTGGAGGCAGAAGGAGGCCCCTCTGAGGAGGTGGTGTTTGAGCCGAGACCTGAGCAAGGAAGGAGGCTCCCCGGGCAGAATGCCTGCTGTCTGCCCAGGCTGTGCCTTCTGCCCGGAGTGCCCTTCTCTCTACTTCTTTGCACCAAACTCCCACTCCCTGTTCCAGGTCTGGCTGGGCAGACACCTCCTCCGGGGGTGGGAGGTGGACTGG
>SJYF01000037.1:5134063-5144759 GCA_006410515.1 Procapra przewalskii | reverse complement strand
GCGGGGGGAGGGGGGCCTTCCTCGACCTGAGCGGGAGCCCTTCCTTCAACCCCTCCGCTGTCTTCTCTCCTCCCTGTTGCCGAGCAGACCTTAAATATAGCGGCTCCATTAGCATCAGCTGCACCAGCCGCCCTCCAGAGGTGGAGGCCCAGAGAGGTGAAGAGACCTGCCCAAGGACACACAGCCAGCAAGTGCTGAAGGGGGGTCCGCACTGGGGATTTACAGGCTCCCTGTTGGCCACTGTTTACCTGCCCTCCTCCGCTCAGAACTCAAGAGGTTAGCTCTGCCCTCAGGGGAAGGCAGGTGGGACCCGAGCCTCTGGGCCCCCAGAAGCACCCTGTGCCCACTGCTGCCGTCCGAGCCCCAGGGACCCCCGGGAGCTCACTGGGGGCCAGTGGTCCCCCTTCAGCGGCCCTGGGATGGGTCCAGACTCTTTGCTCCCCAAGCTGGTTCCCGGCACCAATGGGCATAAGGCCAGGCTGCCCGCACACCTGGCTCCCAGCTTGGTCCCCGGGGCCCCACCTTGGCGGGGACAGCGAGGTCCTCAGGAGGCTCTGTCTGAGACAAGGGGTGCATGTGCAGGGTGGGGCTCTGCTCCCTCCCCCAGCTCTCTCACCAGTGGGGAGCCGAGTGGGGAGGATGGAGCCCAGGCACTGGAGGCCCCAGGCTGAGCTCAAGGCCAGATCTGTCCTTTTGAAGGCCCTGAAGCCTGGGACTCCTGATCTTAACTGCAAAATGGGCACCATAAAGCCACTGTCTGGGAGGATGAGCCAGCAGTGGGGTGACTGGCGCACAGTTCAGTTCAGTTCAGTTCAGTCGCTCAGTCGTGTCCGGCTCTTTGTGACCCCATGGACTGCAGCACACCAGGCCTCCCTGTCCATCACCATCTCCAGGAGCTTGCTCAAACCATGTCCATTAAGTTGGTGATGCCATCCAACCATCTCATCTTCTGTCGTCCCCTTCTGCTCTTGCCTTCAATCTTCCCTAGCATCAGGGTCTTTTCCAAGGAGTCAGTTCTTTGCATCAGGTGGCCAAAGTATTGGGGCTTCAGTAGATGCTCACCAAATGCCAGCTCTCTGGACTGCAGACTCCGCTGCCGATGAGGTCTATGACTCAGGTTTCATTCGCTCATTCATTCCACCAGGATGTACTGAGACCCTACTATGCATCATTTCCTGGGCAGGAGGTCACAGTCTGATCACAGAACAGGCAAAAAACAATCCCCGCCTTTGGACAGACAGTGCGCGAGTGAGCGAACAGCATCATTTCAGACCGTGGTGCCCGTTTAGGAGAAACACGGCAGGGCGGTGTGACAGAGAGTGGCCAGGGGCTTCCTGAAGTAGGGTGCTCGGAGAGTGTCTCCCTGAGAAGCAGCTGTGACCTGAAAGAGGGCTATTGATGGTGAAGAAAACCCCAGAGGCCAGGGCCCTGAGGTGGGAACAAATTAGGGGCTCCAAGTGCAGGAAGGTACATCAGAGAGAGGGAAAGGGACAGGGTCGGAGAAGGAGGGAGTGGGTGGGCCCTTCAGGGCCTCGGAGGCAGGAGGACTCTGAATTTCATTCCAACGGTGATTATTATAAACAAAGGCGACAGTTATGAGTGACGACAGTGTGCAAAGTGCAGACTCACGGTGATTCACTTCCAGGCCAGAGCCTGGGCCCTCTGGAGCTGGCACCTTAAAAAAAGCACCTGCCCACCTCTCCCTGAGATTTTCTGTTTTCAAGAAATACAAAGGGGACAGGTCATCGCAGTCTGTTAGATGGGAACGCGAGTTTGTCCGCTGGGAATGTCTCTGGACTTTGGTGCTTATTGGGAGAGTTGGGAGGCGGGGCTGCTGGGAAGAGGGATGGTGTCACCTGCCCCAATTTCAACAGCGCCTGTCAAATGGGGAAGGCTCGGCAGACCAGCTGCTCCACCCCCTGACTCCCCGATGAGGAACCTGAGGTCCAGACGAGGGGAAGTGAGTGGCCAAAGGTGACGCTATGAGTCAGAGGCAGAGGCTGGACTTGAACCCAGGCCCCCTGACTTCCAACCCAGAGCTTCTGAGAAATGGGTGTCTTGCCAGGGGCTTCCCCTTTGATCTTTCCTTCCAGACATTGTCAGCTGCCCTCAGGGCCAGAGGGGACGCTGGGAGCAGAGGTCCAGAGGGGCCGGGGTTCGGGGGTCAGGGGTCGCGGCCCACCCCCACCCCCTTACTCGATCACAGAGCTTCTCATCCGCAGCACCACTGGTATTTGAAGCAGATCATTCTGCTTCACCCATTCTCTGTTGTGGGGAACGTCCCGAGTGGAGCCTTCCAACCACTTCTCAGCTGGACACAGGGTCCTGCGAGGGCCGCTCAAGGCCATAGAACTGGAAAGAGGGAGGAGAGAAAGCAGTTGAACTCGGAGTTAGCGATGACTCCTGAGGGTTCAACCCACGGTGGCATTTGCAGGATATTCAGGTTAAACAACAGACATAAACAGGATGAATTAACCAAAGAACTTCTCCAGGGTCAGGAGGACAGGTCCTTTAGTTTAAGGCACAATTTCCAGACAGAAAGGGTGTCACGTGGTGGTGGACAGGCAGGGTTCTGGAAATGCGAGGTCTGAGGCTCACAGGTGAGATAGGAAAATAGAAAAATAAAGCTTCTGGTATAGAAGACACGTCAGTTGGATTTGGACAAAGTCATCCCATGACCTAGACGAGTGTATAAGGGACTTCCTGGGTGGTCCAGTGGTTAAGACTCTGTGATCTCAGTTCAGGGGCCTGGGTTCGACCCCTGGTAGGGGATCTACGATTGCACACACTGCAGCTAAAGATCCTGCCTGCCCCAACTAAGATCTGGCCCGGCCGAAGAAATAAATAAATATCTTAAAAAAGAATCTATAAGACAGCATATTGGGAAAAGATGCTAGTTTTTAAGGATGACTTTATTTTTTTACAACCGTTGCAGATTGACAGAAAAATGAGAAAGATAGCACCCTGCACCTAGCTTCTCCGACGGTGAACACTCACCTGTCGAGTACATTTGTTACAGTGATTGCACCAGCCCTGATGCATTACTATTAACTAAAGTCTGCAGTTTATTCAGGTCTGTAAAATTTTTTTACCCAGTGTCTTTTTTTTCCCTCCGTTTGAGAATCCCATTTAGGAGTCCACAGCACAGTTTGTTATCATGTCCTTTCGGCTCCTCTTGGTTGTGACGGTTTCTCAGACGTGCTTTCTTCTCGCTGAAGTGAGTTTTGAGGGATGGCTATGACGTTTTTTCTGTAGGCTGCTCCGCTATTGGCAGAACTGGTCGGCTGTTTTTGTCACGGCTAGGTGGGGGTGACAGGTTTTGAGGAGGAAGCTCTCAGCAGTAAAGTGCCTTTTTTATCGTATCACATCAAGAGTGCATACTGTCAACAGGATCTATCGCTGCTGATGCCGACCTTGATCACCGGGCTCAGGCGGTGCTCGCCAGGTTTCTCCACTGTGAATCCACGCTTCTCCCCGCCCCCGCCCTCTTCGACATCGTGCTCTTGGAAAGGGAGTAGTCGTGCTTGCGCTCAGTCATGTCCAACTCTTTGGCCACCCCAGGGACTGTAGCTTGCCAGGCTCCTCTGTCCATGGGATTTTCCCAGGCAGGAATGCTGGAGTGGGTTGCCATTTCCTCCTCCAGGGGATCTCCCCGACCCAGGGACTGAACCCGTGTTTCAGCGTCTCCTGCATTGGCAGGTGGATTCTTTAACCACTGAGCCACCTGGGAAGAAAGGGAAGAAGGAAGTCACGCTGTTAGCCTCCACCCAAGGAGTAGGCAGCTACTCTCTGCTGTACAAATGATTCAGAGTTCTTCTGCCCACATCTGTCTCTTCTCTTTTACACATCAGTTTATTCAGTCATGGGCTTCCCTGGTGGCTCAGAGGTTAAAGCGTCTGCCTCCAACGCAGGAAACCCAGGTCCGATCCCTGGGTAGGGAAGATCCCCTGGAGAAGGAAATGGCAATCCACTCCAGTATCCTTGCCTGGAGAATCCCATGGACGGAGAAGCCTAGTAAGTTACAGTCCACGGGGTCGCAAGAGTCGGACACGACTGAGCGACCTCACCTTCACCTTTATTCAGTCCTATCAGCATGGACTCCTGGGTATTCATTTCATTTATACTCTGAGTTATAATTCAATACTAATTAGTTTTATCATTCAAATTGCTGCAGCTTCGGCCAGTGGGAGTTCTTTGGGTTGGTCCCCTCGCCCATTGATGTACCACCATCAGTGTAGGCCTCTTTTCTTTTCTTTCTCTCTTTGTTTGAGCCTTCGCTGACTTCCGGTGCCGCAAATGCACGAGGCTCGTTTTGTGTATTTCTTGCTCCAAACTTAGCCTCAGTCATTTCTCCGTGGAGCCCTTGTCCCTCTCTAGAGTGTGGTGTTAGAAACGAAGATGCCGCCAGGGAAGTCCCATCGGGGTGCCATGCATGACCACTGCTAGTGGGTGGCATTTTTTAAGGCCTTCTCAAAAGTAACAGGAAAAAAAACGGATTGAGTTGGCCAAAAAGTTCGTTTGGGTTTTTCATACCAGCTTACAGGAAAATACAAATGAACTTTTTGACCAACCTGATATATGTGTGAATATGTGTCTATTTACTAACTCATGTATATGATTTTATCTACAAATATTTGTACGTGTGACCAGCTGTATCTACATTTCCCTGGACATGAGTTCATACTGATATCTCCAGAATCCAATGTGTTTTACGATGTGGTCTGAAATAGTGATGAATCACTGTATTGATAACGATAATTATCAGCGCCATTTGCTTTGTGCTTACTATGTGCTACTTACTTACTAAGTGTTTAACGAGCATTATCTCCTTTAAGCTGCTTGTCAGCCCCAGGCCCTAGTTATTCCCTTCAACCTCACTTTACCAGCGAGGTATTAGAGGCACAGACGAGTCAGGATCTTGCTGAAAGTCTCCCACGTAGTAAGTGATGGAGTTGGTGTCAAACCCTGGTTCAGTCGTGTCGGACATAAAGGGCATCCACATCTTCCGTTAAAGAGGGTTTATTTACAGCCAAAAAGAAAGAAAGAGACATTGTTTTACCCTTTTGACTGGTTGATATAGTATTATATTTCAAAGACATTTCACACCAATGTCATGACTTTCTTTGACGCCAGTACAGTGTTTTGGATCTCAGACTTTTTCTGCGTGAAGCTCTGCTATCTTTGACAACGGACGGGTGAAAGAGCTCAGGCACATCCACCCAGTCGCCCTGCTGGGCTGTCCTCAGGGTCTCCCTCCAGCCGGCCTCACGGGAAATTTGCGAGGACACAGAGTCTTCAGAGAAGCATGTGCTAGGTGGCTCAGATCCCAGAGGGCCCAAGGAAGGTGGAGGGGGGGCGTGGTGTTCTGACCCCCAGGTGTCCCTGGTGTCAGTCTGGTCCAACCTGCTGGGCATCTTCAGAGGGGAGTCTTGGACAGGAGACTGCCTTGACCCCCAGCATGGCCTGAGGGCAGCCCAAGCCCCTCCTGCCTCTCCAAAGGCAGGCTCCCTTCTCTCAGGGGCCCCACCCTCCTCCAGCCCAGGGCCAGGCTGATGCTACCTTCCCCTGGAAGCCTTCTCTGCCTACTTTACTGTCAATGATGTCCCTCTTTTTGGAGATTCCAGGCCCAGACTAGGGGTCTCCAGCGAGGGGCCCTCAGACACGCTTTCTTCCACCTGTGCAGTGCTTTTTAACATTTTGATTTGGTAGCTAGCATTGAAGGGAAAAAGGTTTCACGGGAAAACGTGGACACCCAGGCTCTTTTACAAAGGTTGAAAGCCTGGCAGCCCTGAGCTCGCATCCCCCAGCTGGTTCAGCCCAGTGCCTGGCACAGAGCAGGTGGCCAGGCCACCGCTGAAAGCATGAATGGGCTTGGAACCCTGGCTTTAGAGGCAGGCGGGATTGACTTTCAGCCTGTCCTTCCTGGCTATGGAACCTGGGGAAAAAAAGGTTTCTTCTCCCTCAGCTTCAGTTTTTCCTCATCTGGAGAATGGGCTTAAAATAAACCTCGTGGGGTGGTTGTGGTATTGAAGTGAACCAATATATGGGGGTGGGTTTAGGACAGGGTAGGCTCTCAGGGAGCCTCGGTATTTCCTTTTCTTCCTTCTTCCCATTTCCCAACGACCCCATTCACCACCTGTTCAATCCACAAATGCCTACTGGGTGCCGGACACATGAGCTCTGGTTGCTGCCCTCAGAGAGCTCCTCTTCCTGGCCTAGCCGAAGAGAGAGCGGTTTCATTCATGTGCACAGTCACTGACTTATTCATTCACCTGTACCACAAATGTTGTTTATTGGACGCCTACAGTGTGCCAGGAGTTATTCAGAAGAGAGAGGACACAGCAGCGAGCAAAACAGAAAGAGTCCCTGCCGTCGTGGACCGGGCACTCTGGTGGTCGCTCAGGGGCCGTGAAACAATACAGGGTCAGGCAGCACCGAGTTCTGCGAAGAACGGCAGGCACGACGGAGGCGCTGCTGTGGGCAGGGAGGGAGAGAGCCGTGCGCCTGGCTCTCTGACTCAAGAGCATTCCAGACAGAGAGAACAGCAAGTGCAAGGGCCCCGGGGCAGGCACAGGCCTGGGGTGCTTGCAAGGCAGTGAGAAGGCCAGAGTGACTAGAGGACAGTGAGGTACGTATTTCCGTGATGTGCGAGTTCCTCCCCTCCTCTCTTCCTCCTTTCCTTCCCTTCCTCCTCTCTCATTGTTTTTTTTTTATAGTGAGTCTCTTAGTTTTGTAATCCAAATACACAATAATTTATAAAAATAGAAGTAGTATCTGGGAAGCCCTTGGCTTGTTGGTATGCAGGAACAGTGACTGCTATTATTCTCATGTCTTTTTCTCATTTCTGGTAGGAATGAATCACTTAACTCCTGAAGTTTCCTAAAGAGGCAATGGACCCTGGAGCCCTCATCCCCCTCTGGCAAGCCTTTCTTCTTTTCTCTTTCCAGCTTCATTGCGGTGTCATTGACCCATAACACAGGGCAAATTTAAGGTGGACCACGTGTTGTTCACATGTTGATTCACCAGAGGAGCCTGGAGGGCCACAGTCCTGGGGTCGCCAAGAGTCGGACACGACTGGGTGACTTCATGTGTTGATTGGATATACTTAGAGATCTCAAAGTGATTGCCCCCAGAGGCTCAGCTCACACCTCCAGTGGAGGCCTTTCTTCTGCCTCATCGTTCTTTCTGGTTGTCGTTTTTGCCTCTGGTTGCTTGGAGTGGCATGCGGGATCTTAGTTCTCCAGGGATCAAATCCACACCTTCTGCAGCGGAAGTGCGGAGTCTTAGCCACTGGACAGCCAAGCAGGTCCCTTCCCCATCATTCTTAGGGATTCTGGAAGGTGAGTGTGTGGGGTAGGTGTCCATGGGTCTGTGATGAGGGCAGATGCCGCTTCCTTCTCTTCCCCGCCCCTCAACTACCCTGCTTCTTTCCATCTGCAGACTCTTCAGCAGAAGGAAGCACCCACATTCCAAAGGTCTTGTTTCAGGGACACTGAGAACCTGTGAGTCCTCTGGCGTGTGTGATACGGGTGGGGGCTGTGGGAAGGAGCCGTTCATTGTATCAGAAAAGGGGAGTTCTCAGGGCGCTTGAGGCTGAGCCCTAAAACAGGCTCCCGGTCCCCGCTGCCGTCCCTCCTGCGTCACCAGGGCGGGACTTCCAGGCTCCGTCCCGTCTCCCCACCTCCACAGCCTCCTCCTGGCTCACAC
The DNA here is from genome assembly GCA_006410515.1 of Procapra przewalskii. NCBI lineage: Eukaryota > Metazoa > Chordata > Mammalia > Artiodactyla > Bovidae > Procapra > Procapra przewalskii. The sequence continues at coordinate 5,137,052 of SJYF01000037.1, read as the reverse complement.
CCCCTCCTCTCCTGCCCTGATCGTGGTGGCGGTTACCTCTTCCCTGGGTGCCCTGCTTCCACCCTGGGCCTCTTGGCTGGTTCTCTCCCCGCAGCCAGAGGTGCCCCTTGGAACCGAGGCAGTCCGTGTCCCTGCCCTACTCAGCGCTCTCCCAGGACCCCACCTCGCTAGGAGGCTCCACCAGGTCCCGTGAGGCCTGGTGTGACAGGGTCTCGGGGTCTCAGGGTCTCACGTCTCCACTCTGAGCAGGCCTCCCAACCGCTGTCCCCACCTCACCGCCTTGGGGCTCCGGGAAGAACTCCTGCTCCAGCTCTCTGACCTCTGCGCCCTCCCCAAACACAGGGCTGGTTCTTGCCCTCTCTCTGGGGGCCAGCTGGCCCCCAGCAGCCTGCCCTGCCCACGGCTCCCTGTCCTCACCCTCCAAGTCCTTTATCTCAGTTTGGAGAAACACAGCCATGGATCTGCTCACGTGAAGAATGCCTGTATCCCCTCAGGGTGTCCACTCCAGGAGGGGAGCTGGACCTGGGGGCTGGACCCCAGTGCCTGGCACTGTTTTTGGCACGCAGCATACAGTAGGCGCTCAATGGGTGCTTGGCGAATGAGTGAGCGTTAGTGCTGTAAAATCAGACCATGCAATCTTTGCAAGGCTCTTAAAATCTCTCCCGCAGTGGAGAGCTGGAGACTTGGAGGCACGGAGACTCAGGGGCTCTGGGGTGCATCTGCCCCCTTCCCCAAGCCCAGCTCGGCGGGCCCCTCTCTGTCTCCCTCCGCCTCTGGGTCTTCCTCTTTGCCACTCCGTCTCAGCGTCTGTCTGCCTCTGTCTCGTTCCCCTCCCTCCCGCCGCCTCTCCCCTTCTCAAGGTCTCTCCATGGTCTCATCGCTCCCTCTCTCTGTCTATCTGCTCTCTGCCTTTCCTTTCCTCTCCTCCCCTCTGCTCCCTCCTCTCGCCCGTCTTCTCTCTGTTCTGTCTCTGCCCTCTGTCTCTCTCGGTATCTCTGTCTGTCCTCTCTGAAGCTCCCCCTCCTCGGGCAGCAAGCCAGCTCCTGTTGCAGGTTGCTTCCCAGCTTTTCCAGCTGCCATCTGCCCACCAAGGGGCCCCCTCCAAGGGTGACAAGGCTGGTTCGTCCCACGGTCCTGTAAGGCGCATAAGGGAGTCAGGAAGGCTGGTGCCGGGCAGGGAAGCTCGCAGCAACCTTCTCACGAACAGACTCGTCAAAGGCGACAACCTGGCTGTTCCCTGGGCCCTGTTCCTCTTGTCTCTGCGAAGAGAAGAACAGTTTCAGGGCCTTCTTTTATTGGTCTTCCGATCTTCTTCTTATTTTATTGGCCTGTGGTGATGCTCAGAGAAGTCTATGGCGGGCAGATCTTTTCCCGCACAGTTTCCACGGCAGCAGGAGCAGTCCTTTGCCGGGAGCTGACCACGTGTGGCACCAGGTTGGGTATGTTCCCTGGCTTCCGCCGCTGTCTGTCCTGGGCTCAGCATGCAGGGCTGTCTCTGCCCCACCAGGCCTTGTTTCAGGAACATGAACTCACTAGGCTGCCTCCAGTCTCTTGGCAGTTTCATCTGTTTGGGATGCTCTTCCTTCTATCCTTGGCCTAGTTAAACTACTACTTCTTCTGATTCTTTCCCAGACAACTGCCTCCTCCAGGAAGTCCTCTCTGATGACACCCCCCACACAAGCCAGGTCACCCTGTTAACCCTGTCACTTAGCACAGTTGTAATTATTTATTTGCTTTCAGCCCCCACAAGGCTCCCCACCCCACCATCTGCACTTAGATTCCCCCGTCCATCCTTCCCCATGGGAAGTTGGGAGGCCCCTGTCCGTGAGTCAGCAAAATTCTCCTTCCTCTCTTGGCACTTTCTCTGGGGAGATAGGGAGCTGGCTTCCTCCAAGGGGGATTAAGTTCAAGGATGCATAAGTAGAGGGGAGGTGGACAGGGCCTCTCCCCTGCCGCTGGACCAGTCACTCAGCCCCAGACAGCTTTTCTCCATCTTCATCTCCATGACTGGAGAAGGACATGGCAACCCACTCCAGTGTTCTTGCCTGGAGAATCCCAGGGACGGGGAAGCCTGGTGGGCTGCTGTCTATGGGGTTGCACAGAGTCGGACACGACTGAAGCGACTTAGCAGCAGCAACAGCAATATCTCCATGACAACCCCTCCCTACCTGAGCCACCGTTGACACGCTCTCCTGGTCTTTCTGCTCCACCTAGAGAGGCCAGAGGGAGCTTTTCACAAGCCAGATTTAACTTCCAATCTGTCTTGCTACGAAATCTTCCATGACTCCCAGAATAAAGTCCAGCCTCCTCAGTGGGTCTACAAGCCCTCTGTGGCCCGACCTTGCTTCTTTCCCTTCACGCACCAGCAATACCCAGCTCCTTGTCGCTCCCTGTCTCCAGATCTTTGCACTTGCTGTTCCCTCCAGTTTGAACACTGTTCCCCTAAATGGATGAGAGCTGCAAGGCTCGCTCTCTCTCTGACCTGCTTCAGGCCTTTGCCCAGATGTATCTTCCCAGCGAGGCCTTTCCTGACTGCATGATTTCCTTCCCGCTGTCCCTCCCTTTTTTCGTCCTATAACCTTGACACCCGGGACAGGGCACATAGGTCGCCTTTTGTCTTATTTCTCATCTCTCTCCCTCGTTAGACTGAGGGAGCTGTCAGCTCTCAGGGGCAGGCCCTTAGTCGGCACTGTTCCCTGTTGTAGCCCCAGCCCCAGGGCTATGTGGCTTTGGGGCCAGACAGTCCCGGTTTCGAGTTCTGGCTCAGTCACTTCTTGACTTTCTTCCTTCTGGGTCTTGGTCTTCTCACCTGAGGAATGGGAACAAAAACTTAGAATTGGAGTGAGGGTGAAATAAAATCCTGTGTGTGAGGGGAAAAAAAGGAGGGGAAAAAAAGAATGAAAATGAAAACTCATCATTCATCATTTTGGAGAAATGGGTGAGACCATTCGCTCATGGTATGGCTACACCATGGACTATTATGCAGCCG
>SJYF01000037.1:5122313-5132430 GCA_006410515.1 Procapra przewalskii | reverse complement strand
AATAAGACACCAACCCTGCACCCCTCCAAGGATTCTGTGCAAAAAGGGTTGGACATGGGCCTGGGAAGATGAGGAACTAAAGAGGAGAGAGTACCTCCAAGAGCCTGCTCTCCGGAGGGTGTCCCCCATTTCCCCTGCCCACCCCCGGATTGTGAGGACCCATTGGAGCCAGATTCCCTCAGTGCGGCCTGCTCTCTGACTGGGGGGTCCCAGAGGGGTCCCAGAGGCACACAGCAGTCCTGCTTGGGGGCCCCTCTGCAGTGATCCCCCATGCAGTTTCCACTTCATGCGGGGAGGTTCAAGCCGAAGAGAAAGAGGGAAGGAGCCCAGAAGGAGCGAGCAGAGAGTGAGTGTGGACCCTCTGACCTCCGCTGACCTCAGGGCGTGCCCTCAGGACCCCGGATGGGCTGGGCTTCCTGCCTGCTGAGTTTGCTTTCTCTCTGGTTTCTCATTCTTTCTTTAGAAAATATATATCAACTGCCCAGAACTTTGGAAGAGATAAATGAGCCCCAGGCCCCTGTCACCTGGCTTCCTCACATCTCAGCACTGGGCCCTGTTTATTTCATGTCTGTAACACTCAGGGGCTGGCAGGAAACAGACCCTTCTGGAATGGAGCACCCTAGGGAGGGCTTACAAAAGAGACTTTTCGGCATGATTAAGGGAACTCGTGAGGAAAGGTGAGGAGTGAGACTGGCCGCAACGGGGAGCTGATGCTTGCTGAACTGAAAGGGTCCTGGCAGGAGCTGAGACCTTCCAGAAGGACAGCCTGCAGGGAGGGAGCTGTCCCCACTCTGCCCTTGCCCTCCCCGCTGGGTCTCTGATGGTTCCTGCATTCGGGGAACCCCCCAGGAAGCCGAGAGTGGGGCTGCTGGCATTCACGTGGGTCTGCTTTCCAGGCACGAATCAAGATGGGAAAGGCGCTGATCAGGAGGAATGAAAGAGGCCCTGTGTTGGATTCCCTGGTGACACGGTGGTTAGGGCTCCACACTTCCACTGCAGGGGGCACGGGTTCGATCTCTGTTCAGGGAGCCAGGATCCTACACGCCATGCAGCACGGCCACAAAAGAGAGGCGTGTGCACTGCTTTACACCCCTGCCCCCATCTGTGGTAGCCCTTGGAGTTGCTCTGATTTCAGTTCTGGCCCCTGGGGTGTGATGGGTGATGTGTTTGAGGGGGCAGTCCTTACACATAATTCCCTTTTTGCAGCTGCTACGTGCCTGCTGGTAACCTTTGTCATTTTCAAACTCTGGTTTTTTAAGCACCTGGTAGTCGAGCACTTAACCTGCTGAGGAGTGTTTCACATAGCTGATAACCTGAATCGTCTCCTCACCACGGTATGGAGAGCAGTAGGGTTTTGTGTAAGGCCGGGCCGGAGCTGGACTTGAACTTGGAGCGGTTGTTGGGGAAATCCTAGCCCTTGGCCATGACATCCCCTGCCCCACGCTTGAGGCTTCTTCCTTCTCTACTCTGCGAGGTTCCCAGGAGAACCTCCTGCTCACAGGCTGTGATGCCTGGCTCCAGCTGAGGGTCCAGGGCACTCTGCCCGCCTCCTGGGAAAGGCTCTGCCACTTTCCCCTATGTCAACTTGGGGGACGATTCGATGCTCCAGGACTCAGTTTCTCCACCTGGAAAATGGGCGTAATCTGAGCCCCTCCGTACAGGGAAGATGTGAAGGTTTGGTGAAGTGATGTGCAGAGAACCTAGGGCTGGGCACTCACAGGAGGCCGCCCAGTGGACCCTGCTGGGTTTCTGATTTCCCCAGAGACACCTCCTGGGGGCCGGATCTCCAGGTGGAGGAAGGACGAGGCCAGGTCCTGCGAGCCTGGGGGGCCTGCTCCCAGGACAATGCAGAGCATTGAGTTCATGCCAGCCCAGGTTTGGGGTTAGAAAAATAGGAGCGTGATCTGGCCAGGACTCAGACAAAGGCCGGGGGGCTGGTCGACTAGGAGCGTCAGGTTACCCCTGCCACACAGTCGGCTCCCCCAGTAGCTCGTGGGGGTGTGTGCTTTCCCCCAAAGATTATAATTAAATGAGTGATCAGGGCCCCTGGCTGAGGCCTTGGCAGGAGGGTTTCATTACAGGAAGGACTGCAGGTCCAGGACTTCCAGGCCTGGGGGGCGTGTCTCTGTGACAGTAATGGCACGAGCAGAGTGATCAGGCCAGCCTGGGGAGAGCTTCCTGCCGGCCAGGCCCAGGTGGGCAAGGCCGCGTGCCTCGCTCCTCTAGCAGCCCTGAGAGGCAGGTCCCGGGCCCCAGACAGGCAAACAGGGACTCGGAGATGCTTCAGAGCCCCCAGCTCACCTGGGGGTCACTCCCCTCACCCCTTCAGCGACGTCGGGGTGAGGGGTGCAGAGTTGCCTCCGTGTTCTCTTCTAGAAAATGCGAATCACCTGACCTCATTGAGCTGTTGTGAAACTGAGTGGGCAGCAGAGAGGACGCAGAAGATGCCCCTTCTCTTCCTTCCTTTTTACCAGAATGAAGGAGGGCCCGACTTTCGCGAGTTCATCCCAGGAACGCCCTGTTCCTCACCCACGACCTCTTTCCACGTGTGTCAAGGCCTACAGGCGGCATGCAGAGAGTGAGGGGCGGCTTCAGAGCAGGCTGCACTGGGGCGATTTTTGCCAGGGAGGAGATGGTGAGAGTCTGGTCTGGGCAGAAGCAGCAGCCAGATCCAAGAGACAGTCTGGAGAGACAGTCTGGAGAGCGCTGCAAGAACTGATTTAGACCGCGGAGCCTGAATTTCAGCTCCTTCACGTCTTTGCTGTGTGACTTCTGGCAGGTCACTGGACCTCTCTGGTGTCAGTCTCTTACCGGTGGAATAGGTGTATGAGGAAGGAAACCTTGCCCAAAGGGCTAAAGAGAACAGGGCCCAGCTGTTTAGCATTATAAAGGTAATTCTTAATAGATGCTGTTTTTTTTTCACTTCCTCCAGGAAGCCCACCCTGACTTCCTCTGGCTCTTGAGGTGACCTGGACTTCCTTTGTCGAAGAATGTTGCCTCTTTCACATGCTAATCTCCCATCCCAAGCTGGACCCCCTGACTGGGACCCAAAAGAGGGCTGTATCTCCAGAGGCCGGCAAGAACCCAGCACAGGGCAGCCGGGCGGGACAGGTGTTGGGTGAATGACATCACCGAGCACCTGTTGCATGCCGAACCCTTCACACACGAGTCTGGTGTTTAACATCTTTCTTCCGGAATGTTGGCTTTGCAAAGACTGGCGCATAGTAAGCACTCCAGGATTATGTGATGGAAGTGCTGAGATGAATTGTCACTCAGAGGAAAGAAGACTTCCTGACGATGGGGCCTTAGCAGATTGAGCTCATGAGACAATCAAAATAAGAATTGTCATTTATTATTATCTGGGATCATTATTTATTATTATTATTTATTATGATCCTGGATCATAATAAATAGTTCATCTTCCCAGGGGGTTGGTACTGCTCTTGTGCCTATCTCACAGATGGGGGAACTGAGGCACAGAGAGGTGAAGGTGGAAACCCCAAGTCACACAGTCAGTGACTGGCAGAGCCAGGATTAGGCCAACGCTGTTTGCCTGAGGAGACCGTCCTAAGCTTATTACAACACTCCTTCCACTACTGAAAAGAGGAGTGCTGGTGGCTGTACCCATTTTGCAGATGAGGAAACAGGTTCTGAGAAGCGAAAGGGCTGGCCCATGTCTGAAGCAGAGAGGCTGGCTCAGCTGGAGGCGTGCAAGGGAGCGCCCCAGCCTCCTGGGTTAGTACTCTAAAGGAGGGGGGAACTGTCCCCTGCCTGTTCGTGTGTCTGGCCAATACCCAGCCTCTGTTTACCCAGCCCAACACCCAAAAGCTGCCTCTTCCGCCTGCCCCGGAGTCTCGGGTGCCTTCACAATAGGATTCTCTGTCTGTGCAGCTGGTTTTCATTCAAGCCCTTTGTGCTGAAAATAAAAAAATGAAAAGAAAACTTGGCTCCTCCCCACTGCTTTGCTTCCCAGGGAGAGAGGATCTCAGCCTTTTCTTTCCCGCATTCTGGGGCCCAGAGATGTCCATCGACAGTCCAAGATCACACAGCAGGGTTGGAGCCAGGACCTGGCGTGGGCTCCACATTCAGTGCTCTGCTCAGGTCCCCGGCCTCCGGCTTCAGGGTCGGTCACCCCCTCCTGGCCCTGCATCTGCTTCTTCCTGACCCGTCTTCCAGGCCTGCGGGGAGCAGAGGAAGTGGGGCTGGTGCTCCCCGAGGCTCTAGACGTGCCAGGCGCCCTGCCACCCGCAGATCAGTGAGGTCTTGTCACCCCTCTCTGAAAAGAGGGGGAAACTGAGGCTGCGAGAGGCAGAGGGCCTGCGGCCCCGCAGCTGGGTAACAGCGGAGCTGGGGTTTGAGCTTGTGCCCTCACGGCTGAGTCACTGCCGCACCTGGCACCTCACCTGGGGTCCTTGATGGAGGCCCCGGCCCTGGGGATGGTGGCGGATCTGGGAGGCAAGTGGGAGCCTCAGCAGGCCCAGGGACCCGGAGCTGAGACAGACGGGAACGATGGGTCCTCAGAGGTGGGGGTGGCCCTGGGTCAGGCGGGAGCTGGAACTGGGGGCCGCGGGGCGCGGTGGTGGGCGAGCCTGGGAAACTCAGCACCTCCCTTCCCTGCCTCCAGCTCCTGGGTCAGGATGGGGGTCACTCCGAGCCCCTTGGTGCCCACACCTGGACAGACCCAGGGCTCCAGCAGGAGACAGGATACGAGCAGCCAGGCGGGCCCCGTGCAGTGGGGATGACTGATGCCCACACACTCCTGTTGACTGAGCGCTAGCTGCAGGCTAGGTGCTGTGCTGAGGGCCGTCCTGGGGCTCCCTACCAGCCAGGGGCTGCGACTGGAACTCACGCCCTTCCACGGGTGTGGAAGCTGAGGCCCAGAGCGGCCCTCGACGCTTGCCTGGGGCCACCCAGGGACCAAGAACTTTGGAAAGTGGGGTCCTCAGGAGTGAGCTGCCTGCCCCAGGAGGCATGCAACAGGGGCGAAGGGAACTCAGTGGGGGTCAGTGAGGACTTGGAGGGGAGTTAGGGTGTTTCGTTGAGCGTGGGGCCAGGGAAGCTCTAAGCTGGGGAGCGAATGAAGCCTCTTGAGCTGTTTGTTGTGGGGGATGAAGCAAATACCCGGGTGCTCTGGATTAGAAACGTGCCTGGTATGCAGGAGGTGCTCGCTGGATGGGCGCGTCCTTCATAGACCACCTGCTGCTCGCAGAAACAGTTGCTCACGCTCACGGAGCCTGCCATGGACCAGGTCCTGTGCCCTGGCGTTGTTGAGCGCTCCTTGTATCTCAGCCACTGTGCTGAGTGCTCATGGATTCTGGAGACTCATGACACGTCAGATGGACGCCTGCTGCCCTTTTTTTTTTTTTTTTTTTTAGTATTTATCTGTGTGGTTGGGTCCTGTCTTAGCTGTGGTACGCAGGATCTTCGCTGCACCACGTGGGATCCTCCGTTCTCTGCTCTGACCCCGCATCCCATCCATGGAGGCTCTCTAGTTACGGCTTGCGGGCTCCAGACCTTGGGGGCTCAGCGGTTGTGACGTGTGGGCTTACTTGCCTCATGTGTGGGATCTTAGTTCCCCGATCAGGGATGGAACCTACATCTCCTGTATGGCAAAGTGGACTTTTTGCCGCCGGGCCACCAGGGAAGTCCCGCTACCTGCTCCGTCATCCCTTTTGGCGGATGAAGACATGGGAGGCAGTCAGCCTGGCTAGGTGCATGAGCTGGTGTTTCTCTGCTGTGTGGCTGCGGGCAGCTGCTAAGTTCCCTGGGCCTCGGTTCCCCCATCTGAACCACTAGATATGCCTACCCATGTTATCCTGGACTTCTAGAATGCAGTTTTAAGTGTCATCCTAGGTGAAGGTTTAAGTATCTGTGAGACTGGCTTTTTTCTCCCCCAGGGACCAGAGAAAAATGTTGCCCTAAATGAAATCCTCTAAAAGACTCTTTTAAGGCCTTCTCACATCTCCTCTCTATTTTCTCCCATCTCAGGGTTCCTTCTCATTTTCCTCTTATCCCGATGAGACCTTCCATGCCTGGAAAAGTAAAGACATTTAGCTAAACCTTACAATAAGAGTCTGGGCTCAAGGTTAATTTCTCTTCCCTTCTTTTTTTCCTCATGGGCCCTTATGGCTGCTGTGGCACCAGACATCACATCCCACATGACCATATCCTAACCAGGAAGGGAAGGCGGCTGGGTAGGAAAGAGACCTTTCTCATCTAGAATTTCACTCTTTTATCAAACGGGAAAATATTGTCTAAATGTCCCAGCATACTTCCCCTAGTGTCCCATGTTTACAATGGAGTCACATGCTTGCCTTTAAGCCGGGAAAGAATGCCTGTGGCTGACTTTAGACCAATCAGAACACAGTCTTTCCATCTGCCCCAGAGAAATCTGGGCTCTAAAGGTGATGGGGGCTCATCTGGGCTGGCTGCCAGTTCCATTCTCACCGACATCCCACATCCAGGCTGCATAGGTGTGCTGGGTTTGCTGGGAACATCTCTTACTTGTCCCCTGAGTCACTCCTTGCCCCTTGGCACCGTCTTCCCAGGGCTGCAGAGGCTGGTCTCTCTGGTTCTCCTCTGTCCTCCCCGCCTGCTCTTTCTCAGGCCTCACAATGGCCCTCGGGGAGGAGCGGAACTCTCTCCTGCCTTCACCTGACCCCATGCCTGGCGAGCTCAGCGCACAGGTCCCCTCGCCCTTGACCAGGTCTCCCCAGTCCCTGTCCACGTGTCCGTCGGTGGCTCAGGCCACTTGGTCTGCCTGAGACCAGCTTCTTCCTCCTCCCGGGTCTCTGTCTTGCTCAGTTTCCCAAATCAGAGACGTGGATGTCATTTAACTCCCTGCATCTTCCCCGCTTCAGAAAACGGCACTGCCCCTAACCCAGGAGGGTATCAGCTCTCAGACCCTGGAGTCACTCTCAGCTCGCTCTCACCCCACATCCACTCCATCAGAAATCCCACCGGCTCTGCCTCCTGACTGGATCCAGACTCCGGCCGTCTCTCCCCTCCTCTGCCAGCACCTGGTCCCTCCTCATTCCCGCCTCCCTGCTGCCACCTTCCAGAAGGACCCTGTCAGAACTTCCATCAGCTCACCGCTGCCCTTTCACAGCCCTCCCAGGCCCCCGCCTCCCTCCCTGCCCCGAAGACCCTGCCTTCCGCCGCCTCCCCTCTGGCCACAGGGACTTCTGTACACACCTCCTTAAACACACCAAGCTTTCCCCAGCCCGGCCCTGCCTTTGCCCTTGCTGCAGCTCACTCTGGGACACTGTCCTTCTGGACCTTTCTGTGACCTGCTCCCCTCCTCACTCAGGCCTGTGCTCCCACGAGGGTCCTCCCGGTTCACCCGCCGCAGCAGCCCCCCGACCCTGCTCTGTCCCTGACTCTGCTTCATTTTTCCGGTGAGCTTGCCATCCTCTCTCTCCTCTGGCCATTTGCTCGGTGTTTTCCACCCGCCCTGAACTCACTCTGAAGTCGGGCTCTAGCAAGTGGGAATGCTGTCTTATTCACATGGGGCCTGGCACACAGTAGGTGCACAAAACACTGTGCGTTTTTTAAAAATTTGTTTTAATTTTATTATTATTCAAAAAACATTTATCCATACCATATGGCAAGTGAGCTCTTAGTTCCCTGACCAGGGATTGAAGCCGCAGCCCCCGCAAGGGCAGTGCAGAGGCTTAGCCCCTGAACGACCAGGGAAGGCCCAGAACGCTGTGCTTGTCAACAGCCGTGGCAGCTCCTCAGTGATGCAGCTTGAGGGGTCCCTGCGGCCAAGGTAGCTTCTGGCTGAGAGCTGATGGGTCGCTCTCAACTCAGGGGCACTGCCTGGACCTGTCAGGGTTGGGGGGCAGGGCGGGAGGGGTCCAAGAGGTGGGGCAAGTGCCCCTGAGCCTCCCTTCTGCCCGAAGCAAAGGGCAACAGAGCCCAGAACTTATCGTAGCCTGGGCCATGACACGCGGCAGGAATGGAATTTAGGAATGTTCTGTTCACCCTCCGTGCTCCCTTTGGGCACATCATGTTCGATGGTTTCCTTTTCTTTTCCTCTTTTTCTGAGCCATGGTACCCACTGTTCGAAAGAAGATCCTGTGGCGGTGGCCCGCATCGCCCAGAGACAGGCTCAAACTCTGGCCAGTAAGGTGGAAATCGGCCACGGCCAAGTTCCCCTCGGGGATTCCACAGGAAGGACACAACCCTCCCCAACCGAGGCGGATGTACGCACTCCGTGCCATCTTCCCAGCACTAGGTCCCCCCTGGGGGAGGCTGGGCTGGTGTTCAGGGGCTGCAGTGGGGGAGCAGGGCCACGTCTGAGCAGACTTAGACCCTGGTGGCACTGCTAGCCCACGTCTCCCCCTCCCGGCACCCCTACCGGGTGATCAGCTCCTCTCGCTCTGACTTGATTTTTCTGCTGAGCATGTATGGTTGAATTCCTGTTAAAGTGCCTAAGTTGGGACTGCCCTGAATAGAACATGAGTGAAGTCAGGGATGGGAGACCGCCCGGCCTTGACCTCTATTGGAGGCTGGCTCCAAGGCTCGGCCCTAGAATATCAGGCTCAGGGGAAGCCAGTCTGAAAGCCCACGAATGAGTTCCATCCCTTTGGTTTCTGTCCAGGAGAGGAAGTCTCTCTCTCTCTACTGAGAGCGGAGGGAGGGGACAAGTGGGGGTGCGGGCTGCAGCAGGCTTCCTGGGAGAGGGGCTCTGGGCAGGGCAGCGGTGGGGCTGGGCCCACGGCCAGAACGGGAAGCGGGAGAGGGTATCTGGAGGGCACGCGTGTCTGTTGCTCCATTCATTCTGCATTTGCCATTTATTCATTTATTCAACAAATATAAACACCTACTCTGTGCCAGGCATCGGGGAGACAATGACCACTGCCCGCAGGGAGCTCACAGCCCAGGATGGGAGCTGGATGTCAATCAAATCACCGTCGGAAATGTCCGTTTATGACTGACAAGCCTGAGGTGATTTGAGGGCCTGTAACGGGGCTTCCCTGGTAGCTCAGCTGGTAAAGAATCCACCTGCAATGCAGGAGACCAGGGTTTGATTCCTGGGTCAGGAAGATCCCCTGGAGAAGGGATAGGCTACCCATTCGATTACTCTTGGGCTTCCCTGGTGGCTCAGATGGTAAAGAAAATCCGCCTGCAATGTGGGAGACCTGGGTTGGGGAGATCCCCTGGAGGAGGGCATGGCAACCCACCCCAGTAATTCTTGCCTGGAGAATCTCCGTGGACAGAGGAGCCTGGCAGGCTACAGCCCATGGGGTCACAGAGAGTCGCTCATGACTGAGCGGCCAAGGACACAGTGGGGCAGGAGGGTTGAAACATGACTGGGGAGGTCAGGAACCTTGAAAAGAACTGAGCTGATAACTGGAGCGTGAGCAGGGGCCAAGGACCCGAGGAAGGGAGGAGCACATGCTTCAGCATGGGCCCAGCCTGTGCAAAGGCCCTGTGGTGAGGTGAAGCAGAGTGAATCAGGGCGTCTAAAAAGACCATGTAGGGGTTTTCCTGGTGGTCCAGTGGTTAAGAATCCACCTTCCAATGCGGGTGATGGAGAGGCTGCTCTTAGGGTAAGAGGGGGATGGGGTCCAAAGGCCCCTCTGCCCACCTCTGCCCTCCTGCTTGACCGCCTTTCACAGCCTGGCCTGGCATCTTTCATGGATTTTCCTGAACCTCCACCACAGACCAATTCCTGGAGGTGTCCAGGGTTGAGCCCACTTGCCAGATGAGGAAACTGAGTCTCTGCATTGTCTCATGGCCCCACCCACTTCCTCCCGTCCAGAGAAAAGAGGAACAGGGAACAGACACCCCCGTGGTCAGCTGGAAAGAGTCTGAGCTGGGAACGGAGAGGGTGGGGCCCTCGGAGGTCCACACCCGGGATGGGCAGGGGCCCTGCTTCCGTTTAACCACAGCCGTGTGACATGCCTCAAAAGGGAAGCAGAGGCCGCCTCTCTGCACCCTTGTGTCCGAGAGAGGGGGCTAGGGATGCCCTGGGGGAGGGCAGGAGTCTGGGTGAGGTCTCCATCTCCCCCGCGCCAGGCTGCAAGACTGAGTTCTGGGAGAACTTTGGGGTCAAGCAAACCCAGCCGGGCGACCTCAATCAAATCTTGTCATCTCGGCTTCCTCCTCT
>SJYF01000037.1:5099743-5122298 GCA_006410515.1 Procapra przewalskii | reverse complement strand
AGCCTCTCCCAAGACTGTTCTCAGGTTTAGCACACCTTGGGGACTGGCTGAACGTCTGGCCGACAGTTGTTAGACGAGCTACCAGTGTTTTTCTAGCTGAAAAGAGTAGCCAGTTAGACGAGGCACCCGTGTATTTGAACTTCCATGACGTTTCTTGAGCAGGGGTTTGCCCTGGGTGTTGTGGAGATAGCATTGAGCAGACCAGACATGAACGCGTGCAGACGCCCCACCGCGCCTGCGCTGTGGCAGACATCACTAGCCCATCACCTTCCCACCGAAATCAGAATCTCACCCGGCCCTGTACACCCTCTGGTGGATGGCACTTAAGGGACCACCTTGTCATTCCCAGGAAGGGACAGTGAGTGGGGGCTCGGAAGATCCCAGGGAGAATTCCCCTAGGCGATTTATGCCATTTCCTCTCAATTTTAAGAAATGTCTGTTAAACATCTACCATGTGCTGGGTGCTGGGGACGCAGTGGCCAGGGTGGGCACTGGGCTTGTCTGCTGGCATTCTGCTGAGACGAGTGAACCAGTAAGTAGACAGTTCTGGGGCTTCCCGGGTGGCTCAGGGGTAAAACATTTGCCTGCCAATCAGAAGATGCAGGAGATGTGGGCTTAGTCCCTGGATCAGGAAAATCCCCTGGAGGAGGAAATGGCAACCCACTCCAGTATGCTTGCCTGGAAAATTTCATGGGTGAAGGAGCCTGGTGGGCTACTCTCCATAGGGTTGCAAAGAGTCAGACACGATTGAATACACAACCCTCCAGGCCTGGGGCGGTGCTCCAATGACATGACTGGAGGAACACAGTCACGGGAGACGGCAAGGGTGGCCTGGGGAGGTGGGGGGCGGGGGCTCCGGGAGGAGGCGGCGTTTCTGGAGACCTGATTCCTGAGATGCACCCACCAAGGGGAAATAGGAGGAACAGTGTTACAGGTGGGGGGACCCGAGGGAACGAAGGCCTGAGGGGGAATCAGCTGGGCTTCCTCAAGGAGCAGCAAGTTTTCCTGGGGGTTCCTGGGCAGCGTCAGTGATGGGAAAAGAAGCAGGAGATGGTGTTGAAAAGAGGAAGGGGCCAGGCATCTGGGACTTGGAGGCCGGGATCTGGCATCTGGATTTTACTCTAAATGTGAAGGGCAGTCACTGGGGGTTGAAGCGGGGGTGTGGCTTTCTCGGGGTTATATATCTGATCCCTCCAGCTGCCATGTGGGAAGGTTGTGTAGGGGACAAAGGTGAAGCAAGGAGATCAGGTTGGAAGCAACCACAGATGTCCGAGCGAGGGTTGATGGCGGCTTGGGCCAGCGTGAGGGCAGTGAGCACAGGGCTAGATGGCCAGGGCTGGCCGGAGGCCCAGGGCTCTGCATTTGGTTTCATTTTTCCTTCTTACACGATCCTCCCTAGGGCTGTGGGTCACTGGACTTTCCCGAGCGTGGCCGAGAGTCCACAGCATGCTGCCCATCTGGCCTTCTCTTCCTCCTGGGCCCCTCTCTTGCCCAGCCCTGGACCCCAAACCCTCCTCTCCAAGGGCAAGCCCAGCCCCAGTTACTATGTTAACGTCTCCCTCAAAGCCCAGACTTTTCCAGTGGTCCCCTCAATACACTGCTCCAGGAAGAGCCCTCAGAGTCTGGGCTGATAGGTATAGATATATTCCAGGGTCCCTGATCGCAGAGAAATACCCAAAGACAGCTTGCCAGAGGGCAGCCTCTTTCTTGAGAAAGTTTTCCTCTGATCCAGACTGTTGCTGAGTTGGGGGAGCAAACTTTCTTTCCCTACTTACTCAGGCCTTAGGGGCTTGGATTGTCAGTAGCTGAAGAGCTGTACTGAGGCTGCATCTGGGCTCCTAGGAGGGAGAATCCTAATTGATTAGCAATGCCTATCGATGCCGGAAAAAAACTCTTGAGAGTCCCCTGGACAGCATACAGCTCAAACCAGTCAGTCCCAAAGGAGATCTACCCTGGATATTCATTGGAAGGACCGATGCTGAAGCTCCAATACTTCGGCCACCTGATGCAAAGAGCCAGCTCATTAGAAAAGACCCTGATGCTGGGAAAGATTGAGGTCAGGAGGAGAAGGGGACAACAGAGGATGAGATGGCTGGATGGCATCACTGACTCAGTGGACATGAGTTTGATCAAACTCCAGGAGATGGTGATGGACAGGGAGGCCTGGTGTGCTGCAGTCCATGGGGTCGCAAAGAGTCGGATGCAGCTTAGCCACTGAGTAACAATGACAATGCTGAGTGGATTAAGGATGGAGTCTAGGGGTCTTGTTGGCCTCATCTTTGGGTCGCCAGCACGCAGCAGGTCTTCAGGCTTACCATCTCCCATCATGCCCCTAAAATATCCAAGTGTACCTATGCTGCTTGAAAAAGCCTCATGGACTTGCTGCCCTCGTCTGTGAAATGGGGATGACGAGCCTAGATGTGGGAGGCTTAGAGAAGCGTCTCTGCTCCCCAGCAATGATGGGAAACGTGCTGAGCGCCGCCTGGTCCAGCCACGCACCTGGGAGATGGCCTGGCTGAGATTTGAACTCAGGGTCCCTGAGTCAGGGAGGGCAGGCGGAACAGTTGGGGCAGGGTGGGGGAAGATGCTGCCTGGATCTCCCTGTGACCCTGGGCCTCACTTCTCCTTTCTGCTCAGTGTGCTCAGCACACAGGAAGCCTGGCGGGGGCCTCCCTTGCCCATCCCGTCTGCAGCCGGGTGGACACGGGGTCCTGGCGTCACCGGCTGCCCCCTGCCCCGGGCCTCCCACTTCCTGTCTTGTGTAAGACGAGGCGTCCCGGGCGTGAACGGGGCAGGCGGCTCTGGCGGAGGGGTGGACGGGCGAGGCTGGGCCTCTCAGGCAGGGTCAGTGTCCGCGGTTACCGCCAGCCAGCCTGGCCGAGCTCCCAACACTTCCTCCTCCTCCTCTGTTTCCCCAAAGTTCAGGCAGCCTTGAGCAAGAGGCTGGGGGACCCAGGAGGTCTGACCCAGCCATATCTCGTCTCAACAGAAGAGGCCTGGGCTTGGGTCCTCAGGGAGAGGGTCCCCAAGCACCACGACAACCACGATAATAGTGGCTTCTGTCTACTGAACGCCAGAGACACAGGCCCCCTCGCACTGAAAGGCAGATGTTTATAGAAGCACCCCCTGTTACTTGCAGGTGCTGTATTAAGCCCTTTCTATCTTTCTGTCCCCTTGAATCCCTGCAGAAAATCCTGCGAGTTGGCTTTTTTATTTTAACGATCCCCTTCTTCAGATGAGGAAACTGAGGCTCTGAGAGGTGGAGGGACTTGCCAGTGGTCATGTAACTCAGCTGCATCCCACTGGACGTCACCGTCTGCATCCTGGGGCCAGCCGCGTTCCAGAAGTCGGGAGACCCACAAGGGAGGGGCATTCAGCCGCTCCCCACTGAGCAATCTGAAGCGTGTGGCAGTCTCTGTCAGCCTCTGTTTTCCCACTGGTACCAGCTCTGGTCTCTTGGGCTTATGTCTGGGTCAGGAGGGCTGCAGCAGGGCCAGGGTGGGCAGCGTGGGGAAGAGGGAGGACCTGAAGACCCCTCTGGGGGGCACAGCCCCAGGTCCTCACGGTGCCCACCCGGGGGCTCACGCTGTGGCCACTATCCTCACTCTTTCTGCCTGAGGGCTTCCCGGGGCTGTGGCGTGCCGGGCAGAAGGGGGAAACCCTCCCCCACAGAGGTGGGAACGGGTGCGTGAGTACCGGGGGCCTAAATGAGCTTTCTCCCCCAGCTTCCCAGGGGCTGAGCTCACAGAGATAACCCACTCCCCTTTCCTTGTCCCACTTCTGCACTCCCTACTGATGTTTCTGGGGTCATCCTCCCAAATACACAGATTGCACCCTAGTCTTTGTCTTGTAGATTTTGCCCAGCTGAGCAAGCAGGGGTCTTCCTGCTCTCAGAGCAGATGCCCGCTTTACCACTCTGAGGTTAAGAGATCAGGAATCAAGGCCTGAGTTTGAATCCTGGCCCTGCTGACCTTGCCTGTGACCTTGGGAACTGGCCTCCTTTCTCAGAACCTCAGTTCTTCCATCAGTGAAATGGGAACTTAGTACCACAGACGAGTGATGACAAGATGGAGCGTGAGGTGATGGGGGCCAGAGCCAAGTTCCCAGCTGCAGGCCCACAGGTGATGCTGGGCCTCATTAGGCTTTGGGGTTGGGATGAGTAGGGGCCAGCGGTGGTGTGGGCAGGGAAAGAGGGGAAGGGGACCAGGCTGGACAGAGGTGCGGAGGAAGAGCTGGCTGTGAGTCCTCAGCCCTGTTTGGCTGGCAGGGGAGGCAGGTGGAGGGGACCGTGGAGGATGGAGACAGTCTGCTCCATCCCATCTTTGCTGCCTCCTGGGATTCCAGGGAGCCCAGTGGGAAGCTTGGGCACAGCAAAGAGCAGTGAATTCACTTATTGTGGGGTGAGAGGTCTGGTGGGTCAAGTGTGCACTGTATCTGCATGGCTCTCACCAGGGAGAGCATCTCATCTCTGGGGTCTCAGATGCCAGGGCTACCTGTCCATGGTGTCTCTTCACTGAGTCTGTGCTTGAGGCAGGGTTGTGGTGGACCTTGCTCAGTGGCTAAGTTGTGTTCAACTCTGCAACCCCATGGACTGTAGCCCACCAGGCTCTTCTGTCCATGGAATTTCCCAGGCATGAATACTGGAGTGGGTTGTCATTTCCTCCTCCAGGGGATCTTCCCAACCCAGGGATCAAACTGTGTCTCCTGCACTGGCAGGCGGATTCTTTACCATGAGCCTCCTGGGGGGTGGGTCCTGGTGCCCAGAAGGGCCCCCATCCTCTAGCAAAGACCTTGGGTCTTCCCCACTGTGGTGACGGCGCCCCAGCTCCTGGCTGCCCAGGCTGCAGACCTAGTCCACCCGGGACCTCGTCCAAATGTCCAAGGGTCCATCTCCACTGCCCACCTGGTCCAGCACTGCCCTCTCCCACTGGGACTTTTGCAGCTGCCTTCTCAGGGGTCTTCCTGCCTCTACTCTTGCCTCCTAAGCCAGAGGGATCCCCTTGGAACCCAAGACAGGTCCTGGCCCTCCTCTGCTCAGAACACTCCATGGCTCCAACTGCTCTCAGAGCAGATGCCAAAGTCCTTACAGTCACCCCCAAGGCTTGGGGGGCGGTCACTCCACCCGGTCACCTCTTGGCACCCTTTAACGCCCCTCCTTTCCCCCACCCCAGCCCACCTGCTTTCTCCCATTTCCTGCTCAGCTATAGCCACGCTGACCTCCTTCTTGTGCCACAAACTGCTGCCGCCTCAGGGCCTTTGCACTTGCTGTTTCCTCTGGAATAGAGAACGCTCTTCCCGCAGCTGTGCCCAGGCCTCAGCTCAGAGGGGCCCTCCTTGCCCAGCCCCTCATTTCCGTCACCTCAGGCTCTTTTATTTTCTTCCTAGGACTTAGAGCTTATCCTAGAAGATTACCTTGCTTGTGTATAACGCTCATCTGTCTTCTTCCACTGCAACGTCGCCATCGTCAAGGGGGGATTGTTGTCTATTGCTCCTGGCGGTATCTCCAGCCCCCAGCACAGTGCCTGTGCAGAGCAGGTGCCCAGTAAACCCTTGTGAATGAATGAACGGCTAGTTCCTTGACTCAGCAGGGGGCTAAGGCCCAGAGAAAGCCCCATGGGGCTCAAAGTCCCGTGCTCCTTCTCTGGACTCACCTTGATCTCTGCAGCACTTTGTTGCCAGTGGAGCCACAAAGAAGGAGGGCCAAATTTGGGGTCCTCGGTGTGCATCTCATCTCGTCTTGTTTCGTCCCGTGGGACTGTGGGCAGCTTAACTTCCTCATCTGAAAGTCGGGTCATGTGAAGGTCCCAGGGGCACAGGGCTGCGGTGCTGGCGGCCTGGGATGGTGTGTGGTGAGGGTTCCGTACATGACAGGTGCTCAGCGAACAGGAGCAGGGCTGGCTCTGGGGGAAGCTCCGGCCTACAGTCCCCACCCCCTCTGCTCCAGGCCCTGTAATTACCACTCACCCGCGCAGTGGGCTTGAGAGGTTCCATGCGTGGGCAGGCCTGTGGCCAGGGTGCCCGCCTAGCCTCCCGGCAGGTCCCACGGGCACTGTCTGGCCCAGGCCTCGTGGCGGACACTCCAGGCACATTTCCCAGCTAGGGCTGCCACACGTCAGCACGGGCTGGGGCTGGGGTCGCAGGCTGCAGGCTGGACAAACCAGTCAGCCCCCCAGGCTGGGGTCCGGCCTGCCAACTTCCTGCTGGGTTTCCTGAGGCCGGAGGGGTCTCCACGTCCTTCCTTCTGCCTCCTTGCTGGCGTCACCTCTCACCTGTGCTGGTACAGGAGTCTGTATTCCGTCCCTCCAGAACGTCCCCCTCCACCCTCAGCCAGACGGTCCTATAAAACTGAGCATCAGCCCGCCTTGCTCCATCCCCAGAGCTCCGAGGATCGAGCCTGAGCTCATCCTTTGGCTCACAAGGCCCCGTATCAGAGGGACCTTCCCTCCCTTCTGCCCCCTCCCCACTCACCCTTCCAGACACGTTGGCTGCCCTGTGTCTCTGAAATGACCCAAGCTCATGCTGCCCCAGGGCCTTTGTGCTGGCTGCTCCCCTGGTCTGAAACACTTTTCCCCAAGTGTCCACAGGCCCCCCTCCACCTCCCCTCCTCACCTAGTATTCCATGTCCCTGTCCCTGCTTCATGTTCCCCTGAGAGTGTGCGTCACCTTCTGACTCTTTGCGACCCCCATGGACTATAGTCCATCAGGCTCCTCTATGCATGGGATTCTCCAGGCGAGAATACTGGAGAAGGTTGCCATGACCTCCTCCAGGGCATCTTCCCGACCCACGGGATCAAACCCACATCTCCTATGGCTCCTGCATTGTCAGGCAAGTTCTTTACCACTGGGACCTCCTATTCTTGCTTGAAGAATCCTGTGGACAGAGGTACCTGGTGGGCTACAGTCCATGGGGTCACAAAGAGTCCCACAGGGCCTAATGCACCATTGCTGCTGTTGTTTAGTCAAGCCTGACTCTTTTGTGGCCCCATGGATTGGATTCTCCAGGCAAGCATACTGGACTGGGTTGCCATTTTCTTCTCCAGGGGATCCTCCCAACCCAGGGATTGAACCCAGGTCTCCTGCCTATGTCTCCTGAATTGCAGGCAGATTCGCTACCTCTGAGCCTGCGGGGAAGCCCTTCTGACGCACTGTAGACTTTACTTATCCACAGAGGCAAAGCTTTTTATTTCTTTGGTTCTCTGTTAGGTCTCCAGTGCTCAGTACAGGGCCGGGAATGTGACAGGTGCTTGCCAGCTGAAGAATGACTGAATGAACAGCTCTGTGAGCTGTTGGGAGATAAAGACAGTAAGTCACCCAAACGGTACAGTGGTAAAGAGCACGCGTGCCAATGCAGGAGACTTAGGAAACCTGGGTTCTAGTCTCAGGGTCGGGAAGATCCCCTGGAGAAGGAAACGGCAACCCCCTCCAGTATTCCTGCCTGGAAAATTCCACAGACGTAGGAGCCTGGTGGGCTCCAGTCCATGGGGCCGCAAAGACGTGACTACGTGAGTAAACAGTACCAACATCAGGGACACTCAGGTCCCCCTGGGTAGGTGACAAGCCCAAGGCCACACGGCTAGTCCCAGCTGAGGCCAAGACAGGAGCCCAGGTGCCTCAGACCCTGCAGCAGCCTCCTGGGACCTGCTTCGGGAGCATAGCAGCTCGGACGGAGGCCCTGGCGGGAGACGCTGTCGGTCCTGGCGCCCCGGCAGGCCAGGCAGCGCGCGGGCCGGGCCAGGAGTCCCGGCCGGCCTGCCTGCCGGGCATTCCAGGCTCCATCCCAGGTTCTGAGCTTTCTATTTTGAGCCTCCTAGTCCCAAGGACTGAGTGTTCCCAGCAGGCGGCGCGGGCCAGAGGCTGAGCCTGGGTGTGGCCGTCACCCTATCTGGGGCCTGGTGGTGGCGAGAGCTGGAGCTGGAGCTGGAGCACTGCCAGGGAGCCCGGGGACCCGGATTCCTAGGGGCTTAACCTATTGGCTGCTGAGGCCTCTGACGCAAGTCTTGCTCTTCGCCTGACTGTCCCCCATTCAAGCTCCTGCTCTGCTAACTTGCAGAGCAAGTACCAACTGCTACCGACTCATCCCACCTTGGATTAAACCCCTCCGACTGGCCCCAGGACTTCAGGGCCTGTTTGAATTGTTCTGCCCCTTTACAGCTGTGGGAACTTGGACAGGTCACTCATCCTCTCTGAGCCCATTTCCTTATCTGAGAATTGCGGCCTATTAACAGTACCCATCTCTTCGGCTTGCTGAGGAGATTCAGTGGGATTAAAGTCAACGGAAGTGCCTTGCACTCAGGAAACTACTCAATAATTAGCCACCCACTCCTGCAGGCATTTTCCACCCCCATGTCCTTGAGTTATGTCTCCCCTTGCCCTCCTCACACCTGGTACTTCTGTGTCCACGGGCATGTTGGTTTCTCAGCTGCCTTCCTACCTAGGACATCAGTCCCTCCAGGGCAGGGAATTTTATTGGCCTTCTTCTCTGCTGCACCTCTTGTAGTCCAGCACAGGATCTGGCAAACAGCAGGTGCTCAATCAATGTTGAAAGACTGAATAAGTAAATAGTGACCCCTTGGGAATACAAGCCCTGAGCTCTGAAAGTGTCCTTAGCCTCCTTCCCTAGCCCAGGGAGGGGGTCGGGTACCTAGGGTCCTTGGGTGTGTGCTGGTACCAGTCAACCATGAATATCTGCTCCATCTGGTCCAGCAGCTGGCGATCGGTCCAAGTCAGTATCATCTTCATTTCACAGATGGAGAGAACGAGGGTCAGAGACAGGGAGTTCCTTGTCTAATGTCACACAGCGGCCATCGTCTGAGCCAGGATTCCAACCCAGGTCTGTGTGGGCATGGATTGAATTTTCCATGGAAAGAGTTGGTGATGGAGAGCATGGTGGGGCCGCTGAGGGGGCCCCAGGGCAGGAAGGAGGGATGGGAGACATCCCCCCGAGTTCACCTCTTTGAGCCTCTGTTTCTCTTTTTGTCTCCCTGGACCCACCGTCTCGATCTTTGTCTGTGCCTCTGTCTCTGTGTCTCCCTCCCTCGTGCTTCTGATCTGCTGCTCCGGAGGGAGTATGGGCATCAGACCCCTGGCTGTGGGGAGGATGAGACTGAGGCTCAGAGCCAGACCCCACTGCAGACTCAGAGTGGGCCCCCGGGTCTCGGTCTCAGCCTCCAGACTTCAGAGCAGAGAGCCCCAGGCCCAGTTTCAGAAGATCCGGGTTGGAATCCCAACTTCGTCCTCTCCCCATTCTATGGCCTTGTTCACTTAGCCTCGTTTTCTGTAAAATGGGACTATTGAAGCCCTATCTCATCAGGTTTTGGGTGCTTATTATTGTCACCATTCCTACCTTTCTGAAGCCTCAAGTAACAAGGACTTTTGGCCATGACCCATATAGCATCTTTGCTCCCCAACAAGGGACTGAACTCACACCCTCTGCGCTGGAAGGCAAAGTCCTAACCACTGGACCATCAGAGAGTGTTAGCCACTCAGTTTATCCAACTCTTTTCGACCGCATGGACTGCAGCTCCTCTGTCCATGGGGTTCTCCAGGCCAGAATACTGGAGAGGGGAGCCACGCCCTTCTCCAGGGGATCTTCCCAACCCAGGGATCAAACCTGGGTCTTCTGCATTTCAGGGAGATTCTTTACTGTCTGAGCCACCAGGGAAGTTCCTGTAATTATTTCTTCTTAAGAAGTGAAGAAAGTGAAATTCAGAATCCTTTCACTCATTCATCAAATGCTATTGAGTGCCTACTCTGTGCCAGGTGTTCTGGTTGGCATTCATTATCCCAAGGGTTGGCAAACCATGGTCCGTGGGCTAAATCTGGCCTATAGCTTGTTTTTGTAAATAAAGTTTTATTGGCTCACAGCATGCCCATTCATTTACTATTATCTCTAAAGCCTGCACCCTCAATCACATGTTGAGTAGTTGTGAGAAATAACATATGAGCCTCAAAAGTGAAAATATTTACTGTCTGGTTCTTTACAGAATAAGTTTTCCAAGCCCTAGATTAACCCATCACAGCCCTGGGAGGAAAAAGGGATCGCAACTCTGATTTTACACATTAGAAACTTTGTCCAGCGGCTCTCACAAGGTTGGATCTCAACAAACCCTATCTGAGGCTTACTCTTCTTCTCCTGACCTTTAGGGGATGTTGAGTGGACAAATTGAACCCCACAGTGCAAATACTGATTCACACACATACAATATGCAAATAACAAACATGGTCCCACACACAGGACAAACCGGAGTGGCCCATCCCAAAATGACATGCAGAAAAACACCCCTGCCTCAGCCTTTCTCCCGGCTCCACCCAGCGGGTTGCTATGGCTGCAGTGAATGGTGAGCGTGAGGCGGCTGAGGAAGAACACTTGTGGGCTCCTTAGAAGTGGTGGGGGTCCCACTGACGCCGAAGTCTGCCCTAGAGTCTTAGAGTCTCTCGCCTGGCTTGAGGCTTCGGTATGGTCCTTGACTGTAGCTCCCTCACCTCCTCCGAGCTGCTTTCCCAGGTCCCCTCCTGCTAGCCTTGGGGAGCTCTAGGTTTGCCCTCCACCTTTTTCCAGGGGACCTAGAGTCACCAAGAGGCCATCTTTCCCACTGCCCGGAGGGGGTTACTCAGGAACCTCTGGCTTCCCTGGGCCCGGGGCCAGGCATCACGGTCAGACGCTGCTGAGAACAGCGGCAACTCCCCGGATGACCGCGACTGCTGCTTGCTGAACCCTTGCCGCGAGCAGTCTCCTAGGATGAATTAATCCAGTAATTGATTTTCTCAGAGCCAGGTGACACCTTGGGCAAAATTCCTTCACCCTCGGCTCTGCAAGCGGGCTGTGGTGGTACCCACCCCATCAGAAGTTGTGAGCATGAAATAGGTCAGTGGGAAGAAGTTCTTGGCGTGGCCCCGACCGTGGTGGGCACTCAGGACATGTGCTCTGGGATTTATTCGAGGGTCCCTTGGATGCTTCGTAAAGGCCCGCTGAGGCACTGGGGTGAGGGGAAGTGGGGAGCAGAGGGGCCAGAGTCACAGCTCTCGTCCTCCCCTAAACATTGGTGATTTCCAAATGCATCTCTCCAGTCCGGATGCTTGCCCTGACACGAGCGTCCACTCACTCCTCCCAGTTGTCACTGGGGTGACCAACAGGGGCCCCAGACTCAGCCAAGCTCCGTGAGTGGGCCGGTCTCCTGGTCCACCTGCAACCGGCCCACCGCAGCAAACTGTGCCTCTGTGCTCCAGGAGCTCCCCAAACCCAGGGGTTGTCCTCTTGCCTTGTCCTCACCCTGATGACTGATGGCTGGCCGCATCCTCCCAAGCAGCCTGCCTCTGCCCAGCTCCACTGCTCCTGCCGCGGTCCACGGCAGCAGCACCACCCCGCTGGGGGCCTCCCGCTCTGCCGTCTGACCTCCGCACACGGCCAGAGGGGAGGTCCTTAGGACGTAAGGCAGAGCCGGTCCCCTCCCCACCAGAGACCTCTCAAGGCTCCCACCTCACTCAGAGTCAAAGTCAAAGTCCTCCCCAGGGCCCACCAGGCCCTGTGTGGCCTCCCGACCTCAGCAAACCCTGTCCCTCTTGATGACCTTGTCTCCTCCTCTTTCCTCCCGGCTCCCTCCCTTCTGGACAGATGGCTTCCTTGCTGTTCCTCTAACAAACCCTGGATTATTCTACCTCCGGGGCTTTGCCTGTGCTGTCCCTTCTCTCTGGAACCCTCATGGACCCCGTATCCCCATGACTCCCTCCCGCAGCCCCTCAGCTCACAGCTCAGATGTCGCCCCTCCGAGGAGCCTTCTCTGAGTGCTCGCCCTCACCAGCTGAAACACCCTCCACCTCCTAACCTCTCTCTCTGTACTCTGACCCTGCTTTATTTTCTCTTTACGAGAGGAGGAGAAGGCCCAGGGGAAGGAAGAGAGAGCAACTCCCAAGAAGTGGAGTGTTCAGGAGGGCAGCCCCACTCGGGTCTCTCCTGATCGTTGTTATGTTCCCGGCCCCCAACACCTGCCAAGGCCTGGAAGCATGAACAGGGTGAGGGGTGTAGGGTGCTGGCTGAAAGGGAGAAAGGTGAAGACATCAGGGCAGGGTGAGCAGCCCAGGCGGCTGAGATACAGGGTGAAGCCTCATCCAGGGAGGAGGAAGATGCGCTCTGGGCCAGCAGCCAGGCGCCCAGGGTCTCCCCGGCTCTGCCACTCCCTGGCTGTGTGACCTCAGGACGCCATGCCTCTCTCTGGACCCGAGAATCCACAACTGCCATTGTTCTTCAGTCACTCAGTCATGTCCGAGTCACTTGTGACCCCATGAACGGTAACCAGCCAGCCTCCTCTGTCCGTGGAATTTCCCAGGCAAGAACACTGGAGTGGCTTGCCCTTTCCTTCTCCAAGGGCATCTTCTCGACCCAGGGATCGAACCCACGTCTCCTGCACTGCAGATGGATTCTCTACTGCTGAGCCACCACGGAAGCTCTACACAGCTGCTACTGGAGACCACCAAAGTGGACCCATTATTTGACACACGGGGAAACTGAGGCTGCAAAGCTGCTTCTCTGAGCTGGTTCAATCCTCAGGGACAGGGATAAGCCGGGAGCTGCTTGCAGTCACTCCTAGCTTCGCCCGAATGAGCTCCCAGGATTCTCGGCCACCTGGTGCCCCTTAGACCCAGGGGGCCTGGGAGGCAGGGTGAAGGCAGGCTGGGGCCCACTGCAGGGCTCTGGTTGCATGATCACAGTGTCCGTGGCTGTGACCAAGGCGGGTGGCACATGCACTTTGGGGGTCGCCCTCGGGCCCTGTAGCCTGGAACTCACGCTCCTGCCTCCCCACACAGCCCGACTTGGGCTCCCTCTGCCATTTCCTGACTCTGAGCCTCAATTTCCTCTTCCGTAAGAGGAGATGTCTGCAGTACCCGCCCTCCTGCCTGCTGGGAGGATTTTCTCTGCCCCGGCCCCATGGGCCCTTTGGCTGGTCCTCACACACACCAGGCGTGTGCGTACCCCAGGGCCTTCGCACTGGCTGTTCCCTCTGCCTGGAACACCATTCCCGAGGGTAGCCTGCTCTTGCTCCTTCAGGTCCCTGCTTAATCGTCACAGTTCAGCCAGGCTGCCGCCAATGCCTGACGCCCTCTTCGCGGCTCCATTTGTCTCTGGAGCTCCTAGCGTGTTCCGATGCAGCCAGGTTTCTCCTTGTCTGTCTGCAGTGTTCAGGATGGCAGCTCCACTGTGACTGTCTTGATCATCGTGAGGTTCCCAGCCCCCAACGTGGCACCTGGCCCTGGAAGATGCTCCAGAGAGGCTTGCGGAGTGGACGAATGAATGAATGTAAGGGGCTTGGCATCATGCCCATGCCACACCCCATGTCCTAGTGTGGTGAGTGGTGTTATTTTTAGCTTCCCAGGGCCCCTTCCCTCAGCCCCCTCAGGCCCCATGCTCGCCTCCCGGCGCTCCTGAGCTCTCTGCCCAGCTCGGCTCCCCAGCCCTGCTCTCGGCCACCCGCACGGCCTGGTTCCTGGGTCAGGGCGACCTCGGGGAATCGCAGGCCTGCGGGGCGGGCGCCCTCGGGCTCTGCCTCTGGCTCCACTCTCATCCCCCTGGGGGCAGAGGCTTCTGGGAAGCGGGCAGGGCAGCGCTTTGAAGCTCCCTTGGGTCAGACCCACCAGGCCCCTGGGCCTGCCTCTGTCATCGCCCGGGGTGAGCCCGAGATTGCGTAAACGGAGACGGGGAGGCTGGAGAGGGGCCCACCACGTCAGGGGGCTAGACTTCAGGGCTCCCGAAATGTCCAGGGCAGCTTCCAGAACCCTGGAACAGGGCTGGGGCTCAAGAGCCTGTTTTCCAGATGGCAAGACTGAACCTCAGATGGGCTTTTGGGCCAGGCTTGGCTCTCAGCCTCCCGCCTCCTGGCTGTGTGACCTAAGGCTGGTCACTCGGCCCCTCTGAGCCTCAGTTTCCTCGTCTGTAGAAGAAAGCACATGAGTGGTACCCAGCTCACAGGGACATTTGGGAAGACAAGACCAGCCACCCCACCGGAATCTAGGATCTGACCCCTTCCATGGGTGCCCCCGGCTCCTGCGCCCCCGGAGCCCTCGCCCCATTCAGGGGCCTGGCATCGCTACCTCTTTGTTGGGGTAACTGGCGGCCCCGGAGGCTGCTAATGCTTTGTTTTTTCCCTTCTCCGGCTTCTCCCCTCCTCATCTCGGCCTCCCTCCTCCAGAACCAGCTTGTTTTTGTTTTCTGGTTTTACGGCTCCATAAATGAGTCACGGGCCCGATTTGATTTAATTTTCGTTGTAATTGTTATCTTTTCAAGCTTGTTTTTTTCCACTCAGTTACTCACGAGACCACAAAACCTAAACAGGACAGGGCCTTCCCCGGCCCGGCCTCCTGGTTCTCTGGGGGCCCAGGGCCAGGGTCAGCAGCTCCCGGAGGACTGAGGTGGGGGTCCGTGGGGCTCCGGGGAGGAGGTGGTTCGTGTCCCGAGTCCTCAGGCTACATGTAGCCCTGTTTTGCATGCTGTGTGACTTTGGGAGAGTTGCTTAAGCTCTCTGGGCCTGATTCCCCAGCGTCCTCCTTGGCAACCTTTAAAACAGGGAGTCAAAAAACTTAGGTAGCTTGGCGATGTGAAGAGTGAGGGGTGGGCTGGGTGGTGGCTGCCCGTGGACTGGAGAGAACAAGCCCTTCTCAGCTGCTTCTTAGCCAGCACGCACCCCAGGTCTTTCCATTTATCAAGAGAAGCCAGAAATCCGAGGTTGTGAAAAGTCTGGAGTTTTAAATGCTGGACCAAAAATCACGTTAAAAACAACAGACAGAACGCAAGTTGGTGGACACCTCTGGTTTGGAAGGTTCTAGAAGCTGTGGCCGGCGTTCTTCCTCCCGCCACGCCTTTGCCTGAGCAGCGCCTTCTTCCTGGGGCACTCTGTCCCCTTCTCAGCTCACCACCCCTTCACGTGGGCGTGTCTCTGCCGTCCCCCTGCCCTCTAGGTGCCCCTGGTCCCTGCGGGGTTCGGACCAGCCTCTTAGTCATTTTTCCCACAGACAGTGAACTCAGGGGGAAGCAGCCTTCGTCCACTTTCGTATCCCCGGCAGCTGGTGCCTAGTGGATACCCAAGCTGCTTTCATTTTTATGGTGTTACCATCTTCTCCGTGAAGCATTTGTCTTGTTTATTTGAGACCATCTTTGTAATGGAAAATTAGCTCCTTCATTGTTAAAAATTGTAAAAATATGTTTTCCTGGTTTCTTATTTGTTCCTGAAGTGGGACACAATAATCCTTTGGTTATTCAAAAACTGGACTTGTCCCTCCTGGGATGCGGAACGGGCTGCAGGAGCCAGTGAGAGTCTGAGGGAGAGGGACTTCAGAGGGAAGGCAGGCAGGACCCCGCGGGGCTGCTCCCGGAGCGTGGTCGTGGCCGCGTGGCCAGCGCCCGCCAATCAGGTGCCTCTGGGCCCGTCTGGATCAAAGCCGCAGGTGGTGGAAGTGGTGCCTGGGTTTCCAGAGTCTGCAGTGGGCTGGCCAGCTATGGGAGCAGGGACCAGGGGCCCGGGGGGTGGCCACAGTGCAGACTGAGTAACTCTGTCCATGATTATGTCGGGTTGGCCACATGCAACGAAAGGGTATGTGCTGTCGTGCCATTTTATTTGTATTTATTTAAATATATCAACATTCCCTTCACTTTGCTCATCCTAAGAATTTGTATAATTATGTTATCATGTTAGGTCACGGAGAAAACCCAATTTATTTTCACTTTTTTTTTACTTTGCAAGAGAGGTTCTAGGCAAATTTCTCTATTTCTCTGTCCTTTTTTCTAAGATTTCGGCCTGGTTCTCAGTAAATTCACATTACATGGCTTTTCCTTAGAACAAATTGTCCACCTTTCTCTTCTGAGCTCCTGCCCCGGGTCTCCAGGAGTGCCCTCCTCCACACTCCCAGGTGGAGCTCTTGTTCTGTGAGGGGGACCAGGGTCTCCAGGGGCTGGGCAGCCCGGGGACTCCTCCTAGGCTGGGGCCTGTCTCATATTGCCATGACCTGCGGCTTCAGCCTCCTCACCTGGCCCAGCCTTTGCCTCCCCCTCTCTCTTGCCTTTCCGTCTTTCCCCAAGCTAGGACCTAGGTGTCTCTTTGGTGGTGCTCTGGCCTTGAGTGGAAGCTAGATTGATGCTTAAGAACATGGAGTCCATGTCTGTAGAATTGTTCCAGTCAGGACAAAGGTGTCACCAGCTCACCGGCTCTCAATGGACTGAAAGTAAGAAAGTGTTAGTTGGTCAGCTGTGTGCCATTCTTTGCGACCCCATGGACCATAGCCTACCAGGCTCCTCTGCCCATGGAATTCTCCAGGCAAGCATACTGGAGTGGGTGACCCATTCTCTTCTCCAGGGGATCTTCCCAACCCATGGGTCGAACCCAGGTCTCCTGCATTGCAGGTGGATTCTTTACCATCTGAGCCACCAGGGAAGCCCCTCATTTGTCTAAGCCCCTGCAATTCTAGAATTCTAACACACTGGGGGCCTGGTATACCGAGTCATATGTTCGCTCAGTAAGCATTTATTGAACAACTATTATGTCTGAAGTGGTGGCTCGGGGGTAAAGAATCTGCCTGCCAGGCAGGAGATGCAGGTTTGATCCCCGGGTCAGAAAGATCCCCTGGAGTAGGGAAATGGCAACCTGCTCTAGGATTCTTGCTGGAGAACCCCTTGGACGGAGGAGACTGGCAGGCTACAGTCCATAGGGTTGCAAAAGTGTTGGAAGTGACTTAGAGATTAAACAGCAGCAACGTTTTGGGCTAAGCATTGGGGGGACAACATTGGACAGAACGGACTAAAATGATGGGTGAGCTCTCTGCTTCCATGGCGCTTATATTTGAGCCGGGGAGAGAGTCAGGAAACAAACGAGATGGAGTGTGTCAGCGAAACAACTGGCAAGTGCGGGATGGGAGCGGGAGTAGGGGGCTTCGGTGTCCCTCAGGCCAACGCTGACGGGCGGGAGTCTGGAGGGAATTGAGGGGCCGGTTCTGCAGATGTCTGGGGCAGAGGGTTCAGATGCTGGGAAACGCAGATGCAAGTGCCCTGAGGGAGAAAAATCTCGCATGGTTGGGCAAGATAAGGAGAGTGACTTGGCTGAGTGAGCCAGTGGGAGGGTTGGGGGGGGAGATGAGAGGCTGTCAGGGTCGGGATCACCCAGGGCCCTGTGGCCGACCGGGGGAGGGGGAGGTTGACTGCAAGTGAAGCGGGATTCCCCGGAGGGTTCTGAGTGCAGGAGCGCAGGGCCTGACTCAGGCTGGATCACAGGTTTCTGACCCTGGGCCTGTCAATGCTCAGGCTGATGACCCTCTGTTTGGAGCTGTCCTGTGCATCGCAGAGCTCAGAGCAGCGCCTCTGGCCTCTCCCTCCTGGATGTCAGGAGCACCCCCTCTCCTACCCAGTCCTGAGAGCTAAAAATATCTCCAGACATTGTCAAATGCACCCTGGGGCCCCCAAAATCAGCCCTGAATTGAGAACTACTGGTCTAACAGGATCCCTCTGGCAGGGCATGGGGAAGGCTACTGCAGGGATTCCGGGATGGGAGAGGGAGCGGGGCTGGAGGAGTGGTTGGATTCTGGATTTAATTTTTAAAAAATATTTATTTATTTTTATTTGTTTATTTGACCACACTGGACTTAGTTGTGCCACATGCAGGATCTTTAGTTGCAGCATACAGGATCCAGTTTCTGACCAGGGACCAAACCCAGCCCCACCCCACCCCACCCCTCCACATTGGGAACATGGAGTCTTAACCACTGGGCCACTGGAGAAGTCCCTCTGGATCTGTTTTGAAGGCGAACTCAGCAGGATTTGTTGGCCCAAGTGAGGGTCGGTAAAGGTGCTGTCTTGCTGAGTGGGGGCCTGATTTGGGGTGGCTGCATCAGGAGGTTTCCTTTCTCGGGTGCCAGTTCAGTAGGTCTGAGATGGGTCCCAACCTGGCCTGAAGTGATGCTGAGGTTTCCAAACTCTGCTTCAAAGAATTGAAGTGTCCAGAGGACGCACCTGGATGGCAGGCATGGGGGTGTCTCTTCTAGGAGTGAGGACAGGGTCAAGTGGGCAGGGGGTCCCTCATTTCAACCAGATCTGGAGATTCTACCGAAGATGTTTCAGGAAGGGGTGCTGAGACTGAAGGAAGGCACTGGACTCCGCTCCAGGGTAAGGGTTGCAAACTCAGGCACCTCCAGGGCCAGGAAAACAGCGCACGCGGAGAACTGGCTGGTGAGAGGGACAGGCTTATCTGAAGAATGGGCATCCCTCAGTTTTAGCCCAATGTCTCCAAGGCAAGGGCTTCAGTTTCTCATGAGACACTGTAAGTCTGGATTGATTATTCGATATTGGAGCCAATCTATAAATGTACGGGCCAGACTTGGCCTGAGGGCCATGAGTTTGGTGCCTCTCTTCCCCTCTGCGTTCTTGGGTGCTCAGTTGTATCCGACTCTTGGAGACCGATTGGGCTGTAGCCTGCCAGGCTCCTCCATCCACAGGATTTTTCAGGCAAGAATACTGGAGTGGGTTGCCATTTCTTCCTCCAGGGGATCTTCCCGACCCAGGTATCGAACTCACCTCCTGTATCTCCTGCTTCTTTTGCAGATGGAGAGTCACAAGTGTGGGCGTGCTCCAGCGAGGGAGTTAGGGCGAGAAAGGGCACCGGGCGGGAGGGAGGAGGAGCTTGGACTCAGCTCTGAAAAAGGGTCAGATTCTGGTGGAAAAAAAAAGAGGAGAGGGCATTCCAGGAGGTGGAGGAGTGTGAGCAAGGGCATGGACGTGTTGGGGGTGGTATGCAGACTGTGTTTGAAGGTGAGGGAGGTAAGGAGAGATGGAAGCAGGGAATCAGGGAAGGGGGTGTGATCATGGAGCTGGGGGTAGTGCTGGGAAATAAAAGAAAGGGCCAGGCCAAAAGCCTGGCTGGAAAAATCACAAGGATTTTAATGATATTAATAATTTCACTTCCGAAATTGTTTGGCAATGAACAGCTCATTTTTTCACCATGGGCTCTGGGTTCTTGGCAATCCCCATGTACACCAGGGAGTGTTTGCCCAACAAGGAACATTCTCGTTCGCAGATTATTTTCAAACGCCATAAAAATTTTCATTAAGTACTAAATTAGAAATTTAATAATGAATTGTGAAGTTAGAGTAGATTCATGAAAGGACTTATTAATTTCTATTTAGCAGGTTTCTTCAAGTGTTTTAGAGGCAAGACAATTTTTCCCCCCAATCTCCCTTGCAAAATTTCCACCTCGCAGCAGCCAAAATTTGAGGTGGCATGTGCAAAAATAGCTGATGTGTAATGATAGAAAGGGGTAAGTAAGGTTTAGAGAGAGTCCAGGGGAGTTTGCTTTCAAGGGGTGGATCAGAGTGGGCTGCCTGGAGGAGGTGGTTTTGAATCTGAGTGGCAGAGGGTGGGGGAAATGTAGACCAGGCCCTTGGGTTAAGGTAGGGGGGGCCTGCCTGGTGGAGGGCCCCAGTGCAAACGTGTGAAGGTGGGAACAATGAGAGGAGAGTTTGGATGAAAGGGTTGGGGGCTGGGCTAGTGATGATGGACAGCAGCGTGAGAACCAAAGAGCAGCGGCCAGGGGCACAGCCAGGGCTGAGAAAATAGCATGTGAAGAGGAATGGGGAGCTGACCTCCTCTGTGCAAATCACTTGAGGGTACAGAAGGGTGCTTGTGAGTGTCCTGTCCTGCCCACGACCTGGCGCCCTTTGCCCTCATCCCAGCAGAGTCATCTTAGGTGAGATGCAAGAACAAGTCACCTGTGTTAGAGCCCAGCGCTGCGTGGAGAGCTGCTGGCGTGTCAGCTCACTAGTCCCTGCTGTCAGTGGTACGAGGGAGGTGTTACCATGATCCCCATCATACAGAGGACGTGGAGGCCCAGAGAGGTTAACCATCACACCGAAGGTCACACAGCTAGGAAGCGGCAGAGTGGAACTGGGGCCCAGAGCAGTCCAAGCCCACAGTCCTTGCCCTCCCTCGCTTCTTACGTGCTCCTACCAGGTCTGGCTCTGTGTGATCTGAATACAATCATCACGTTTGTCAGAGGGGTAAACTGAGGCTCCGAGAGATGGAGGCACTTGCGTGAGGTCGTACAGTCGGAAGGGGCAAAGTCAAGGTCTGAATTCTTGGATCCAGTTGGCCCTGGAGCCCACTTTCCTTCCACCAAGTAATACAGCTGCTTGGCTTTCTGGGCCTCTATTTCCGCATCTGATGAAGAGGGGGTAAGGGTAACGTTCCCCTCCTGGGGGCCACGTGAGGATCCGCTTAGTGCCTAGTGGGTAGTAGGTGCTTTAAAGATGATGGCTGTGATTATTGTGCAAAGGAGGCTGCACATTAAATGAGTAAGTTCACAGCAGGCACTTAGAGTGGCGCCCAAGTACGCTTCGTGTCTAGGGGCACGTTGCATGTGCTCACGAACTGCTAGAATACATGTTATCACTTTTAGAGGGCCCGCCATGGGGACAGCCCCTCAGCCAGCCAAACCCGCTCCCTTCCCACCTGCGTCCTCCCACTAGTCCTCTAGTTTCTCTCTTCATCCAACCAACTGGCCAGAGCCCGGGGCAGGATCTGGAGGCGAAGAGGATGCAGGGTTTCCTGCCCGTTAGCCAGAGGGGCACTGAGCGCCCTGGACAGTGAGTCCAGAATCCTGAGCCTGAGCCCTGGCCCTGCTGTGCTGCCTCTGGCAAGGGCCTTGCCTTTCCTGAGCCCCAGGTTGGCCTTGCGTCAGCAGAGCCTGGGCCACGCTGCCCTGGGGGGTGCCAGCCTTGCACAGGGATCGGGGCGGCTCCTGGGCCCCCTTTGGCCACCAGTTCCCACCTCCTGCCTCCCGAGCTGCAGGCCCGCCCGGCTCAGCCGTGACGACCAACCAGCCAATCTGTTTACTGAACTGGCTGACCCCTTCCGGGAACTCGGCCCAAGCTTCCCAGAACTCGGGTATTAATGACCCGGAGCCACATGACAGAGCATGACACAGCACTTTTGGGCGCAAGGCAGGGCCCAGAGGGGTGCGTGGGGGGCCACAGCCCAGCCCCCTGGAGGCCAGCTGGCTGGTGAGTCACTGCAGGCTCCGGCGGCTTCCCGATCCCGCCACCCTGCCGCCCTCCCCCAGCCCCAGGTCTGCCTCCCACTGCCAGGGCCACCTTAGGACCCCTGGACCTTTGTCCCAGTGACCTAGAAGAGGTCTTGGGTGATCAGGACTGCCCTCTGGAGTTACAAACGGGGAAAGTGAGCCCCAGAGGCCTGGAGTAAAGAACAGCAAGCACTTATGAGGCATTTAGTGTGTGCGAGGCATTGGGCAAATATTTTATTCTACCCTCGTCACAACCCAACGTGCTAGATGGGGAAACTGAGGCCCAGAGGGTGTGCAGCAGGGTGGGGCAGCAAGGAATCTGAGCAGCTCTGGTGGGCCCTGCAGGATCTCCTTTCATTTCCTCAACACCCTGGCAAGGGAGAGACGGCAGCGTCTGTTTCCCAGTGGGGAAACCGAGGCACAGAGGGGCTGGGTCCCCTGCCCGAGGGCTCAGTGCTCTGCCTCCAGGATCCTTGCTCAGAGCCGGATGCATCAGGCGCATCTCTAGGGCGCACTTCATGTCTGCGCTGACCAGCCCAGGTGGGCGCTCACATGGGCATCCCTTGGGGCTCACATGGGCATCCTTGGGGCTCACGCAGGCATCCCTTGGGGCTCACATGGGCATCCCTTGAGGCTCACACGGGCATCCATTGGAACTCACGCGGGCATCCCTTGGAGCTGCATTCGAATGTCCACTGTGCCTTTCTCTGGCGACACCATGGGCTGGGCCCGGCACGTGGCTGCACCTCGCTGCACTCGGCGACCTCCCTGGTGGAGGGCGATCGTGGTGGCCCTGACCTGGCAGGGCAGCCCTCGGGGCTATGCCGTGGAGTCGAAGCGACAGCTGGCCGCCCGGCTCCGTGGACACCAACTTTGGCATCCGTGTCTTCTCCGGAGCCAGGTTAGGGTCAGCCTCTGGGCCCCACGGCCACCTCCCTCTCCCTGTGCTGCCCCAGGGCAAGGTGAGGGCGGAGGTTTTTATGAGGCTGGGAACCAGACAGGCTCTGGGGCTCAGAGGGGCCTGCCGGCGGCGGCAGTAGGGCTGCCTGTTCCCAGCCCCTGAACTTTGGGCTGGGGGCCGCTCGGGTCGGGGGTGGGTGGTGCAGGAACGAGGCAGGGACGGCCAGCACTTGGATGTCTTCTCTTCATTCCATGCTTGTTGCTCGAGCACCTACTGTATACCAGGCTCTAGGAGACCCAGCGAGGTCCCCTTCTGCATTCTGGTGGAGGAGACAGGATCAGCTGAGCAAGCCCAGGAACAGAGATCATTTCAGCAGGGGAGAAGCCCCATGACCGAAACACACAGGGGCGTTTGGGAGCTTCATGGATCAGAGAGGGCTGCTCTGAAGAGGAGACCTGGAGAGACATCTGAAGGAGGAGAAGGAACAGACCCTGGGGGAAGGGACTGTAGTAGGGGTAACAGCCAGGGCAGAGGCCTGGGGTGGGGTGGGGCTTGGCGTGTCCTGGGAAAGGTGGGGAGGCCAGGCGGCTGGGGGGAGTGAGGGAGGGGA
>SJYF01000037.1:5073479-5098354 GCA_006410515.1 Procapra przewalskii | reverse complement strand
GGTGGTGGGGTGGGGTGGGGTGGGTTGTGTGTGTGTGTGTGTGTGTGTGTGTGTATGTGCGTGCGCATATACGCGCAGGTATGTTTGGGCACAGTGAGTCTATGCATCAATACAGGGATTCTTCCAGCTCATCCGTGCGGAGGTGAGAGGGTCTATGCTGGTGAAGTACTGACCGCCCCCAGAATGGGCTCAGCATCTCCAACGTCCATTTCACTTGTTCATTTAACCTATACTGATGGGTGGGTGCCAGGCTGTGCCTGCTGACGTCAGATCCAACACTGGGTCAGTCGTCAGCTCCACCATCTAAGGCTCCAAACCCTGGGAGAGGCAGACACCAAACCTGGGGGATAAGACATCTCCATGAAGCCTTCGGTGGAGGAAGTAAGGCAGGATGGTGAGACAGAGCAGCTGGATGGGGTCAGGGAGGGCCTCTCTGGGGAGGTGGCCTTGGAGTGGGGGCCTGAAGGCTGAGCTGCCAGGGCAAGACCCGCAGGAAGCGTGTTCTGGGCAGGAGGAACAGGCAGTGCAAAGGCCCCGAGGCAGCTCCAGCGCGGCCTGTCTGAGGAGCACTGGGGAGGCCCCCGGTACAGAAGTGACTGAGGGGAGGAGGTGGGAGGAGAGGCCAGGTGTGGGCCAGGCCAGGGCCGGGGGTGAGGATCTTATTCTGAGTACAGTGAGAAGCTTGGGACATGGTGAGCCCAGGGAAGGGGGCACCTCCCCCCAGCCCCGCCCCCGGGAAGGATGGACTTGGAGAGTGTGGGGACCAAGCCCACTGGGTATGGGAACCATTGGCTCTCAGAGCTGCAGGCAGCAATGTGGGCTGCTCGACTTGTGTTTGAACCTATTCCCCTGGGTTCAAACCCCCTGGATCTGGGAGCCTATTATTAAGTTGGCTGTACCCTGGGGCACCTGCCTTTATGCCCAGACGGGCCTGCCTGCCCTGCCTGACCCGAGGTCAGCTCTGGCCTCCGAGATGGGAGTGGGTGGGTGGGACTGGTGAACCCCCTGTGCCTCCCCCAGCCCCCACTAGGCACCTGTGCAAGGCCCAGTCAGTTTCTAAGAACTGGAAGGAGATTGCAGAGCAGTGAGCATTTCCATTTACAGACACTGAAGCCCAGAGGAGAGGTATGGCCCAGGGCCTCGTGGCAGGGAGCTGGTGGCAGCACCCAGGGAGTCTCTGTCATAACTCACATTGCTTCCCACTTCCTGTCCCGTCTGCTGGGCTCCTCTCAGCGTGACTCTGGCCAGAGGAACAGTGGCATCTGAGCAGAGTCGGAGGGAAAAACTAGGGGCAATGTGGGAGGCCTCTCTGTTGGGCCCTACAGGATGAACTGCCCAGCAGTTTAGACAGTGAGTTCCCCATCACTGGAGGCGTGTAAGAAGACACATAACAGTTCTTCATCTGCTTACAAGGGTCTGAATGAATGAGAAACCACTTCCTTTTAAGCTTTGTAATTCCACTGGAACTTGGCCCAGTCTTTCTCTGTTTAAGCCTCGGTTTCCCAACTGTAATTTTTTGTTTGCTTTTTTTTTTTTTTTTTTAATAATCAGAATGGCTTTGCTAAGAGGACAGACTTGATGCTGAAACGCCCCTGCTTCTGGCCCTTCCTTGGTTCCCCGGTCCTCAGGAGGCAGCTCCATCCCTCACCATGGCCCACACGTCCTGCAGCCCTGGCCCCTGCGACCTTTCCTTGCTTCTGTCTAATGGAGCCACTTGAACTTTCTCACCATCATTTGGATCACTGTCCCTTCCTGCCTCGGGGCTTTTGTATAAGCTTCGACTAATGGATGCCAGGCCAAGCGCTTTCTGTATTTTGTATCTCCCACCAGCCCTATGAGATCAATTTTACAGATGAGGAGACTGAGTCTGAGTTGAGTCAATGCTGAAAGCCACACAGCCCGTAAGCAGAGGAGGCAGAATTTGAACTCAGGGCATCTGGAACTTGACACCACTCTCTTTCCTTCTTTCCTGATGAGACTCATTTTCATCTTCAAAACTTTGATCCACTGTCTCCTCCTCCAGGAAGCCTTTCCTGGCTACCTTCCCAATGCTTCTCCCATGCCCCTCCTGAGTTTCCCTGTTGTTGCACTGGTCACACTGCTGCACAACTTTCTTTTAAAGCAGCTTCATTGAATGAGGTATAACGGGCTTCCCAGGTGGGGCTAATGGGAAAGAACCCACCTGTCAGTGCAGGAAACAAGAGAGACCTGGGTTCCCTCCCTGGGTCAGGAAAGATCCCGTGGAGGAGGGCATGGGCAACCCACTCTAGTATCCTTGCCTGGAGAATCCCATGGACACAGGAGCCTGGTGGGTTACAGTGCACAGGGTCGCACAGAGTCAGGCAGGACTGAAGTGGCTTGACACACACTGAGGCTTAAGAGCCACGCGGTGAATGGCATACCTTCTAGAGCACACGCTTGCATGAGCTTGGCTCCTCCCTGGGACGGTCTCCATGCAACAAGGACGTGAGTTGCACAGAGGGTCGGGCTTGGGCCGAGGGGGCACTCAGAGGCCTCCGTATCTGGGATGGGCGTCTGGCTACGTCCCCTGGAGCCGCGCTGCCTACACCTCCCGCATGGCCTGGGCTCCCGGCGGTGGGCGGGCAGGTGGGCGGTGGGAAGGGGAAGTGGCTGCCCAGCCCTCCCCAAACCAGTCGGACTCCTTTGCAGAGGTTTCTCGAGGCGCTTCAGGGAGCTGAGTAAGGGAGAGCGGGAGGCCAGGGCGCAGGAGAAGGAGGGTGGAGGAATCATTTAATTAGCAATATTATAGGGAATTTCCAGTTCGTGCCCCACCAGGCTGGGCAGGGATGCCGTGGGATTACTCAGGCGGTTTCCAGGTATGTTCTAGGCTCAGCCGTGAAGGCTCAGCCAGGCCCAGAGTTCTCATGGCTGGCTGGCAACTCAATTTGCCCATATGCGCAGGTGGTGCTGGTGGCCAGGGCTACACCCCGAGGCCGGCCTGCAGCGAGAGCTGCGTGTAAGCGCAAGCTTCCTGCATCTGTCCCCACCTGGAGGGGACTTTATCGGCCCTTTCTCAGGCCGAAACCCTGAGTCTGGGAGCTATGGAGCTGGCTGAGGTCATAGAGGGGTCACTGAAAATGGGGAGAGCTCAAGAACCAGGGGTCAGTTTTGGAGTGACTCAATAGCAACATTTTTTCACAAATGCTGATTGAACACTTACTGTGCTCAGCCTAGGGATAAAAAAATAAAGTCCTGGGTGTATATTGTGGACGGCATCTTGTCTCCTGATGGAAAAACTGTGGAGACAGAGACTGTTTAATGAAACCTTGTTTTCCTTTATTGTGGAAATAAGTTTAGACCAGACTGTTGTTCTTCAGTCGCTAAGTCGCATCCAACTCTGCAGCCCCATGAACTGCAGCACACCAGGTTTCCCTGTTCAGAGTTGGACCAGACTGGCATTTCCCAGATGAGCTTCTAAGGGACACAGATTCTCGGGATATTAATAGGAGTAAAGTGGGCAAAAGGGTTTATGATCCAAAGAGCTTGAGGATCACTGTGTTTAACAGTGCTAACATCTGCTGCAGGACTTCTCAGGGTCTTTAAAGTCTTCACAAACTCAGTGAGCATCTACAAAAATGGGTGTTCTGTAAGTCACCCTCTAATATATCTAAGGGAAACTGTTCACTGTTTTCCCATCTATGAATCATGGTTTACATGACACCTCTTCCAAGGAACTTTCTCTGAATCCCGAGATAGACCCAGTCCCCTCCAGTGGAGGCACCTGCCTCGAGCCCCCGTTCGCCTCCTAATAGTTTCCATGTTGAGTTGTAACTATCTGTTCCTGCTACTCGACTGTGAGCTTCTCAAGGGAGGGGCCAGTTCTGATTCATCTTTTGGTTTTGGTACAGGGAACAGAATAGAATGAGTGGATGGAGAAGTCAATGGGTGGAAGGATGAGTGATGTTTTGATGGATGGGTGGATGGTCGAATGGATTTATGGCTGGGTACGTGGGCGGATGGATGGAATAGATGAAGAGATGGATGGATGAGAGAATAGATAAATCAATGACTGAAATGATGAACTGAATTAATGGATGGATAGATGGATGGATAAAGAAGTTAGCACGTAAATGGATAGATGGATGATGGATGGATGGTTGAATAAATAAATGGATAATGGATAAGTTATGAGATGGGTGGTATAGATGATTTCATGGTTGAACACTGGGAATTATCAATGGTGAATGAGTAAATGTGTAATTAATGAGTACATAAGAAATGAAATGATGGACACATTGATAGATGGCTAGATAGATGAGCACATAAAGGAATGAATGGATAGATGAATTCATAAGTAGTGACTTCATGAATGAATGGTTGGGCAGATTGATGAATGGTTTTGCCATTGTTTAGTCACTAAGTTGTGTCTGACTCTTTGTGACTCCATGGACTGTAGCCCTCCAGGCTCCTCTGTCCATGGAACTTTCCAGGCAAGAATATTGGAGTGGGGTGCCATTTCCTTCTCCAAGGAATCTTCCCCACCCAGGGACTGAATCCGTATCTTCTGTGTCTCTGGCACTGGCAGGTGGATTCTTTACCACTGAACCACCAGGGAAGCAATGAATGGTTAGATGAGATGGATAAATGAGAGAGTGGATGGATGGATGGGTCAGTGAGTGGAAGGAGGGAGGGATGGGTGGATGAATGGATGGATGGGTGGGTGGGTGAGTGGATGCATAAGTGAATGTGTGGTAGAATAAGTATATGAATGGGTGGATGGGGGAGTGGATGGATAGGAAATGAGTGGATGGATGTACAAGCGAATACATACAATGTCGAAGGTCTGAACTGAGGGTCAGGATGGTGGGAAGATCCCTGCATCCCTCCCTGGGGTAACAGTCTGTCGAATTTTGGGAGCTTGAGAGTTTAATGAAAGC
Organism: Procapra przewalskii; assembly: GCA_006410515.1. NCBI lineage: Eukaryota > Metazoa > Chordata > Mammalia > Artiodactyla > Bovidae > Procapra > Procapra przewalskii. The sequence continues at coordinate 5,093,456 of SJYF01000037.1, read as the reverse complement.
TATGACCCCTATCTCCTGAAAATGACTCCTGGAGGCAACATGTAAGCAGCTTTAACGCAGCGGTGGCCATCCAGCCTCGCGGCCGTCTACGGAGCCGAGATGGGGAGCTCCAGCCATGCACAGTGAGTTTCTATTTCTCAAGGCCTGTCCGTGGAGAGAAACCCAGGCCCAGAGGGATGAAGGTGGCTGAGATGGCGACAGGGAGCATCCCAGTGGAGGGGTCACTTGTGGATTCATTTGTCCATCACAGCATTACTGTGACTTTTATGGCTGCTTGGGAGATGGCTGTGAAAAGATAAAATTGTCTCTCACAGTGTTCAAAGAGTAAAGTCAAGAAGTTTTCATTTTTAATCTCCTCTCTAATGCTTACTGGTTGGGTCATCTTAGGAAAATTACTTCATCTCTCTGGGCCTCCTCTTCAGATCTAAAATAGGGATAGCGATAATCCCTACCCTATGGGGTACAAACGTGTAAACAACTGTGCAATGCACATAGCCTGGTGCTCAGGGCCTAGTAAGTGCTCAATAAATGCTGGTGAGCCCGCAGTAGGTAAGGCCCTGTCAAGTCCCTTAAAGTGACTGTAGTCTGGCAGGAAAGACAAGCAAGTAAACCACAGGCTGACTGGGGCTGTGGAGGGAACCCTGAGCCGCCACCTTTAGGGTCCACTGGTACCCAGCCTCCACTTACGTCACTGTCTCCTTCTGTCTAGAGGACGCAGAGGCTGGAGCGCTGCAGGCCACATTTCCCAGCCTCCTCTGCAGACAGGGTTCTGTGTGCTCCTTAGGTTCGGCCACTCAGATGCTCTCCCACGAGAGTCAGAAAGTAGAGCCCATCTGGTTTTTGCCTTAGCTCTCTTTCTGCTGATAAGCTTGGTCATGGCTGGGTTTTTCCTTTGGTAGCAGCATACTTTGCCTGCTCACCAGTTTCAGGGATTCAGAAGTTGCAGTGCATGCTAGATAGCTTCAGTCATATCCGACTCTTTGCAACTCTATGGACTGTAGCCCGCCAGGCTCCTCTGTCCATGGGCTTCTCCTGGGAGGGATACTGGAGTGGATTACCATGCCCTCCTCCAGGGGCTCTTCCTGACCCAGGGATCGAACCTGTGTCTTTCACATCTTCTACACTGGCCAGGCGGGCTCTTCACCGCTACCACCACCTGGGGAGCCCCTCAGAGGCAGCGGCAGTGACCTCCTGATATCCAGGTCACTGCTACAGTGAGGTGTTCTGGAAGCCAGCAGTCCCTGTGGTGGTCTGCTGGTTCCCTACCGTCTGGACTGGCCGTGGTGGCAGCTTCCCCAGTGGGCAAGCTCCCCTGTGCCAATCTGGAGCCCCTCCAGGCTGTCTAGCAATTTTGTGAGTGCCCACATCCCTGTATTCCATCATTTCTGTGTTAAAAAAAAAAAACAAAACACTGGAGGGATCTCTGGTTCCTGCAGCTGTAATCTGGTTCACACGGCGGGGCGGGGTAGGACCTCAGTGGGCACCTAAACCAGGCTTAGGGAATCATGGACGTTGTATGAAGCCCATGGCACCTCGGTTGAGTCCTGCAGGGCATTTGTGGAGTAGTCAGACAAGAGATGGGGTTGGAGTGGGGGAAGAACCCTCCAGGCAGGAGAAACAGGCTGGCAAAGGCTCAGAGATGAGAGAAAGCACAGCGTGCTGGAACAGTGAGAGGGGTTCAGGTTGGCTGAGGCCAGAATGTGTACGGATGGGGCAAGGTCACTGGACTGATCCGGGGTTTTAAGGCTGGCCAAGGTGTTTGAGCTACCTTCTGTGATGGAACTACCTTCTGTGGTGGGGAGCTACACACAGCTGGCGGCTGTAGGAAACGGCAAACGTCAGCCAGATGCTGTGGGAAGCTCGATTTGGAAAGGAGGGTGTTCCTATGAGGGGTACATGGCAAGGAGGAGAGTGAGGTCAGCCAAGGAGGAGGTGAGCGGCAGACGGATTAGCGGCAGACGGATTCTGGGGACGCTGAGGACAAGACTCCCTGGCCTCGGTGACCAGATGGGCTGAGGATGTGGGGGGCGAGGTATTGTGGACGGCGCTCGGGCCTCTGGCTTTGTCCACTGGGCAAAGATGGCCCTTCTAAGAGCAGGAAACTGGAGGCAGAGGGGCAGTGCGGGGGGGCTGGAGAGTTCACTTGGGGGCGTTGGTTTGAAGGGTGCCTGGGGACCACGCAGGGGCGACATCTGGGAAGCGTGCAGACAAGTGGCCGGAGGAACAGGCTGCTGGGGCTGAGACAGACTGGACAGAAGCCTATGGCTCAGGGAAAAGGAGATTCCCAGGAAGCAAGTGAAATGTTCAGCCAACAGACACTGTGGGGCAAGCCTGAGACAAACCCTACCTCTTCATTTCTGAATGCCCAGCCCCTGGCCTAGGACCTGGCTGCTGGTTTTCTTGTCTTGTTTTGTTTTGTTGGCCACACCACGAGGCACTTGGGATACTAGTCCCCGTGCGTTGGAAGCTCAGAGTCCTAACCACTGGACCACCAGGGAAGTCCCTGGCTGCTGCTTAAATACTCCAGGAGGAAGTTCTAAGGCCGAACCTCGGAGGACGGGCTGGGTTCCGGCAGGGGGAGAGGAGGTGAGGCCCCCGTGGCCCAGCACGTGAGGCCTGAGCTCGGGTCCAGCTCCTCCGCGTGCTTGTGGCAGGGCCCTGGGCCAGTCTCTCCCTCTCCCCGAGCCTCAGTTTCCTCATCTGAGCATTGGCCATGAAAGGATGTGGCCGAGGTTCAGAGTGACGGCGGTGCAGCCGTGTGGCTCGGAGCATGGGGGGTGTGGAGCCGGCGTGTGAAGAGCAGGCTAGTGAGGGCGTGGTTTGGGGGATGACCTGGTGGGGCAGAGGGTCACCTACTTCCCGGAGCGGCAGGGTCGTGTGGGACAGGAGAGGAAAATGAGGATCTGTCTGGAAAACACGGCCACAGCTGTGTCCCATGCGGGCCCCCTTCCACCCCACAGCCAGCTGCAGCGGGCGGGCAGGCCGGGAAGCCTCACCCGGGAAACGGGGGAGGGGGACCAGATGACGGGGACCTTTTCCGCAGTGCCTTGGAGCTGCTGGCGCCGGGCTCTGCTCACTGTCCAGACCCTCCAATCCCGATCAGGCCCCGTTCCTCTCCGTCTCTGGCTGTCCTCTTTGGCCAGGCAGAGGTTACAAACCAGAGGCCCAAGAGACTGAATCTGGTCCTTGGGTTGGCCGTGTTCAATTCAAACAGAATTTTGAAATGAAAGGAGACAACGTTAAAGAATCTGTAGATGTTGGATAAAAACCTGTGTTTCTGGAAAATCAGAAGACCCAAAATTCTGATCGCACTGGGTCCCCATCCCCAAGGGGCCACACTGGGCTTTAGACGGGGTGCGTGCCCTGGTCCCCTCCACTCCCTCTTGTCTCTCTGAAGCTGAGGCCAAGGAAAAATAACTCTTTATCATCTTAACTCCGGCCGGCTTCAGTCATTTAAAATCCCATCGGATTTTCAGCCCTGCAAATTGTCTCTTTTCCCTCCATAACCGCCGAGGCCTGGGTCCGGGTTCGAGCCTGGAGCCCCTTAATCTCTGCCTCACGTGAACACTCCAGGGTCACTGGGCTTCTCTGCCCGTGCCCCCTCCAAGGCCCGGCTCCACTCCCTGAGGGTGGATGCTGGGCTGAGACTTGGCTGGGCTCCGCGGGGCCCGTGGGAGGCGGGCCCACATCTGTTCTGAGATGCGTCAGCTGGGCCTGGTCACACTCTCCGCAGCTCATCCCAGAGGCATGTGGGACCAGCGCTGTGCTTGCCGCCCGACCGGGGTGGCGGGTGGGGCCTGCCCGGGACATGGTGTATGTCCAGGCTGCACACAGCAGGCCTGATATTTCAGCGGCAGACACACTGGCTGAAGAGGGAAGGGGGAGGGGAGAGAGACAGAGCTGATTTAGTGGAAAATGCCCAAAACATAGAGGCAGAAAGACCTGAATTCACACCCTTGGTTGCTGTGTGACCTTGGCCAAGTTGCTTTACCTCTCTGAGCCTCCAGCGTGCAGCCAAGGAGAGCCCTCAGAAGTGGTAACGTGGCATCAGCCTAAATCCCAGAGGGGCAGCCTGGAATGAAGGAAAAAATATCACAGACTTTTGGGGGTCAGATCAACTGAACACTTGTGAGCTGAGTGGCCCTGGGCAAGTCACTTGGGCATCTGGAGTTGGGAGCAAAGCTCGTAAGCTCTAAACCCTCAGAAAATTAATCTGAGGGAAAAGAGAATTCATTCACTTAACAAATATTTATTGAACATTTCCTGTGTGTCAGGCTCTGGGGTCAAAGCAGGACACGAGACAGTCAGAGGTCTCTGCCCCCACGGAGTTCACACTTTGGTGGGGTGAGCAGACAACAAACAAGATAAATAAGTTGTATATTATATTTGAAGGTTTTCCCAGGTGGGGCAGTTGTCAAGAAGCTGCCTGCCATGCAGGAGACGCAAGAGACTTGGGTTTGATCCCCTGGTCGAGAAGATCCCAAATCGTAGAAAATAGCAACCCACTCCAGTATTTCTGTCTGGAAAATTCCATGGACAGGGGAGCCCGGTGGGCTATAGTCCACAGGGTCACAAAGAGTTGGACATGACTGAGTGTGCGCATACATGCACGCACACACACACACACACATTGTATTTGAAAGGATCAGGGCTGCAGAGAGAAAGAGAGTGGGGAAAGGAGGTGGGCTGAGCTGGGGGTTTCTAGAGATGCGTCAGAGACAGCCTCACCAAGCAGGGAACGTCTGAGCAACGACCTGTGAGTGAGGGAGGGAAGCAGCAGGAGGAAGAGGCTCTCGTGACGCAGGAGGAGCGCGCAGTGCAAAGGCCCTGAGGTGGTGCTGCAGGGAGGTGGCGGCGCGTCTGAGCAGGGCTGGGGGCAGGGCCGGGGCCGGCCACCAGGACCCTCTGTCGTGGCTTCTCTGCACGAGGCGGGCGCCACGGAGGACTCCGCGCAGAGGCAGGGCGCAGTCTGACTTGTGGTTTCACAGGACCCCTCTGGCGGCAAGTGGAAAACGGACAGCAGAGGCTGGGACAAAAGCAGGAAGGACAGGGGAGGTCCAGAGCGCTCAGCCCTCTGTCTGCAGGTCGTGTTCGCCCCGGCTCTACAGCCTTCGTGGCCCCCCGTTGCCCCTGCAGAGCGCCCGAGCTCCTCAGCCCGGCGTTCAAGGCTCGCACTCCGCGGGCTGACCTCCTGCCTCCAGCCCTCCTCTCTCCCCCTCAGCCTTGCTGGACATGCGTCCCCCACTGTTCAACAAGCTGTGCTTCCTCCCGCGCTGGCCCCTCGGCCAGGAACACTCTTCCGGTCCTAGCTTTTTGAGGCAGCTCACGGATGGCGCACACCAACTCCCACTAACTCTCAGCGGGGTTTAGGAAGGCAAGAGGGGAAGAGGAAGTCCTCATCCCCAGGTGCGGGGTGGGCTTGTGGGCACAGACCTTATCTCCCCCCTCCTCACATACATGCCAGGGCTCTGCCAGCTGAGAGCGGGACTGGGAGGTAAAAGTGGACCTGGGGCCTGCTGTGTGGCCTTGAGCAAGTCACACGCCCTCTCTGAGCTTTGCTTTCTCTGCCAGGTACATGGAGAAAATAATGAACTTCCTCACAGGTGGGTGGACGATGGTGGCTGTGAGCTCGGGGGCTGTTGCCTCTGTGGGCGAGATGGCATTCTGGGAGAAGATGAGAGCACGTCTTTTTCCAGCTGGACCAGGCCCACACCGGTGGCCTCGAGCTGATGCCAGGGCTATCTTGGGGGACGGATCCCTTGGCAGCCCCAGGGTTCTCCAGCCTGGTCGTCCTTGAGTTACCTAAGCAGCCACTGTGTGTCCAGCCCCAGTTCTGAGTAGGCACTAAGGGGCTTCCCAGCTGGCACCAGTGGTAAAGAACCGTCTGCCAATGCCGGAGACATAAGAGACACGGGTTCAGTCCCTGGGTCAGGAGGATCCTCTGTAGGTGGGCAGGGCAACCCATTCCAGTATTCTCACCTGGAGAATTCCCATGGACAGAGAAGCCTGGCGGGCTACAGTTCACAGGGTCGCAGAGTTGGACACGATGGAAGTGACTTAGCAAGCATGCACGCAGGGACAGAAGACCTGGGTTCAAATCCCAACTCTGCCACTTAGCAGCTTTATTATCTAGGTTAGTTAACCTCTCAGCTTCGCATCTGTGAAATGGGGAAACTAACAGTACTTATGTCCTAGAGTCAGGAGAGAAGCCAGTGAGATGATGTAAACATTACACTCGGCACATGGAGTAAGTACCTAATCTATGCCAGTTATTATTATTATGGTATTATGTTTTGTTATGACTGCTGTTTACCAGCTACGGGGGTCTCCCTATGCCTCAGTTTTCTCATCTGTGAGATTAACTGCACTGCTGCCCTGTGGGGATTGAGTCTAATATGCACAAGTGGTGTCTGGAGCAGAGCAGGTCCTCAGCGGATTTTTTGAAAATTTCAAGGGTAGAATTCATTTAATACGGTACCAGAAGTCATCACTGATCTGCAAATGGTTCCTATGAAACCTTTTTATTATCTCTCTAGTCAAACAAATGCCTATTTGGTTTAATTGAATTTAAGCAAACAAATGAGATAAGAAAGAAAATCCCCAGCCTCAGGATAGTCATTGCAACCCAATGGGAGATGAGAGATACACGTGCTTCTAATAAAAAGCCAAGGATGAGCAGCAGGATTATATTAACATTTCAAGTAATTATGACCGTGCAGTTGGAAGACCTTGGGCAAGTCCCTACCCTTCTCGGACCCTCAGTCTTTTCTTCTCTGCAATGGGTATGAGAACCTTTAAGCTGCGGGATTATGGTTTGGCTCTCGCCCATCACAGCTGTGGTTTATGAAGTGCCTCCTGTGTGCAGAGGACTGTTTGTCATCTCCCCCTCCCTCCCAGGAGGGGAGGTTGGGCACAGGCTGCCCCCCCAACCCAGGAGAGGACAGTCAAGTTGGAGACGTGGCTGGAGATGCCGCTGCGGGAGGGAAGGAAGTGGGGGGGCTGGGCAGGCTGGACTGACGCAGCTGTGATGTCAGTGACAGGCCGCAGGCGGTGGCCAGCCCAGTGCGAACGGTGAGCTCTCTGCCGGCCTGGCGCGGTGCCTCCCCCCCCGGGGTGTGGGGGGGTGGCCTGCTGCCCCCCTTAACCCCTTCCCGGCCTCGTTTTCCCAGACAGCCATCCCCCGGGCCTGGCCTTGCCCACAAGATTCCCAGATTTCACAACCAGGGCTGGCGCTGAATCATGTACAGTAAGTCCGGGGAGAGAAACTCCTGGCTGCCCAGCGTCCCCAGGACCGGCCGGCCGCCAAGCCAGTCTTCCCTCCCCACGGGCGAGTGGCTGCGGGGAGCCGGGGATCGTCCCTCTGGGCCGCTAACCAGCTGGGGGGGGGGGTGGTCGTTGGGCAGGGCACGTGACCTCTCCAGGCTGCGCTGGGAATCAAGGGGTGGGGCTGTCTCTAGGGGACCCTGGGGCTCTGGAGGGCGGGAGGTAGGACATGCGGGAGACTGGTGACTGGGAATGCATCCCTTCGCCTAAGCTACAGTTTCCTGATCTGGAGGATGGGCATAATCACAGGACTGACCTCACGGGGCCAGTGGGAGGATTAAATGAGACGATCCATGCCCAGTGCTGAGAACAGTCAATGCCTGGCAAGCAGGACTGTTGCTGTTGTGATGTCAGAGTTCCCCAGGACTTTGAAAGACTCTGGAGAAATCATTCGGTCCTTGGGGGAGTCATCCCCGCTCCCTGCCCCCTAGAACACCCACCCCTCTCCTCGTGACCCAAATGATTCTTATTTTTAAAAATGTCTTTATTACATCAACAAATATCTGTTGAGCACTGCTGTCTTCTGCTGGGTCCTGGAAATACAGCAGTGAATAAAAAAGAAAAAAAAGAAGAAGAAATAAAAACAAGCCCCTCTGTTCTCACAGAGTCTATACTGTAGTGAGGGAATCAGAAATTTCGGGTCATTTCAGAGAGGGATGAGGGCTCTGCGGGAAATAAAGCAGGAGCTGTGATGGAGACAGCCCAAGAGTGATCCTCTGAGGAGGTGACCTTTGAAGAGAGATTGGATAAAAAGAAGCCAGTGTAGGAAGGAGTGTGTGTGGGGACATTGCTCTGGCAGAGGGGACTGCAGGTGCAAAGATGCACTGGTAGGATCCAGGGCGTGTCTGGAGATCACCTGGGCCAGTGTGGCTGGAGCGGGGGACCTGCGGGCAAGAGGGGGACCAAGTGCGCGTGCGGGGGTGGGTGGGCACAGACAGCCTGTGTCAGCACTCTGAGCCCTGGGCTCCTCCTGAAAGGGAGCTGCCTGGGGCCTGCCCTGTGCCTGCAGGGGCGGCCACTTGGCAAGGGCCTGGCTCCCTCCTCTCTGGGGTCCCCAAGCCCAGGAGCAGCCCACTCACATGGAGAAGCCTCATCTCCGGGGTCACCATGTAGGATCGGGCATCTACAATGAGGCTTCAGCTGGGACTCAGACAGCCTCAGGGGAAAGTGGAGGGCTGAAATCTGCCTCTTCCTAGCCTAGGGCTTCGACATTTGCATCTCAGAGCCTCAGTGTCCCCTTCTGTGAGATGGGCACAGTGTTGCCACATAGAGGGATGTATGCGGTGGAATACTACTCACCCAGGAAATAAACGAGGCCTTGTCGTTTGCGACAACAGGGATGAACCTTGAGGGTGTTATGCCCATTGAAATAAATCAGACGGAGAAAGACGAATATCGATACTATATGATTCCACTCATATGTGGACTATGGAAAACTACTAAACGAACAAAAACCAATACGTAGCCACAGAGGAGAAAGTTGCTGCTACCAAAGGGGAGGAGAAGCGGGGCGAGGGGGTGGGCAAAATGGATGCAGGGGCCCCACCAGAGGGGGCAGATGGAAAATGAACTTTCAGTGGTGAGCACAGTTAGTGGGCTTCCCAGATGGCACTTGTGGTAAAGAACCTACCTGCCCAGGCAGCAGAGAGAAGAGGCCTGGGCTCGATCCCTGGGTTGGCAAGACCCCCTGGAGGAGGGCACGGCACCCTCTCCAGTGTTCTGGCCTGGAGAATTGCTGTGGACTGAGGAGCCTGGTGGGCTGCCGCTCATGGGGTCGCAGAGTCGGGCGCGACTGAAGCGACTTAGCATGCATGCACAGCGTCAGGTGTGCAGGAGTAGAAACAAGATGTTGTGCACACGAAACATATAATGCTATGCCGGTATTACCTCAATTTAAGAAAATAATATAAAAAATAGATAACAGAAAGGAGGAAGAGAGGGCTTGCTCCAGGATCTGTCCCTGTTTCCCCTCCCCAAGCCAAGCAAGAGGCTGGGATTCCAGGGGCAGAGGGCAGCTGGAGCTTGCTTCTGGACCCCAAGAGTTGTGGGCAACATGAGGCCTAATCAGCTTTCTGAAGAGTGTATTATTTTATTTTTTATTTTTTGGCCATGCCAAGCAGCACGTGGGATCTTAGTTCCTTGACCAGGGATCAAACCTGTGCTTCCTACATTGGAAGCACAGTCTTAGCCGCTGGACTGCTAGGGAAGTCCCCTGAAGAGTGTTTTAAAAGTTATTATTTTTTTATTTCTAGAAATTTTTTTTTTTTTTACCATTTCCCATCAGGCCGTGGCAGTCAGGATGGCTATTGGCGTGGGAGGTTGGGGCCTGGCATGCAGCCAGGGAGATGGAACGTGTCTGTGTACTTGTGAAAACCACACCGCCTGTGGGGCAGGCAGGCTTCTTGCCCCCTATTGTGCAGAGACCGAGACTCTGACAGGGGAGGGGTGCTGCCCTGGTCTCCCCATCAGGGAGGGGCAGAGAGGCAGTCTCAAGACTGGCTGGTCTGTGTGGCTCGTGCCCATTCACAGCCCCATGTCCTCCTGGTACTGGGCGTCTTGGGGCAGGATGGCTCCTACCTGCTGTGCTCCTACACATCTGGAAAGGAAACTGGATGGAGGCCGAATCAGACCAGGTGCGACCCCTCTTCTTCCTCCCCTGGGCTGGGAATAATTATTTGCCCGGGTTAATAGTGCCCACTTCCCACCACCTTTCATCACAGCTCCTGGAATTGCCAGGCAGTAATTAAACCCTCCTAGCACCCCTCTGAAGTTGGTACTGGAGGCAGACATGTTATTATACCCATTTTTTTTTACAGGTGGGTAAACTGAGGCAGGGCTCATTGAGGCCTAGGAGCCTGTGGTACCCCCATGACTCAGCAGCTAAATCAGTCTCCACTTTCTTCCCACAGGAAGCAAGAGGGCTTACCCTCCAGACACCCCTTCCCCTGGGGGCCGAGCTGCAGATGAGAGACTTGGCAGGTCGTGGGTATTCCTTGCTCCTGCCCTCTCGCCTCTCAGAAGCAAGGGGCGTGAGCTTGGGACCGGGTGGAAGGGGCTGGGGTCTGACTCTGCTGTGAGACCCTGGGCAAGTCACTGCCCTGCTCTGAGCCTCAGTTTCCTCCTTGGTAAAGTGGGGATAACCAGCCCGACTTTGTGTCTTTGTTTCCCTGAGCAGAAATCACAGAGCAGACCTCTGGCCAAGCTCCATTCCCCACCTGGCTCTGGCCACACGGGCCTCCTCAGTGCTCTTTGGACACCCAAGTCACTTTCAACCTCAGGGCCTTTGCCTGTGCAGAGCCATCTGCCCAAAATGTCCTTCCTTCAGATTTCTGCCTAGCAGGCGCCTTCTCTGCTTTCTCAGCTCAAATGTCACTTTCTAAACCTAGAGTCTCTCCACCCTGCTTCCCTGCCCCAACCCCTTGCTCTGTTTTATCTTCCTAAAGTGCTTGTGAAGGTAGCTCATCATTTCCCTTGTTTGTTTCCTCATCGGCTCCACCAGGGCAGAGATTTCCATCTGAATCATTCACATCTGGTACTCTTAAGGATCAGCTCAGCTTTAGGGACACAGTAGGTGTTTAAGAAATGAGTTTTGCTTTCTCCACCTCTTGCCTGGCTCGCTCCAGGGTCAGCTACTCCTTGTCAACTAAGGATGGGCTGAGCTCCATTCTCTTGAAGGACTCAGGTTGCTTTGAAATCCAGGACCTCAGTCTCGTAGCTTGAGAGCAAGAAGGTAGGTGAGGGGAGAAGAGCCACCCCCGGAACAGACACCCCACCCCTCCCCGGCTGCCTCGGGCTCATGGACTCACTCCAGGCCGATCCCCAAGCCAGCCACCCCCTCCCTTGGCATGTCTGTCAGCACCCTTGGGGGAAAGAATTTGGAAAGGGGAGGAAGGGAAAGAAAAGAAAGCAGGGTGCGAGGGGACGGTTCCCACACCTGTGTAAATAAATTGTCGTCTTAAAACTTGTCAAATATGCTCACCTTCAATGCCCAGTTCTTGGGCTTGTTTTCCTTGGCAAGGCCCCCACGGGAGTGGAATTTCGGCTGAAGGGAGCCCAATTGTCATCCTCTAAGCATGTTCCCAGGCCAGGGGGCCAGGGAAGGCTCTGGCTGATGCTCCACTTCCGTCCCCAGAAGTACTGGAACGTTCCTGGGATTTCGGGAGCAGCCGCCAGTCCTGGAAGCTGTCCCAGAATTCTGGAATGTTGGAATTCAAACAGCCTCCTGCCCATTTTTCAGAAGAGGAACATGAGGCCCAGAGAGGGAAAGCAGTTGGCCTGAGGTCACACAGCATGCTGGGAAGCGCTAGAGTTTTCCAAGAGAAGGTGGGATCAGTATCCATCTCCTGGTTTCTCCTATATTGGGGTAATAGCACCCCAATTTCCTACTGGAGAACCTCCTCTTCCCTCATCTCATTCCATGAGATTTGGGTGGGGTGTCCTAGGACCTTGTCTCCAAAGGTGAACATGTGACCAAGTCTGGCTCCATGCAATCCGTCCAGGGATGTGCGTGTAACTAAGCCTGCCCAGTGAAATTCCTGGGACTTTGGTTGCTGGGAATTATTGGCGAAAAAGCTTGCAGTTTTCCCATTGGATGGAGAGTGAGCAAGTGAAAGCCTGGAGCCTCGGGGACTTCATAAGAGAAAAACCTGCCTGAGAGAGATCAACACAGAGCTAGACAGGGTTGGAATCCCCTGGATCCAGCCATACCTGAAATTAGCCACACTTGGATGTTTTTGTTTCATGAGCCACTACATTTCCTGTTTTTGGCTGAAAACAGTTTGGTTTTCCATCACTTGCACACTAAAGGGGATGATTAACCCAGGGGAAGGGAGAAGGAAGTGATTCCAGACCGAGGAAACAGCATGCGTCGTGACCCTGAAGCAGCAATGCTAGGGGATATTCAAGTAACAGGGCAAAGAGCGTCATCCCCAAGGTGAGGTTAGGAGCTTGTCAGGTGGTCAGGGTGGGAGAAGGGAGCGTCTCCAAGTAGAGGGAACAACCGATGAGTGCGCTCGGAGGGGCGACCAGCCAGTGAAGACTAACCACGTACTGGGCTTGTGTTGGGTGCCAAGGAACACGGAGATGAAAAACATGAAATCGAATCCAGCTACTTCTTAACGGCTCTGGCCAAATGTGGGCTCTTGTGCTTTCAGAGCTGAGCCATCACACCCTTCCAGCATGCTGTCTCAGGTACATGTTCTCTTTGTTGATATAGTTGGGCACCGTCCGGGCCACCCAGTCTCATTATATAGGGTGCAGAGCGTCATTCACATTGGGTCAAATTGAGAGAGTCATTCCCTTTGCAGATCTTTCTACAGTTCTTCATCTACATCATGAAGAGCAGATGCTAACCTATCTCTAACACACAATCTTGTTTATCTCCCTTGGTGAAAATGAGCAAGTCTCAGACGTCATACCTCTGGCATACAGTTTTCTCTAGCTAAACTTTTAAAAACTTTGTACTCAGCTATGACATATGCGGGAGAAGGAACTGGCAACCCACTCTAGTACTCTTGCCTGGAGAATCCCATGGACAGAGAAGCCTGGTAAGCTGCAGTCCATGGGGTCACTGAGAGTCAGACACGACTGAAGTGACTGAGCGTGACGTATGCAAAGAAGTGCTTGGCTTGAGTTTTCACAGCTGAGTAATTGCTGCTGCTGCTGCTAAGTCGCTTCAGTCGTGTCTGGCTCTGTGCGACCCTATAGACGGCAGCCCACCAGGCTCCCCCGTCCCTGGGATTCTCCAGGCAAGAATACCGGAGTGGGTTGCCATTTCCTTCTCCAATGCATGAAAGTGAAAAGTGAAAGTGAAGTTGTGTCTGACTCTTTGCCACCCCATGGACTGCAGCCCACCAGGCTCCTCCATCCATGGGATTTTCCAGGCGAGAGTGCTGGACTGCGGTACCATCATCTTCTCTGAATTAGCACCCAAGCAAATAGGCCCAGAGCCCTCCCCTCTCCTCTGCTCCTCCCCTTCCTGTGAGCATTGCTATCCTGACTTCTATCACCGTAGGTCAGGGTCACTTGTTTTTGAACTTTGATCCTTTTCTCTTTCTATAAATTTGCCCTTTCCAGAACGTCATGTAAGTGGAATCCTATAGTGTATTGGTTTTTGAGACTGGTTTTTCTTACCCTCAGCACCTTGCATTTGAGACGCGTTCATTTCATTGCGTGTTATCCATACATTGATCCTTGTTATTGCTGGATCAGTTCAGTTCAGTCACTCAGTCGTGTCCGACTCTTTGTGACCCCATGAATCACAGCACGCCAGGCCTCCCTGTCCATCACCAACTCCCGGAGTTCACGTCCATCGAGTCAGTGATGCCATCCAGCCATCTCATCCTCGGTTGTCCCCTTCTCCTCCTGCCCCCAGTCCCTCCCAGCATCAGAGTCTTTTCCAGTGAGTCAACCCTTTGCATGAGGTGGCCAAAGTACTGGAGTTTCAGCTTTAGCATCATTCCTTCCAAAGAAATCCCAGGGCTGATCTCCTTCAGAATGGACTGGTTGGATCTCCTTGCAGTCCAGGGGACTCTTAAGAGTCTTCTCCAACAGTACTCCATTATATGGACATACCACTGATTGTTTACCCACTCACCAGGTGAGGGAAATGTGGGCCGTTTCCAGATTCAGTGATTATAAGTATAGCCACTTAAAAGCTTTTGCAAATAGTTTTTTATGTGACCATAACATTTTATGTATCTTGGGGAAAATTCTAGGAGTAGAATTGCTGGGTCCCATGGTAACTGTACGTTTGACTTAATCAGAAACTGCTGAACTATTTTCAAACAAAGTGTCAGTGCATTTTGTATTCCCATCAGCATTGCATCAAAGTTTCAGTTGCTTCCCATCCTCAGCACTTAATATTGTCTGTTTTTTGCTTTTAATTTTAGCCATTCTGATAGGTGTACTCTGGAACGTCATTGTGTTATTTTGCCTTTCCCTAATGACTAATGATGTTAAGCATCTTTTTATGTGCTTATTTGCTATCTGGGGTGTTGTGTTTTTTTTTTTTTTTTTTTGGTGTAGTGGCTGTTCAAATTTTTGCCCGTTTAAAAAATCAGATTGTTTTCTTATTAATGGGTTTGGAGAGTTCTTTATATATTCTGGATACGAGTCAGTCCTTTGTAGATATGTGATTTGCAAATACTTCCTCTCAGTCTGTGGCCTGCCTTTTTATTCTCTCAACAGGCAGACTTCAATAACACTGTTTTGTTTTCATTGTGGTGGTTTTTCTGGCTATCTTTGATTTATGGCAAATATTCTTTGTTCTTTTCAAATCTAGTGATCATATTAAATGTCTCCTCTTAAAATAAATTCACTTAGATAGAAAGGTAATTCAACTTGAAGAAAAATATTAAGCAATAGCCTTCTCTGGTAGCTCAGACGATAAGGCGTCTGCCTGCAGTGCGGGAGACCTGGGTTTGATCCCTGGGTCGGGAAGATCCCCTGGAGAAGGAAACGGCAACCCACTCCAGTACTCTTGCCTGGAAAACTCCATGGATGGAGAAGCCTGGTAGGCTACAGTCCATGGGATCGCAAAATCGGACACGACTGAGCAGCTTCACTGGTTCACTGGTAGAAATAGTGGAAAGCAGACAGCACAAAAATCGTGAGGCCAGGTACTTAAATGACTGAAGTGTGGGCAGCTCTGATTCATTCCACCAACAAATAAGGATGGAGCACCTACTGTGCTCCAAGCTCTGTCTCAGGTGCTGGGACGGGCAGAAGGACAAAAGGCAGAGTTTCTGCCCTTCTGTCGATGGCTTCTCTCCAGCAAGCTCCTCTTCATCCTTTAACAGCCGACTTGAAGGACCCTTCCTCTGTTTAACATTCCCTGAAACACTCACCACTTCATACTGCAATTTTCTGCTTCTGTGAGCTTCTTTCTGGAAAGGGGATATACCCGGCAGCCTCTGAGCAGGTTGCGTAGAGTCTGATGCTTAGGTTCTCAATGAACAGCATCTCATGCAGTAGATGCTATTATGAGATGCCAAAGATGGGTTTGCTGATTTTAATGACTGAAATTAGCCTGTTCCACCCAGATGCGCCCAGATGTGGCCTCTAGCCCCTCTCTGCTGCAGTCTGAGCTGGTGCTATGCAAACCAAGGTCATTCTCCTTGGTCTTCCCTTCCACTGACAAAGACATCGAGAGAAAAAGCCTCCCAAACCCGATGCCTTCGGCTCCCCTCTGCTCCCCATCCAGCAGCCGTGGATGTCTTCCCTGGTGCTCAGGATCCCGCAGACACTCACCAGGCATCTCTTTGTCTGGCTTGGCTCCAGGGACCGATTCACCCTGGCTCCGACCGCCCTTCCTCCTGCTTCTTCACTTCAGCACACCAAGCTCATTCCTACCCCCGGGACTTTGCACTTACTGTCCCCTCTATCTGAGACCCCCTTTTTCTAGCTGTTTACTGACTGGCTCCTTCTCCACATCCAGTTCTGAGTCTGAACAATTCCCTCCCCAGAGGCCCTCCCGGGCCATACTATCAAAAGCCTCCCTCACGTCTACATTTTATCCTATCAGTTCAGCTCAGCCGCTCAGTCATGCCCGACTCTTTGTGACCCCATGGACTGCAGCACGCCAGCCCTCCCTGTCCATCACCAACTCCTGGAGCTTGCCCAAACTCTTGTCCATTGAGTTGGTGATGCCATCCAACCATCTCATCCTCTGTTGTCCCCTTCTCCTCCCACCTTCAATCTTTCCCAGCATCAGGGTCTTTTCCAATGAGTCAACTCTTCGCATGAGGTGGCCAAAGTATTGGAGTTTCAGCTTCAGCATCAGCCCTTCCAATGAATATTCAGGACTGATCTCCTTTAGGATGGACTGGTTGGATCTCCTTGCAGTCCAAGGGACTCTCAAGAGTCTTCTCCAACACCACAATTTAAAAGCATCAGTTCTTCGGTGCTCAGCTTTCTTTACAGTCCAACTCTCACAAGCTATAATTGTATCCCATAATTCTGTTTATTTTCTTTGTAGCACCAAGGGCTCTCATTTCAGAGTTTACTTGCGTGTTCACTGTTTCTTGCCTGTGTCCTCCGTCAGAGCGTCAGTACTGTGGGGGATTTTGATCTGTCCTTCCCTGTCTTCCCAGTGCCTGGTACAGTGCCCAGAATATAGTAGGTGCTCAATAAGCTTTTGTTGAATGAATGAATGATCTCTCCTTTGAGGTGCACTCAAGCAAAGCTGAGTCCCTTAGCCCGCGTGACAGGCTGATGGCTCTCGGCCCTTCTTCATGGTGGCCCTTCAGGGTGGACCACGTCTTCCTCTTCCTCCTGGCCTCCATCAGGCCCCTGTGGCTGGCCCAGTGCTGAGCGCTGCCTAATGGGTCCACCAGGCTTGTGTCCTGCCAGCTGCGGCATTTCACCATCTTGGAGCCGTCCCTTTGGAAGGTGGTCCTCAGGGCCTCACCCACTGTGGACTGTGGGAGGGGCCGGAGCCAGCTCTGTGGGCTCCGAATCACTCCAGCTCCCTGCGAGAGTCATTCCAGCTCCTGTCTGTCCTCCTGGTTCTGTGACAAGGAAGGCAAGGCTCCACTTGAGGCCTGTGTGTCCTTCTCATTTCCTAATACATCTTCTTTCATTCTAAGAAACAGTGTGTGTGTGTGTGCGCAAGCTCAGACGCTTCAGTCGTGTCTGACTCTTTGTGACCCCGTGGACTGTAGCTCACCAGGCTCCTCAGTCCATGGGATTCTCCAGGCAAGAGTGTGTGGCCATACCCTCCTCCAAGGGGTCTTCCCACCCAGAGATCGAACCCGCATCTCTTATGTCTCCCTACATTGGCAGGTGGGTTCTTTATCACTTTGTAGAATATGCTGAATATCTTCAATTTATAGCAAATGCCTTAGGTTGAGTCCCCCTAGAAGCAGATCCCCAAGAAAATAATTCAAAGCCAAGTAGTTCATTTGTGAGGTGATCCCAGAAAACTCTGGTAGAGGTGTGGAAAAGTGAGCCTAGGAGGTGGCTGGGGGGAGGCCTCCAGTGCAGAGAATACTGTGGACACCTGTGGGCTCTACCTGCTGCAGAACTCTGAGAAATTGTACAGAAGGTGCAGACAACCTTGGGATTTTCCAGCGGGGGTGGGGGGTGGTGGGTGCGGCCAGGGAGCTGAGGCGTGGATACACCTGCTCTTGCTGCTCCTTGGTTGGGGGCAGCTCTCTGGAGTGTTAATTCCCAGAAGTTCTGGCCTCCTGCAGGTGGGCAGAGCCCACGGGTAGAGGGGGTAGGTGGTGGCAGCTGGAATCTGGTTTATGTTCATGGGAAGCAAGCAGGAAGGGAGCTGGGCGAGGCACCAACAGCAAACGCCTCCCACTTGATGCTGGTTTCTCATATAAAGCAGAGATCAAATGTTTCCTTTAAAATGAAGTTTAAATAAAAGTTGAAAACATGAGTCGGCTTAAAGAGAAAGAGTAAATAGTGTACGGGGGAAATGTGAATGTGGCAAACACTGCTACTTCTAAGGGCGTTTAAAGCCTTTAACTTCCCTGGTGGCTCAGACAGGAAAGAACATCCGGGTTCGATCCCTGGGTCAGGAAGATCCCCTGGAGAAGGGAATGGTAACCCACTGTAGTATTCTTGCCTGGGAAATCCCATGGACAGAGGAGCCTGGTGGGCTATAGTCCATGGAGTCCCAGCATTGGACATGACTGAACGACTGATACTTTCAAAGCCTTTAACAAGCAGGCGTTTCTCCTTGGTGACCCATCCAGATGGGGATACAGAGACCAGCCTCTCCTCACAGCACACCCACCCCAAAACTGCTCTGGATTCCTGGGGATCTTGGAAATGAGCCATGAGGCTTGAAGCCCTTTGACTTGGGGTCTATCCCTTAATATCTCTAGGCTTGTCCATGAAAACAGTAGGTTCTAAAGTCACGTGAAAGAAGAAATGTGCAAAAACAGCCAAACTCTGAAGCCAAAGAACTAAGATGGAGGACCTGTCCGTCCAGACTTTGGGGTCTACGAAAGTGAAAGTGAAGTCGCTCAGTCGTGTCCGACTCTTTGCGACCCCATGGACTGTAGTCTGCCAGGCTCCTCTGTCCATGGGATTCCCCAGACAAGAACACTGGAGTGGTTGCCATGCCCTCCTCCAGGGGATCTTCTGGGATCAAACGCACATCTCTTACGTCTCCTGCGTTGGCAGGCGGGTTCTTTACCATTAGCGCCTCCTGGGGAGGCTGGTATTGGCACAGAAGTGGGCAAATACATCAGGGGACTGGAACAGAGTCCAGTAACTAGCCCAGGTGTCACTTGTCCTGCTGAGGGATGTGAAAGGGTTTGGGACAGGGGAGACAGCAGTTAGCGTGGAGTTCTCTGAACTGGGTCTGGGCTGGGGCACTGGCTCCCCAGCAGGCTCCCGTCGGTGGCCTTTCCCTGGGGTCCGCCTGCCGAGGCCCTGGGGAGACATCCTCCTGGACCACATGCTCCCAGTGTCTGCCTTGGGAATCTCAGGAGCCTCCAGGGCATTATTCTCTTTGGAGTTCTCTTTGATTCTTCTGATTAACCCACAGAGACAGCCGCACGTGGGTGCTGGCCGCCCTTTCCCAGGTCTCCAAAGCTTGCTCATCTCCTTTTAGGAGGCAGAGCAGACCTCAGCCTGGAGCCCTTAGCCGGCCACAGAATCCAGCTAGAGCTTAATAATATTTCTTTGTGATCATTGCTTTTAAGGTTATGTTTTGTCTGTAGAATAGTAACTGTACAAATTTTCCTTGAAAATTTATTTCCTTGAAAAAAGTTTGTTTTGCTGACACGTGCTACAAAGAGGATGAGCCTCCGTGACATGCCGGGTGAAAGAATTCAGCTCCTGAAGGTCACCTATGGCGCGAATCCCTGTTAAACACGTAGAACAGATGAGTCCGTAGAGAAAGAAAGCAGAACAGTAGTTGCTCAGGACTGGGGTGCAGGGCTCGAGAGTGGGGAGCAGCTGCTTGGTGGGTGCCGGCTTTCCTTCTGGGGTGGTGAAACTGTGTCGCGGCTAGGGAGAGGTGGTGGCCGCGCAACACTGCGAAGACCGTTGTGACTGGCGCATGAGTTGCTTACTTTAAAGCGGCTAATTGATGTTATGTGAATTTTACCTTAGTAAATGATTTTTTAAAAACCAACCAAGCAAAGGAAAAAAAAAAGCATTCATAAAAAGTGTGAATGACTTTAAAGATGACTTCTCGGTGAGGTTTAGGAGACATTGGCTGAGGGAGCTGACCTCCCCACCAGACCATGGCCCCTGCCGTGCCCAAGTGTGGAATGCCCCCTCTGTGCACTGACGTAATGCTGTGCATCCCTGGGAACCAAGCTGTAGCCTCAGCTCTGCAGGAAGCCCTCCGTGATTACACGGGCCGGGCCGGGGATCAGAGCCGTCAGCTGGGCCCAGTCCTGCAGCTGTGCAGACCCTTGGTGCAAATCTTATTAGTGGGGAGGAGTCTCCTAACTTTGGACACACTGCTTACTTAACCCTCCCAAGAGGGCCTCAATTTCCTCGTCTGTAAAATGGGGGCTCACAGTTGTTCTTCTCTCACCAGGTTGAGTTAAGCCTACATAGAAAGCCAGCAGACGGGGCCTGGTACAGTGTGGATGCCCTTGGCTCACCCCTGGCTTTGAGCACCAGTCACATCATAATGATTCATGTATCTCTTGTTTCCTGAACTGGAAGCAAGGGCCCAGT
>SJYF01000037.1:5046712-5073385 GCA_006410515.1 Procapra przewalskii | reverse complement strand
CAGTCCCGCTGCTGCTCTGAGTCATCCTTGGGGCTCCCCCCATCTAAAGTCTGAAGTGCCCCTCATGGGCCACCAGGGCCTGCGTGATCTGGGAGTCCCTTTCCTGCTCCTCGAAAACCCCAGCCTCCACCGCTGGACTTTTGCACCTGCTGTTCTCTTTCTTGAGGATGCTGTTCCCCAGATATATCGCCCACTTCCTCCCATCCTTCAGGTCTTGGTTCATATAACTATTCCTGTTAAGGGAGATTTTCCCTGGCTTCCCAGACCTCACTGGACACCAAAGCTCTCTTCCTCCCTTAGGAAAAGCCCCTGGCTGAGGTCCTGGGTCCCAGCCCGTGTGTCGGGAGAGGAGAAGCTCCCAGGCCTCTCTCTGGACTCGGGGCCCTGGGGTCAGCCGTGGAGGTGGGCAGCACCAACCGTACCTGGTGCAGAGGTCCCTGCCTGCCCGCCCTCCGTGGGAGGTGCCCTGCCCAGCTCACACGGGCTTCCAGGGCAGGTGGGAAAGTCCCGCATCCTCCTCCTCTTACCTGACGAGGGCTGACTCAGACCCTCACCCTTGGCCAGAGGGAGCCGCAGCCACCCCGCCCGGGCCCTTGATGGGAAACGGCGCTGCCAGGGCCTGGCTGGGCCAAACCCTGACTCACGGCACCCCACCCAGCCTCTGCCACCGGGAGTCACACCCCCCTCTGGCCAAAGACGCTCCAGCTTCGCTCCCAGGGAGCGTTCCTCTCCACGCCTTTGCCCCAGCAGTGCCCTGGTTGGCAGTGCCCTTGAACCGGGAGTCTTCTGTTCCTCTGAGCCCAGCCTGAAGGCCATCTTCTGGTGGGGAACGCCAGAGATTCCTCTGGCCAGGAAAGCTAAGGGGTCGTGAGAGAGGTGGTAATGATAATAGTAATAATAATAATAACTATTATACAGTAATAAGAGTACCTAGTCACGCTTACGCGGTGCCAGGCACTGTAGGAAACACTTCATTGTATTAATTCACTCAACCTTCACAATAATCTTCTGGGGTAGGGACTTTCATTTTCCCAACGCACAGAGTTGTTAGTAATTTGCCCGAAGTGACCAGCTGGAAAGTGGGAGGAGCGCGATTTGATCTCAGGAGTCTGGCTCTCACACCATTATTCTCATCTCCCAGACCTGGAAAACCATGCGGAGACCCTGAGGGAGCTGGGGAGCAAGGAGGTCCAAGTTCTGGGCTCGGACCCCTGAGGGAGCTGGGGAGGAAGGGGGTCCAAGTTCTGGGCTCAGACCCCTGAGGGAGCTGGGGAGCAAGGAGGTCCAAGTTCTGGGCTCAGACCCCTGAGGGAGCTGGGGAGGAAGGGGGTCCAAGTTCTGGGCTCAGACCCCTGAGGGAGCTGGGGAGCAAGGAGGTCCAAGTTCTGGGCTCGGTTTCAGTTGCCCCTCACCCACAGTGGGAACAGGCCCTGCTCCTCAGGGTACAGGTGGTCTTTGGTCCCTCCATCAGGGTGAATCCTTGGAACACGGGTCTGGGCAATCCACCAGCAGCGGTGGAAAAGGCATGTACATGTACAGAGCAAGGACTATGGCCTGGACACTTAGCGCATTAACCTCTCAGCAGCTGCATGCAGTGGGGGCAGTTACGAGCATCCGTTTTGTGGAGGAGGAGGAGACTCAGGCCCAGAGAGTAATAAGATTTGCTCAAGATCACAGAGCTAGGATATAGCAGAAGCTGGATTTAAACACAGGATTGTTCTGATACCGTAAGGCCCGAGTCCCTTCTGCCGAGTGGTGACACGGCGTCTCAGCGAGGAGCAGGGCGGGGCCAGAGGCCAGAAAGAGCCCAGAACTTCTGTTCATCTTGCCCTCTTTCTCCCGCATTCCACTAAAGCCCACCCACTCATTCACTCATCTGCCATCTACCCACCCATCTTCCACTCACTTATCCTTCCACCCACCCTTTCATCCACCCATCCACCCGCCTACTCATCTACCCACTCTTCTACCTTCCAAGCACCTGCACATCCAGCCACCCTCCCGTTGTTGTCTGTCCTTTCCGTCGGCCTCCATCCATCCATCCACGCTTGCATCCACCTATCCTTCTGTCCATTTTTCTGTCCCTTTCACCTTCTGTCTGTCTGTCCTTCCATTCATCTGCCTCTCCATCATCTTAAACAGTATCTGTCTATCCGTCACCCATCTATTCTTCTATACATGCACCCATCCCTACATCCATTCATCCCACAGATGTTTATTTAACTGGTGGCTACTATGCCCAAGCCTTCAGATCACTGTGCCTTGAGCCAGGAGAAACATACCTAATTAGGTTTCTGTTTATTTGCTGTTCCAGGAAAGCTAATTGTGGGGTTTGTAAACAGCCCTTTGATGGCTGGAGAGTTACTTAAGAGGACAGTTAAATAAACCACTGCTGGGTGGAAACAGTCTGTGCTGGTACAGAGCGGGTCCAGAGGCATGGCCTGCCTTGCACGGCAGGAGGAGGGCTGAGCTCCAGACAGTGTGGAGGCTCTGGGGTCAGAAAGAAGTCAGAATAATGGACAGTGGCAATAACATCCCCCAAGTGTGGAATGCCTACGGTATGCCAGATTCTGTGTTAAGCATAGTTCTTTCAGAAACTCCACGTGATGGAAACTATGATCCCATTTATGGATGGGGAGACTGAGGTTTGGGGAGGGACATCCATGTGTTCAAGGCCATAGGGCTGGGAAGTAGCACAGTCAGGACATCAATCTGTCTGTGTGCAGCAATGACAGTAATAATAGCACATAATTATATAGCATTCACTAGATTCTAAGGCACTGTTCTCGGAGAAGGCAATGGCATCCCACTCCAGTACTCTTGCCTGGAAAATTCCATGGATGGAGGAGCCTGGTGGGCTACCATCCATGGGGTCACTAATAGTCAGACACGACTGAGCGACTTCACTTTCACTTTTCACTTGCATGCATTGGAGAGGAAATGGCAACCCACTCCAGTGTTCTTGCCTGGAGAATCCCAGGGATGGGGGAGCCTGGTGGGCTGCTGTCTATGGGGTCACACAGGGTCGGACACAACTGAAGTGACTCAGCAGCAGCAGCAGCAGCAAGGCACTGTTCTAAGAATCCCACTAAAAAAACAGCCCTATGATGTTGCTGCTACCATCACTACCATTTTTCAGGTGAGAAAGTTGAGGTTGAGAGGCTTAAAGTAATTTGAAAGAAATTACTCAGCTGCCAGAATTAAAAAAAATAATAATCTGGACTTACTCTTCACCTTGTTATGCAAAGGATTACGCCTTCTATGCATTTAACTTAGATCTAGCCATATACAATTGGCCAAACACTTTTTAAAAATCATTTTTTTCATTTTTTCTGTTTTATATATCTAAAAATACTGTGAGATTATAACTTGTTATGTCTTTTTAATTGCTTAGTTCAGGGGTTGGTAATCTTTTTCTATAAAGCTAGTGCACAATAAATGTTTTGGGCTTTGTGGACCATATGGTCTCTGTTGCAACTACTCAACTCTGCTGTGGTAGCTGGAAAGCAGCCACAGACAATATGAAACTAATGGATGTGGCTGTGTGCCAATAAAACTTTATTTACAAAAACAGGCGGAGGGCCGGATTTGGCCCAACAGCTATAGTCTGCCAACTGCTGACTGTGCATTTAAAATGAATCTGTATTCACCAAACCGTGTGCTCTTTCCTTTTTATGAACAACGAAAGATTTTCAAGGGTACTTTAAATCATTGCTCAGTTCTATCTCCAGACCATTTGCTCACATATGCCCTATGCAACATTTGCCCCTTTGTCAGCTAGTGGCAGCTTCTGAAGGAGTTTGCAAATTCTTGGCATTAATCGAATCCCTTTATTCATGTAGTCAGCAAATGAATGATAGACTTAAGAGCTGGTCAGCCTGGCTGACTCCCCACTAGGGGCTCTGAGAATACTAGAGGACATGGAAATTATTCTTCTCCACACCAAGTTTTGTAAACTTCTGGGTCGAAAAAAAAAGTAAAGTAGAAGTTAAGTAGTCCTATGACTGCGGCTCTAATACTATTTCCTATTGGTGACAAGAACAAGGAAATGAAAGGATGACTGGTAGAGATATTACAAAATGTTCTCAGAGCTAGTGGGAACAAAACCGGGTAAGGTCAGAAAGATCTCCTTTTCTCTTTATCCCCACCCCCTTTGCCTCAGTGTTGATTTCCCAGCCTCAGAAAAATTGTGAGCCTGGGGAACAGCATGCGTTCACTTCCAAGTTAAAAGACCAACGACAACTTGGGTAAAAATATTTGCAACGTAAATGTAAACAAACAATTTATTTCCATAGTAGCTAAAGAATCCCTGCAGAGCAATAAGAGAAAAACCCCAAAACCTGACCCCTAGAATAACAGCGTAAGTAGATGGAAACAGGCAACTTACAGAAACAGAAACACATATGGCAAATAGGCATGCAAGATATCCAGCCTTGCTGGTGACCAGGCAAACACAAACTAACAAAAATTAGACAAGGGTTTGGAGTCCTCCCTTTGTCACAAATAAAAGACAGAAATGTAAAGTATTCAGGAGACCTTGGGAAATGGCCACGTATATTCTTCTGGCCCACGTATGAACTGGAACAGTCTCTCAGAAAGATACCTTTACAGTACACAGTCAAACTGTGAGTTCATCTTTTTTAGAACCCAGGAATTCCGTTGTTTGGTGTCTCCTTTAGAGAAACATCAGGCACAAGGGACATGTGCCAAAATGGTTACTGGAAACGACCCAAATAGCCGCTGGCAGGGTGAGAGTTGAGCACCTTGCAGTGGCCTGAGGACTCCCCACCTTTTGAGGCAGTCCCTACCCGCTTCCACCATTGATGGTGAGCCTGCTGGATGCTCACATTTCCCAGTCTCCTTGGCAGTTATGGGGTGGTCACATGACCTGGGCTTAACCAATCAGACACACCTACCCAAACTTGGAATGAGGATAGCCCAGTGGCAGCAGAGAGGCCTTACCCGATCTAGTCCTATGGCTGGGGCACTGTCCCTGCTAACTTTGAAATCTGGTTCTTCAACTCTTTTAGACTCTCCCACCCCCCAATTTTAATTTGAGCTTTTTTAAAAATTTATTTTTTAATTGAAGGATAATTGCTTGACAGAGTTGTGTTGGTTTCTGCCAAATATCAGCATGAATCAGCCGTCGGTATACATATGTCCCCTCCCTGATGTGAACTTTTTCCTCAAGTGTAGAATACATACAGAAAATGCACAGGTCATAAGTGACAGCGTGACAAATCTTCCTAAGTGAGTGCATCAAGCCCGCATCAAGAAACAGAGTGTTCCTGTTCCCCAGAAGCTCCCCTCTTCCCTCTGCCAGTGATGACTTCCCCAAAGGTAACCAAGGGCAGTGTGTCTGTTTCTAGCCCTTTACTTAAATAGAATTAAATGATATGTTTTTGTGTCTGGCTCCGTCTCTTAATGCTGGACGTCTTTGAGACCCATCTATGTCGTTGCATGTGGTTGCAGGTCATTCATCATTATTGCTGGGCAAGAGGCCATCGTCTGGCTGTGGCTCAGTTCATTCATTCCCTCTCCTACGGATGGGCACGTGGCTGTTTTCTAGGTAGAGGCCATTTATGAATAAGGCCGCTCTGAACATTCTTGTGTTCATCTTTGGTGAACCTCTGTCTACACTGCTGTTGAGTAATAGACCTATTGCTGGGGCGTGTGGTGAAGGCACATCTCATTTGATTAGAAATCACCAGCTTTCCAAAGCGTCTGCACCGTTTTGTGTTCCCACCAGTCGTGTGTGAGTTTCTTCTGGATGTTCCACCTCCTCGCCATCTTGGTATTCTGTATTTTTCATCTTAACCATCCTAGGTGGTAGCCCTCTGTGGTTTGAAACTGCGTTTCTCTGACAATCAATGACGTTAAGCCCCTCTGTGTCATTCTGTTGGTCATTTTGCATCTCCTTTGTGAAATGTCTCCTTGCCTCTTTGTCTTCTGTGTCTGTTTGGTTGATCATTCTTTTCTTCCCCCTAAATCACTCGTAAGAGACTGTGTCCCTTAGTCTTAGTTGAGGCATGCGTGATCTTCCGTTGCGGCATCTGAACTCTTAGATGCAGCCTGCTAATTCTTAGTTGAGGTGTTTGGGATTTAGTTCCCTGGCCAGGGATTAAACCTAGGCCTCTGCACTGGGAGCATGGAGTCTTAGCCGCTGGACCACCAAGGAAGTCCCCTGTGTCTCTTTAAATTACTGTAACAGGCAGGGTTTTGCAGGGAAAGAAAATCAATAGGAGATGAGCTATCTATCATCGATCTGTCTATCATCTAGCTTTAGGAATGCAGTTATGGAGGATGGCAAGTCTGAAATTTGTAGGCAGGCCGGCAGGCCACAAACTTGGGGAGGATTTCTATACTATAATCCAGAGACAGAATTCCTTCTTCTCCAGGACACCTCCATTTTCACTCTCAAGGCCTTTAACTGGTTGGTCCATCCACATTATGGAGGATACTTGCCTTTACTTCAAATCAACTGAGTGTAGATGCTAACCACACCTACAGAATACCTTCCCAGCAACAGTGAGACTAATGTTCGACTGAACAACTGGCACAATAGCCTAGCTAAGTCGACACATAAAATTTAAACGTCCAATTACTCAGAGTTGTTTACATTGTTTGCAACGTGGGAGCCCAATCTAGTTCACCATTTACATAAACACACACACTCACATGCACGCATGCTTGCACACGCACAATATCGACGGCAATGTTGTGCATTTCTATGCGGGTACGTGTACAAGAATGTCTGGGAGGACTCGGCCAAACCAGTTACATGACCACCTCAGGGAGTGTCCGGATTGAAGGTCAGAGGGAATTTTAACCATTAACAGTAACAGTAAAGAAAAAAATTAAAGAGTATAATAGTGTCCATTATGAAATTAAAGTTAATTTTTAAGTGGGAAAACAGTTTTCAAAAAATAAAGGAATCATTACATTCCCATTATGCATTCAGCAAAAATGGACTAAGCGCCTGCTGTGTGCCCGTTGCTGGTGATACGGAGAGCAGGATGGGCAGCCTCTGTCCTGCGGCACTGGCCTCAGAGCGGAGGGTCAGGCAGTGGAGGAACAAAGCACTTGTCAAGGAACTTCAGAGAGTGTTTAGGGAGGCGCTGCAGGAAAGGCAACCAGCGTAGAGGGGAAGAATGAATGCAGGTGAGGGGCTGTGTTGCCTGATGGTCAGAGAAGGCCTCTCTAAGGTGACCTTTGAGTCCTGCGGGAGGAGAAGGAGCTGGCTTGGGAAGGGGCAGAGCAGGTGGCCAGCCCCACAGGTGTGAAGGTTCTAAGGCAGGGATGGACCAGACGAGGCACGAGAACCCGAGCAGTGCGTTTGGAAAGGGAGGCTGAGAGCGGGCCCAGCGGTGGGTGTGTTGGAGCCCCGCGGGAGGCTCCGCTGCCTGTCCCAAGATGAGCTCTGTGCCGGAGCCGAGCTGCCTGTTTGGTGGAGGGGGAGGCCTCTGAGCTTCACAGGGCCTTATCCGCACGTCACTCCAGCAATCCCTGTAGGATTAGACCCCAGCTCTGCAGATCCCACCCCCAGGCCTCGCCAAGCCAGCCCAGGCTGGCAGCATCCAGAGGGATGTCCCAGGGTTTCACCCTCTCTGCCTCTGAACAGGAGGGTCAGCAAGATCCACCATCGCTGTCTCATTGACTCACAGTGTAACAGGGATGAGGAAGGTAACCAAAGAGATGCTTTCCCTGCACCATCCCTGGGGCTCCTGGTAAGAGCCCCAAGGGGTGGAAGGTATTATTATTATTCCCATTTTATGGCCCCAAACACCGAGGCACAGAGAGATGAAAATCCCTGACCCCAGGGTCTGCATTCTTCACTCTTGCAGTCTAGAACCCGGCTCTTCTGGCTCTCAGGCAAGAGCAAGGCCATCTTTCTGTTTTTTTCTTTTTTAAAAGACAGAGCCCTAGATGGGAAAGGACAACCCCATCTAGACTCTCTTTATATAGATGGAAATTCCAAGGTCTGGGGAGAAAAAGGAACCATTCCCTGACTATTCAGAGCCAGAGCAGGAGCCGGGCCTCTCTGCCCGCAGGGCCCTTGCAGTTTTACCCCCTTATTTCCCTCTACCTTCCTTCCTTCTTTCAGTGATGGTTAGTCTGGCCTCTAGGGCTTGCCTAGTGGCTTAGATGGTAAAGAATCTGCCTACATTGCAGGAGACCCAGGTCTGATCCCTGGGTCAGGAAGATCCCCTGGAGGAGGGCATGGCAACCCACTCTAGTACTCTTGCCTGAAGAATCCCATGGATGGAGGAGCCTGATGGGCTATAGTTCATGGGTGTGCAGAGTTGGACACTTCTGAGCGACTTAGCACACACGCAGACTGCCTCTAGGCTGTTCTTCCAGTATTCTGATCTCAACCCTGCCTCAGGGCCTTTGCACTTGCGGCTCCCCTACCAGATCTGGTCCATCATTTCTTTTTTGCCTTCCTTTTCCACTCCATTGACAATAGCCCTGCACTCACTCTTCCTATTTTGACTTAGCATTTTTTTTTACACTAGCATTTTTTTTTTGCCCTCAGTCATTTTATTAAATATATTACTTATGATTCATCTCCCTTCCTAGACTATCAGCCCCTTAAGGGTAGGGACTTTATTCACAGCTGTTTTCCCAGCACCCAACCCAAGGCCTGGGCCTCCATAATGCTATGTGCTTGTGGAAAGGATGGGCAGGTGGATGACAGATGGATGGATGGATGGGTGAGAGATGGGTACCAGATGGAGGCATTGGTAGGTAATGGATAGACAGACAGATTGATAGACACATAGGCAGTGGAAGGATGAATGGATGGGGGGATGGGTGGGCAGTTCCCCCAACACGATTTCCCAACCCTGGGCTCCGGGTCTCCCACTTGGCTGTTCTGACTTGTCTCCTTTGGCTCGAGGCCTGAGCCGGCAGCTGTGGGGGCTTCCACAGGATCAGGCAGGAGTTGCTGTTTCTCATCCTCCTCTGCGGCTGGGCAAACAAAAGCCTTTGTTCTCCCTCCCCGGCCTGGCCCCCATAGAGCCCAGGGTGGGAAGTTGCTGGCAAGTCAGCGACTCAACTTTGCTACAACTAAAATTTGAGGCTTAACCTGTCAAGCTGGGCCCAGGGGGTCCTGTGGTCCACGCTGGTGCTGGGCATAACGAGGGTGTGATGGGGGCACTGGGGGCACAGCCCAGAGATGATTCCTACCTGGGTGGACCCCAGAGACTTCTGGAGACCTTGATTTGGGGGAGGTGGGTGGGGGAGTTACAAGATGAAGTTGGCCCTGGGCTCTGTATGGACAGCTCAGGACAATGTTTCCTCTTGTCCCTCAGAGTTGCCCCCACAGGGCAGAGGGGCACAAGAAGGGAGCCTCACGTGGTTCTGCAGTGGTCTCAGGAGGGTGGTGCCATCAGAGTACCCGCGGCACAGAAGAGGAGACTCAGGCCCAGAGAGATAGTTAGTGTGCCCTGTTGAAAGCCAAACTGGATGGGCAGTCGTTACCCAGCTGGGCTGTCTCTCCAACCGAAGACAGTGGCCTTTGGCCAGTTTCTTCCTGTCTTTGTCCAGGTCAGACTTGAATCATGTTCAAATGAACCCCATATCCGGTGGATCATGGACGCAGTGACTGGAGAGCCTGGCACCCTTAGCTCGCCAGCCTCACCAGCACCCCACTGAGGAATCTAAATAGCTCACTAAACCGTGGGAATCTAAACAGTGGGAATGGGGTCCCACTTCCTGAGCAGAAAAAGTGGGAAGAAGTCAGGATCCTAGCGTGGCAGCTGAGGTCCATCCACGAGACTGCTCGACCTCCTTTCCATACGGCGCCCTGTGCAGTGGGTGTTGGGACGCGTCCGCACGAACCACGTGCTTTCCAGCCTCTGCCTTTGCCCGTGCGGTCTCCTGCACCAAGGATGTTGTCCTGGTCTGGGTTCTTCCAGAAACAGACCCTGAGACAGGATTCAAGTTCAAGGAGTATATTCGGAAAGTGATTCTGGGAAGTCCCCATAGCAGGGTGGATGAGCAAGACAGGGAAGGAAGCAAATAAAACACATGGTTATCAGGCCAGCAACATCCGGGGGGATCTCAAACCCACTCAGGGAGCCAGTGTAGAGCATGGACCCCAGACTTTTTCTAGCCAAGGGGAGAGGAAACCAGCCGTGTTTCCGCCAACTCCCCATCAGTGGTCAGCTGAAGGCTCATTCCAGGGCATCAACTTTCTGGAACTTCTGGCTATGCACATGCCCACAGCCAGACCAAAGTTCTCAAGTAGAGCGTGTAAACATAGGTATTTGGAGCAAGCGGGAGTGTTCATATAGGGGATTTGGGTGGGCACCAACAGCATTTGCTAGAAGTGTTTATTGGTTCCTGATCTTTTCCTAGCAGACTCCTATTCATCCTTTAAAACCCATCCTTCACTCTCCCAAGGGAGATTTCCCTAACCCTCTTAAATCAGTCAATTACTTCACCCCATTCCTTATATGCACATCTGTTATTAGCCTTTCTCAGAGAGGGTTGTAATTCCCCTTTAAAGCCTCTGCTTGTCCCACTAGGGAGTGAACTCTTGAGGGCAGGGGCCGCCTCTTGGGATGTAGAACGTGGTTTGCCGTCGCGAAGTCCTGAGTGCCAGTCTCTTGGCTACTCTGACGCTTACTCTGGTCACCATCTCTGGTCCCCAGGACCTGGCTGTTATGGGCCCTCGGTAAACTGGCAAAGGAATTGAAATTCTATTTTTAACTCGCTGACGTTTCTTCTTTCCGGGATGTTTGGTATTTGATTCTGGAGATTTGGGTAAGCAAGGGAGTCTCCATCTGTGTTATTCCTTCTCAGAGTCACTCCTGGAGAGCATTTAGGAAACTTCAGGGTCTGAGGCCCCACCTTGGAGATTCAGATTTCAGTCACTGGAGCTACTAGGTTAAACTTCAATGATGATGGGGAGCCTCAGAGACATTTCCCTCACTTCAGGGGTGCTCATGGAGAAAGTTCATCACATTGTCAGACACGAATGTGGAGAGGGGAGGGAGGAGCAACCCGGAGTCTGTGCTAGAAGGGGCTCAAGAAGCAGAGAGGATGCAGAAATCAGAAATGAGAGGCAACGGACTAGGCACACACGCAGCCGTGTGGCTAGAGCCGAGAGACGGCACAGGGCCAGCGGAAGGGGAAGAGCGGATCCCGCATGGTGTGCGCAAGACCGGGCAGTCCCACGGGGGCGGTTCTCCCTCCTGCCGGAGGAGCCATTATGGCAGGATCTCTGGGGTGGGTCCCAGGAACCGATACTGTAAGAATGTGAAGCCTGGGTGGAGAACTGTGGAGCACCGGAGTGTGAGTGCCTCGGTTCCATGTCCTGAACTGACGTCAGGACTCACTTACCCAAATGATGGAATGTGGGTATGCACGAGTCGAGGGCCTACTGTGTGAGAGGCATTGTGCTGGCAGCTTCACGCGCATTGCCTCACTTTAGTCCCAAGTAGCCGTTGGTGGGGGGTTCTGTTGTACTCCCCATTTCGTAGACGGGAAAACTGAGGCACAGGGTGGTGAAATCCATGGCTGAGGATTCACGGCTGTTCAGCAGCCAATCAGGCTTGAACCAGGGTCTGCGAACCTAACCCCAGAGTACTTGCCCTCTCTCCTCCTGCGTCCTCCAAAGTTGCTCTTTCTGATGCCCTTTGACCCACCAGTTCAGCAACCCACAGGCCTTGACCCACTCAGTTCTGCAAGAAATTATTTTTGTTGATGTTGTTTTTCCCCAATAAATCCCTCATGGCCTTTTCCCCACCCTTCTTCTTTAACCTCAGCACACAGACAAATCCCACATCACAAAGGCCGAAGCGGCTTCTGGAGGCAAGAGCGTCATTCCATGGGTCAAAACTGCATGGGCCGTGCTTATTAGGCTTTTTTTAAAATTGCTTCCCCATCCCCCGATGAAAGGCGGGAAGTCTTAAAATTACTTCTCCTCCAAATCAGCCCTCAGAGGCGCCACCCTGCCCCGGAAGCTCTCTGACCTGCCTCCTAAGGAATTATTAATTATGATTTGTTTTTATAATCGTCCACTTGGAGCCTTGGATGACACATGCTCAGACTTGTCCACCCTTTAAGAGAAGGAATCAAAGGTTCATGGAAATCAGTTATGTATATCAAGTGGAATTACTTGGGCTCAGCCCTGGATTTGCTCTGTGACCTGAGGCAAACCCCTTCCCTCTCTGGGCCTCTGTTTTTCTAGTTGTAGAAGGAATGTGGACTGACTTCTAAAACAGGGTTAGGATATATATCTCCCAAACTGTGAATATGCCAGAGGTGTGGGAAACGGTTGTAAACTGTACATGGATGGGCATCTTACAAGTTTATTGTTTCACTTTAACTTTTAAACTTTAACAGTGCTGCGGCGCTTCATTTGTAAACACTGCTGTTTTTGTTTGTGGGATGGTCACGGGGAGGAGGACCTCTGATCCACATAGTCACTTAGGTATCCCAACTGCTGGAGGCTCTGCCGTGTTCAGTCTCCCTGGGGATCAAGATCCAGCGAGAGAGGAGATGGTGGAGAGGGAACCCGTCAGCCCAAGTGATGTACGGTGTACCCTCTCCCCACCCTGCCCTGCCACGCTCCTCTGTCCAGAACTAGTCACACGGTTCCACCCAGACACGAAGGCAATCGGGAAATGTAGTCCCCTGGCTGGGCAGCTCCTTGTCTGCAGCGACGCACTTCAGAGGAGGCACACACATCTCTGTGGAGCCTCAGCCACGTCTGCGTCAATAGTCAATTTTTTAAAGTGAATTGAGGAACAGAGCTTGGCCACCCCATTTATCAAAGAGATAAAACACAATATACAATTTTCTACAAAGTGGGAGGAATCATTCTCCCCCATATTAAAGTTGACTACACAGGAGAGGGTAGTGTTTGCAGAAGAAGACACATACCATCCACGGAGCAAAGGAAGGACTTGGACCCACACAAACCTCTCTAGCTGGTCTGTGATAAAACTGTGAAAGCAATTCAGTAGGATAACCTTTCTAATACAGTAAGTCCCCTACATATGACTGAGTTCCGTTCCGAGAACGTGTTTGTAAGTCAAGTTTGTTAAGTCCAACAAAGTTAGCCTAGGTACCCAACTAACACAATTGTTTCTACAGTACTATACTTAACAGGTTTATAATTCTTTTCACACAAATAATCAGTTCAGTTCGGTCACTCAGTCATGTCCAACTTTTCGTGACCCCATGGACTGCAGCACTCCATTTTTAAAAAACACACAAAAATACAGAAAACATCTTTAATCTTACAGTGTAGTACCTTAAAAAGTACAGTAGTCGGAGAAGGCAATGGCAACTCACTCCAGTACTCTTGCCTGGAAAATCCCATGGATGGAGGAGCCTGGTACGCTGCGGTCCATGGGGTCGCGAAGAGTCGGACACGACTGAGCAACTTCACTTTCATGCATTGGAGAAGGAAATGGCAACCCACTCCAGTGTTCTTGCCTGGAGAATCCCAGGGACGGGGGAGCCTGGTGGGCTGCCGTCTGTGGGGTCGCACAGAGTGGGACACGACTGAAGCGACTCAGCAGCAGCCCCAGCAGAGTACAACAGCTGGCATGCAGGGGCTGGTATCAAGGGCAAGAGGGTTACTGTGGAGGAGGGAAGAGTGGAGGGGGATGGTTGAGATGAAGGACCTTCAGCAACAGGAGGTGGGGGACAAGCTGCGGCGTCACTCACACTTGATACTGATGAAACGCACGTTCGCATCTTTGAAAGTTCGCAGCTTGAAGGTTCGTATGTAGGGGACTTTTTGTAAATAGTGTGGGAGAAACTGGACATCCACAGGCAAAAAGAAAAGATCTTTGACTTTGACCCAAATCTCACACCTTATAACAAAGATTAAATGGGTCATGGACTTAAACTAAAACATGAAACTATAAAGCATTTATTTCTTTTAAAGTAGGAGAAAACTGATTTTCAGGATCTAGGGCCAGGCAAAGAATTGTTACACCTGAACACCAAAAGCACAATTCATAAGATGAAAAAATTTATACATTGTATCTCATCAAAATTATTATTATTATTATCATTTTTTGCTCTGTCAAAGAGGGTGAAAAGACAAGCTACAGACCGGGAGAAAATATTTGAAAACCATGTATCTGGCAAAGGACTAGTATTGAGAATGTATCAAGAACATTCAAAACTCAGCAATGAAAACGAAATCCAATTAGAAAATGACAAAAGACAGGAACAGACATTTTATGGAATAGGATTCACAGATGCAAATAAACACATGAAACGATGTTTAACGTCACTGGCCATTAGGGAAATGCAAATTAATACCACAATGAGGTATTACTACCCACCCATCCAAATGACTAAAATGAAAAATGATGAGAACACTAAATGCTGGTGAGGACTGGAGAAACTGGATCACTTGCGCATTCCTGGTGGGAATGTAAAATGGCACAGTATTCTGGAAAACAGTTAGGCAATGCCTTAAAAACTACCAGATGATCTAGCAATTGTGCTCCTGAATATAGAAATAAAAACTTAGATTCACACAAAAACCTGTACACACGTGTTCATAGCAGTTTGACTTATAAAAAGCATGGAAGTAACCCAGACGCCCTGCAGTAATGAACAGTTAAAGAAACTAGTGTATCCGTACCTTGGAATTCCACTCAGCATAGAAAGGAACAAAATATTGACATGTGCAACAGTTCGGATGAATCTTTAGGGAATTATGTGAGTAAAAAAAGTAATAAGTCAGTCCCAAAGGGTTACAAACCGTGGTTCCCTTCACCTTGTTGTTGCTCAGTTGCTCAGTCGTGTCTGACTCTTTGCGACCCCATGGAATTGCAACATGCCAGGCTTACTCCCGGAGTTTGCTCAAACTCATGTGCATCAAGTCAGTGATGCCATCCAACCATCTCATCCTCTGTTGTCCCCTTCTCCTCCTGCCTTCAATCTTTCCCAGCCTCAGGGTCTTTTCCAATGAGTCAGCTCTTCACATCAGGTGGCCAAAGTATTGGAGCGCCAGCTTCAGCATCAGTCCTCCCAATGAGTGTTCAGGATTGATTTTCTTTAGGAATATTTATATTGTATTCTTTTTAAAAATTATGTATTTTAGTTGTGCTGGGTCTCCCTTGTGCTCGGGCTTTCTCTAGTTGTGGTGAGTTGGGGTTGCTCTCTAGTTGCGGGAGGCAGGCGTCTCGCCGCGGTAGTCTCTCCTGTTGCAGGGCGCAGGCTCTGGGCTCAGGGGCTTCAATAGTGGCAGAACGTGGGCACAGTATCTGTGGTGGGTGGCTCAGTTACTCCACGCCATGTGGGATCTTCCAGGACCAGGGATTGAACTGGTGTCCCCTGCATTGGTAGGCAGATTCTTATCCATGGTACCACCATGGAAACCCATTTACATAGTATTCTTACACTCATACAGTTGTAGAAATGGAAACGAGATTAGTGGTGGCCAGGAGAAAGGACAGAGTTGGGGGTGGGAGATGGCTGGGGCTCTGGAAGAAGAGCGGGAAGGATCTTTACGGGGATGGAGACGTTCTGCTTCTCGGCTGGATCGATGTCAGCAATCTTGCTGTGCCGTCGTTTAAAAGCTGTTATCATGGGGGAAATGGAGGAGAGGGTTAGTGGGAATCTCTGTTTCCTAAGACTGCCCCTGAATCTACACCAATCTCAACGTAAGGAATTGGATAGAGAATACAAATACAATTTTTTTCTACCTAGCCACTTCTGAACATAATTGTACCTTTGGTAACTTGGAGGCACTATCAGAATCTCAAACAGCGGATGTCGTGCAGTGGTTAAGTGTGTGGTTTGCCGATGGCACCAGCTGGGTTCAAATCTCAGTCAAGCAGTCCTCTCACCGACCAGAGCCTTGGCTTCCACCCCTGCAAGTGGCTGAGCAGTGGGAGGCCCTGCCTCGAGGGCTTGGTAGAGACTCCAAGGGGTGACTTGAGATTCACACAGGGCCCAGCGCTCCCGCTGCTCTGTAAATTCCTCGTCACTTCAGGGCCGAGACAGGCGAGCGATCAGACCTTAGGGCATCCTTAGCTGGCTCCCTAGGTTGGGATGGTGACCCCCCATCCGAGGTTTGTTTTGACTCCTTTCTCAGTAAGGGCTGTGTGCTGAGGGCTGCCCTGAGGTTGGTCTGATTGGTTCTTGTCGGCCCTCTGGGCTCTGGAGCACACTCTCAAGGACCTTTCTCAGTAAAGGAAGCACACAGGCGGTTTCTGTGGGCTGGGCCGCCCCAGGGCACCGCGAGCCCAGGGGTGAGCCTCTCTGAGGCAGCAAAGAGAAGGGATGGAAGGAATGCTGACTGCCTACCTACTGTGTACCTCATGACTTACATGCTCCAGCTCATCAAAGTCTCCCAACAATCTTGCACAATAGGTATTATTACTATTTCTACTTTATGCAGGAGAAAGCTGAGGCTGAGAGAGGAATGGACTTGTCCAAGATTATGGTGGAGCTGAGCCCTAGTCTGGTTTCAATTTAGTGTCATTTTGACTATTAATAACAACCTTATTTATTAAGGGCTTCCCTGGTGGCTCAGATGGTAAAGCGTCTGGCTGCAATGCAGGAGACCCGGGTTCAATTCCTGGGTCGGGAAGATCCCCTGGAGAAGGAAATGGCAATCCATTCCAGCACTCTTGCCTGGAAAATCCCACGGATGGAGGAGCCTGATAGGCTACAGTCCATGGGGTCGCAAAGAGTCCGACACAACTGAGCAACTTCACTTTCACTTTCTTTTTATTAAACATCTACCATAACCAGTTGGGATGCTTAGCTCTTTGCTTTGGGGCATCATCACTCCCTCCCCATTTTAGAGAAGAGGAAACAAGGATTAAGAAGGGTGAGTTGCCCAGATGGACTACAGTCCTTGAAGAAGCAATCCACTGACAGCTCTTCCTCAGCCCTGCCCTCAGTTCGGGCTCAGCTCCTCCAAGACTCAAGCTCAGAGACGTAAATGCTGAGTAAGCAAAGAGTGGGTACCTTGAGGTATAATGCCAGGGCAGCCTGTGGGCATTTTCATGTCAGCTTTAGCTGGCCAGGGTCAGCTGAAATGGCCAGAGCTTCCCATGGGGGCTTGGTGGGGTCCTGGGGAGCTATGCAGAGACACCCCCCCCCCCACCTTGGGCCCGACAGAGAGTGTGGCAGTTGGAACAGGCTCGGGGTGGCGGTGGCGGTGACAACTTCCTTTTGAGTGAAAACATTTACTGAAAAGCAATGCTGCTTTTAGCACCAAAAGTTCACCACCCTTGCAAGCAGGCGCCTAAGAATATCTCTACTCAACCACAATTCAGAGACTCACACAGATTCCCTTCTGCCTTACCTCCAGCAGAGTTTTGCGTTTGGTGTTAAAGGGAAACCGAAGACCGCAATTATTGGAGGAGGAGGGAGGGGTGTGGGGAGCGGGGTGATGCAAGGGGGGCCAGGTGGCATCAACCACAGCGCCCCACGCGTCCACAGGCCGCCTCCAGGCAGTGGCCCAGCCCCCTGCCCTGCAGTTACTGGAAAGACATCGACAGGCTCAGAGTGAAACTGAAGGGCTGACCATTTCTCTTCTTTTTACAAGAAAAAGAAAGTGATTGTCCTCGAAACAAGCCTGACTTTGGAGGCTGGGGACTTGCCCTGGCCACTCTGCATGGTAGAGGCAGAGCTACAGCGGCCCCAGGCGCTCCAGGTCCTCAGCTGCCGCCCCGCCACGGGCGCTGGGTCCTTCGAATGGCCCCTCTGGTCCGTTACTGGAAAGCCGGTCTGTACCGGGGAGAGGATGGTCTGAAACATTAGCAGCTCATCCACGGCCCAGGCAGTTGGAGGATGGCAGGGGTGAGGGGGAGGGCCTGAGTGGGGAGGTGTGGTGCTGGGCAGAGGAAGGAGTTGTAAACAGCAGCTCTAAGTCCCTTCTCTGCCCCTATCTGGCCTCCTGACTCGCACCAGAACCAGATGGGCAGGAGCATGCTCAGTTGTGTCCGACGCTTTGCGACCCCGTGGACTGTACCCCGCCAGGCTCCTGTGTCCATGGGATTCTCCAGGCAAGAAGACTGGAGTGGGCTGCCATGCCCTCCTCCAGGGGATCTTCCCGACCCAGGGATTGAACCCAGGTCTCCTGCATTGCAGGCGGGTTGTTTACCACTGTGCCATTTTGGAAGGTTCCCCCAAACCAGGAACTGTCAGGAAATGGAAAGACGGAGAGTCACACGGGTACGGGTTCAAATTCCACCAGGGACGTTCACTGGCTGTGTGACCTTGGGCCAGTGATTTCACCTCTCTGAAGCTCAGTTTCCTCGTCTCTAACATGCGGAGAATAATAGGAAGTCGGGTCGTGACCGTCCTCTGCTCGGAATCCTCACATGGCTCCCACCTCACTTGGCAGAAAAGCCAGTCTTCCTATGGCTCCCAGGGCTTGCATAACTGCCGCTCTGCTCCCCCTTACAAGCTCATCTTCTGTGTTCTCTCCTTCCCTCCCCTCCAACCACCCTGGGCAAATACACTCCTGCCCCAGGGCCTTTGTGCTCACTGTTTCCTCTGCCTGCAAGGCTCTTCCTCCAGATACCCCTCCTTACCCTCTGAGGTCTCTATTGAAATGCCCTCAGGAGGCAGCTCTGACCTTTTAAGTTGCTCCCCATTACTCTTTAACCCTTCGAAAGTGTTAGTTACTCAGTCATGTTCAACTCTTTGGGACCCTGTGGACCAGCAGGCTCCTCTGTCCGTGGAATTCTCCAGCAAGAGTACTGGAGTGGGGTGCCATTTCCTTCTTCAGGGGATCTTCCCGACCCAGGGACTGAAGCCGGCTCTCCTGTATTATAGGCAGATCCGTTACCATCTGAGCCACCAGGGTACCCTTTGCCCTGTGTTAATGTCCCTCCACTGCTTGACATGATTTGGGGACTTTATTAATCCCTGTCCTCCAGACTACAGGCTCCCAGGGGGCAGAGCTCAATTCTGTTATTCTGTCTTAAACTTTCAGGGCCCGGCTCACAGAAGGTGCTCACCAAATGTTTGTCGACTGCACCCAGGCAGGGTTATGTGGTGAGGCCGGAGACTGAGTGTATAGACGGTTCCGACCAGCAGAGTCCTTGCTCATAAAGCGTTACTTCCTTTTCTCCCTTCCCAGCACCAGTCACGTGCCACAGACTTGACTTCCCATCACAAAAGGATGCCTGTTGTAGATGCAGAACCCACACTGGAGAAGCCGGGCCCACTCCCTGGGGGGTGACTCTGCGGTGTGGTCCGGGGGCCGCGGCCTCCTGGATGGTGGTGATAGGGCCTGCTGTGACCTGGGCCTGGCTGGTTTAGGGTCTGTCTGAGGGAAATGGCTGGGGGGCTCTTTAGACCCCCAAAAGGGCTGTGGCCACAGGAGAACCTGGCTGTGGCTTCAAGGGACATCGAGCCCTGGGCCTGGGGTTCATGCCCTTGTCCTGTAGCCCCCTAGTTCCCATCAAGGGGCCCAGGGTTTGCAGAGGGGGGCTTTTTCAAATTTCCGTTTCTGGAAAGTTCTGTCCCAGGAAGGGCAGATGTCAGAGGAGCTGTTGGATACGGCTGGAGCCTCAGAGACTCGGAGCCTCCGGGTGTCTTCTCTCCACGGCACCCAGCCAGTTCCCGAAGCAGAGGGACTTTCCAGAGAAGTCCACCTCCTGCTCCCCCTGTGCCTGCCCACGAGACTACAGGCCAAGCTCTCAGCGAGGTCCTGCCCCCGCCTTTGTTTCCCTGTTTTCATTTCTTAGGCCAAGGAATCTGGGGTGAGCAGCCCCTACACTAGACCCACCGTGTGGAAATTTCAGAGCCACAGGTTGGCTTGGCACAGGCCCCAGGATGCAACTCCCCCCACCTGGACCTCCACCCCGGGCTCTGGGTTGAACTGGGCCTGTAGCCGGCCAAGGGTGGGCTGAGCAATGGCCTGTGAACCCCGTCTTCTGCTGGCAGTTTCACCTCTGCTCATCAAAGCTGCCTTGCCCTATGAGGACCCCCTTTCACACTACTACGGCAAAGTGGATGCAAGTGAGACACAAGCAAGAACTGTCTTCTGACCCTTCAGGGTACCCAGAGGTGGCCAGACCCCCAAACCCCTCAGGGCAAAACCTTGCTGCCACCCACAGGCCCTATCCAGCCCAGGAATATGTTTGGTTTGGCCCTTGATGTAATTTTAAAAAATGTGAATCAGTTACCAACATTCAAGATACCAGGAGAGTTGACATAAAATCCATTTTTCTGACTTCTCTTAAGAAACAGGAATCTCAGGCTGTGCGGGGTCCGCTTTCCTGCAGGGCGTGGGGAAGCCGGAGGGGGTCATGGTTCCCCTTTCAGAGCAGCACACGGCAGATATTCTCTTCTTCCTTCCAGTCCCTGCTCAGCCCACTTTTCTCATACACATTGCCTACCAGGGTCTTGAAGTATGAGTAGGAGTTCACCAGACAAAGGTGTGGAAAAGCATTCTGAGAAAAAGAAGAACATGTGTCTTTGCGATATATCTCTTTAAGATTCACCCAATAAGAATGTATTGAATACTTACTGTACACTCTGGGGCATAGAGCAGGAAACCGACTAGATAAGGATCCCTGCCCACCTTGAGCTCATTACTGCAGACAGCAGCTCTCAGCTGGGTACTATTATGTCGCCCAGGGATGCTTGGCAATGTTTGAGGCCTTTGTGGTGTCATAACAAATGTGGGTGGGGGGAGGGGATGCTATCAGTGGAGAGAGGCCGGGGGTGCTGCGAAACCAATCATGGCATGCCCAGGACACCGCTTCACAGCAAAGAATGATTTGACCTCAAATGTCCAGAGTGCCAAGACAGAAACCCTGGTTTAGCCAGCAATAGGAAACTAAACAAGCCAAGGAACACATCACCTGAAGTCAGGTGGTGCTGAAAGTTTTCTGATAAAACTGATCAGAGCGCGGCAGAGGGGATCAGGAGGTGGGTATACGGCTGCCTAGGGGAGGTTCTGTTTGCACAGAGACCTAAGGATGAGAATGAGCAGGTCCTGAAAAGATCGGGGTGCCCCCAGCAGGGAGACCCCAGATGGTACTTGCTCCCTGAGTGACAGCTCCTCCCCTTTCCGCACTGCTTGTCACCTTAGCCTCACTTCTGGGGCTGGGATCAGTGGTCCGGTTGCCACTTCACCAACAAAGGACCGTGGCTGGATGTCACAAGCCTCTAAGAGGCTGACCCAGGCCGTCCGACCACTCTGAGCTGGTGTCCTTGGGGTGTCTGGAGGGCGTGATGGGCACTGAATTGCCTTCTTTCATTCACTCATTGAGTCAGTTCAGTCACTCAGTCGTGTCTGACTCTTTGTGACCCCATGAACTGCAGCACACCAGGCTTTCCTGTCCTTCACCAACTCCTGGAGCTTACTCAAACTCATGTTCATTGAGTCAGTGATGCCATCCAACCTTCCTGTCCTCTGTTGTCCCCTTCTCCTCCTGCCCTAAATCTTTCCCAGCATCAGGGTCTTTTCAAATGAATCAGTTCTTTGCACCAGGTGGCCTAAGTATTGGAGTTTCAGCTTCAGCATCAGTCCTTCCAATGAGTACTCAGGACTGATTTCCTTTAGGATGGACGGGTTGGACCTCCTTGCAGTCCAAGGGACTCTCGAGAGTCTTCTCCAACACCACAGTTTTCATTCAGGCAGTCAATAAACACCTACGAGGCCCACTGTGGCCCAGCAAGCTCAGGAGCAACCTCAGGCTGTGCTCAGCACCAGTCACAGCACATAGTAGGTCCACAGGAAATATTGTCAAACAAATGAAAGGAAGGTACCAATGAATAAAGGAGCCCTCGTCCATGTAAGATAATGGATCATGGCCAGCACTGATTGGGTGCCTACTGTGTGCCAGACCCACCCCCAGCTGGAGTGGACACCAGCTCGGCGGGAGGGACAGTGATCATCCCCACTCCATGGTGAGAAGGCTGAGGTCTGGAGGGGACACCGATCGCCCAAGGCCTTGTAGCCAGGAAGCCGCAGGGCTGGCACTGGAGCCCAGGCCTCCCGGATCCTAGGCTGCATCCCCTGCCTTGGCATTTTGTATGCTCTTGACTCCATTTGCTATCCTCCCAACCCTGTGAGGTAGCTGGTGGCATTATCCCATCTTATGTATGAGGCAGTGGAGCTCAGAGAGGTGGAGTGACTCACCCGGGGTCACACAGCATGGGTGTTCAATCTATGTTCCACACTTTGGACCACCAAGCCCTGCCCCTGCTAACCCTGACTCCCCCCTGAGGAGGGTTAGTGAGACCCACAGGGGAGGTGGGCCGGAGGGTTAGCCCCTTGGGGTCTGTAGGACCAGGCTGGAGGCTCTGGAGGAGGTGGGGCCCGGGGTGGGCAGATGGGAGCAGGTGGGCCTGGGGAGCCGCCAGCCTTCCGCCCCCACACTCGGGCGCAGCCGGGAGGCTGTGGAGAGTCTGCCCGTCGTGTGCGGCAGTCTGACAATGGCTCCTTGTGTCTGTGCGGAGGGAGGGGAGGGGCGCCATTGTTCTCGAGGACACCTTCCCGCCAGGGCTGGCTGCGGGCGGTCCCCGGCCCAGGACACTTGGCACAGGGCTGTTCCGGGCGCCTGAGGGAGGTGTGTGCCCGCACCTCTGTGTGTGTGTGTGTGTGTGTGTGTGTGTGTGTGTGTGTGTGTGTGCTCCTGGAGTGTGAGTGTGTGCACAGAGGGGCACGTGTGTCTGACACCGTCGCTGTGTGTGCACAGGCATGCCTTGCACACTGGGGTGCTGTGTCTGAGCAGGCTTGAGGCTCCCTGCGTCTACCGCGGCCCACCGTGCCTTCCTGGGTGTGTCTGCAGCGGGGTGAGTATCTGCCTCCAGACGTGTCTCTGGCGTCTTGTATCTGGTGTGTGCTCCAGGGTGTCGAGAGAGGCTGCCCTCTGTCAGCGTCTCCATCTCCATCTGGGTGTCTCTGGCATCTCGACGCCAAGGGGACAGCAGAGCTCCGGCTTTCAGGTGAGGGCCGAGTCCCGCTTGTTGCCCATCT
The DNA here is from genome assembly GCA_006410515.1 of Procapra przewalskii. Taxonomy (NCBI): domain Eukaryota; kingdom Metazoa; phylum Chordata; class Mammalia; order Artiodactyla; family Bovidae; genus Procapra; species Procapra przewalskii. Next base: position 5,050,446 of record SJYF01000037.1, on the reverse strand, counting down.
GTGCGGAACGGGGTTCCAGGCGAAGGCGGTGCAGGCGAAGAGCCGGAGGCAGGCCTGCACCAGGGGATGGGCAGAAGCAGCTGGCGGGCAGGGCGCTGCAGCAGGGGGAGCGAGCGGAGAGCCCCCCAGCAGGGCGTGGAGCCGGAACTTTGCTCCTAGCGCGGTGGAGCCATCAGGGTGTTCGTGCTGGGGAGTGACGAGGTCTATTATGGAGGTGCCCCTGGTAGAGGATAGATTGCAGGGCAAGGATGAAAGCTGCTGGGGGTCACCCTGGGGTGCCCCCCCTCTAGGCAAGAACTGCAGCTCCAGTGGAACAGAAGAATTTATTTACAGGGCAGCAGAGGAGAAACAGACATCGAGAATAGACTTATGGACATGGGGAGAGGGGAGGAGGGGGCGAGATGTATGGAAAGAGGAACATGGAAACTCACATCATCATATGTAAAATAAACAGCCAATGGGAATTTGCTGTAGGTCTCAGGAAACTCAAACACGGGCTCTGGGTCAACCTAGAGGGGCAGGATGGGGAGGAAGAAGGGAGGGAGGTTCGAAAGGGAGGGGATATATGTATACCCATGGCTGATTCATGCTGAGGTTTGACAGAAAACAGCAAAATTCTGTAAAGCAATTATCCATCATAATTTATTTTTTAAAGAAAGAATTGCAGCTCCCCGTTTTGCAGAAGTGGAAACTGAGGCCCAGGCAGGAGAAATGCCTTCCAAAGCTGCACATCTGGGAGCCGGTCTTGGCGGCCTTTCCTCCCTGAGTCCCTTCCTGTCCCATGGCTATGTGGGTGCCTGTGCCAAAGACAGGGGACTAGGCTTCTCATCATCTCAGGAACCAGGACTCTGGAGCCACCGGGCTTGGGTGCACATCCTGTCTCTGACACTTAAGAGCTGTGTGACCTTGGGCAAGTCACACAGCCTCTCTGGGCCCCAGTTTCCTCATCTGCAAAATGCGGGTAAGGACAGTACTCACCTGTAAAGTGTGATGCCACTGATGGCCCTCCCCATCCCAGGATCCCTCTCTTCTTGGTTTTTCTCCAAGCTACTCATCACCTTCTAATACACGTGAAAGTGTGTTAGCCACTCAGTTACGTCTGTCTCTTTGCGACCCCACGGACTGTGACCCGCCAGGCTCCTTGACTCCATGGAATTCTCCAGGCAAGAATACTGGAGTGGGTTGCCATTTCCTTCTCCAGGGGATCTCCCTGACCCAGGGATCAAACCCAGGTCTCCTGCACTGCAGACAGTTCATTACCATCTGAGCCACCAGGGAAGCTTCACGCGGGACATGCCATATTGATTTCATGGCACTGGAGTGTCATTTCCAGGAAAGCAGGAGGTTTGGGTGTTTGGGTCTCTACTAATAACCAGAACACTGTTGGTGCTCAGTGAACTTTTGTCGAATGAATGAAGCCAGGTAATTGGTATGAGATCCTGGACTGGTGCCTGGCACATGGGTGGAGCATGAGTACAGCTGTAATTATTAACTTGGGAGTGGGCTTGGACATGGGTGTTTGGAAGCACAGAAACCCAGGCAGCCCACCTAGGAATTAGGGTCCCAGTCTCTTTTCTGCCATTTGTCCTGCACATCTGACCTGCTGAACCCAGTATTTCCTTTTTTTTTTTTTTTTTGCCACACCACACAGCTTGTGGGAACCCAGTTCCCCAACCAAGGATCAAACTTGCGCCCTCTGCAGTGGAAGTCCGGAGTCTCAACCACTGGACCGCCAAGGCCGTCCATATATTTTCTGTCTTTAGTATCCATGGCTCACAGTGGGTTGGCTCCTGCGGGTACTGGGCACTGGTGAACATCCCCAAGTACTGGAGCCCCACCACCCCACTTCCCAGGACCTCTGTCCCCCTCTGGGTAACACCAAGCAGAGCCCTCTGGTTCGCGGGGAAGCAGGGTAAGCCAATTGGCAGCTGCGGCGAAAATGTCCCCTGCCGGCGCTCCTGGCACGAGGAGCTGCTGGACAAATGTTTGTCAAGTCCACATGCTTTGTCGAAGAGATGGCTTCACAATCTTTCAGTCTGTCGAGGCAAGAATGAAGGGAGACCCACTAAATGGGTGACATAGTGGCCTCTCAAGTCCATCGTGTCCGGCCCCCTGCCACCTGCACTCAGCGTCCCTGCGTCCTGAGGAGGGCCAGGAGGTGGAGAAGGGAGCGGGAGCTGGAGAGGGGGCCAGGCCTGTCCCTGCCTTGGCTTCCTCATTTGTCCTGACTCCCTGCCCAGGGCACATGGTGGGCACCACGTGGGTAAATAGAAGCGGGGTGTGGGGCTGGCCGGGGTGGCCACGGTCCCTTCCTCGGGGACCAGCTGGGGCCCTGCTCAGCCTAACTGGACAGCTTGGGGTCCGCCCACGGGCCCCCACCCTATCCTCAGGCCCCATCATGGTTCAGGCCTCTGTCTCACGGTTCTCCATTCACACCCCCTCATCTGCTAAGCGCCCTACTAAGAGCAGTCTTCCCTGGGGACCGTGAAAAGGCCTCAAGTACAGAATGTTTGCAAAACTCAGCGGAGGGTGGTGGGGCTGGAGCTGAGTGAGCCCAGGAGAGGGGAGGGAGGAGGTCAAAGGGGTCATGGGGTCAAAGGGTACAGGGCCTCCAGGTCAGGGAATTTGGGGTTTCCTTCTGGGGTGATGAAGTCCCACTGGAGGGCTTTGGGCAGGACAGTGCCGGAAGTGCCTTTCAATTCCTGAGACAAAAGGGGCTTTGTCTTTTTGAAGGATCCCTCTGGCTGCTCTGAGAGAATACACGGGGGTGTGGTGGGAGAGACAGGGTGCAGCTGGGGGCTGGGGGGCAATACCACCCAGGGTGTCAGGCACAGGGGTGGTGAGAAGTGGCATTCAGGGTGTATTTTGAAAGTCAGAGCCAATGGCACTGCCTGCCGGGCGCTGTAGGGGTCACAGGGCAAAAAGAGGCTAGCAGGCCAGCTCTAGGCTTTCTGGTCCAAGTAACCGGGAGGCCGGAGGGACCATATTCCATTCCAGGGAGGTGGGGGCAGATACTGCTGTCGGTTTAGGGAACATGATTGAGTTGAGGGGTTTTGTGGGCAGATGAGTGAGGAAAGCCACAGCCTGCCACCTCTCCGAGGACTTTTTCCCGCCCCAGTGCCCCGTACCTGCACCAGGACAATTGTGAGGCCACCCAAGATTCCTCCAGCCTCTCTGTGCTGCAGCCCTGCTGCTCCACGGTCCATCTTCAGAAAGCACGACTCTGGAACTCCCCAGGTGCTGCCGTGGTTAAGAATCGGCCTTGCAGTGCAGGGGACCCAGGTTCGATCCCTAGTGGAGGTCCTAGGCATTTTCATGTCAGCGCTTCCCTGGTGGCTCCGCTGGTAAGGTCTTGCCTGCAATGCAGGAGGCCCTGGTTCAATTCCTGGGTTGGGAAGATCTGCTGGAGACGGGGTACGCTATCCACTCCAGTATTCTTGGGCTTCCCTTGTGGTAAAAAATCTGCTTCCAGTGTGGGAGATCTGGGTTCGATCCCTGGGTTGGGAAAATCCCCTGGAGAAGGGAAAGGCACTCCAGTATTCTGGCCTAGAGAATCCCATGGACTGTATAGTCCATGGGGTCACAAAGAGTCAGACACAACTGAGCGACTTTCACTTTACGCCTCGGAAAACTGAGCCCGCGTGCTCCGGAGCCTGTGTGCCACAACTAGAGAGACCGTGTGTGTGTGTGTGTGTGTGTGTGTGTGTGTGAGAGAGAGAGAGAGAGAGAGAGAG
>SJYF01000037.1:5010276-5041418 GCA_006410515.1 Procapra przewalskii | reverse complement strand
AAGAAAATTAGAGATACCAAGGGAACATTTCATGCAAAGATGGGCTCGATAAAGGACAGAAATGGTATGGACCTAACAGAAGCAGAAGATGTTAAGAAGATACCTCTTGGAGATCCTGATTTCAATTCTTTTGGATAAATACAAAGAAGTGGGATTGCTGGATCGTTACCATTATGCAAAGTGGACTAAGTGAGTCACAGAAGGACAAGCGGCGTAAGAGTCCACTTACCTGAAGCATTTAGACTGGTGGAACTCATAGAAACAAGCAGACCTGGCTGGCCAGGTCTGGAGGGAGGGGGCGTGGGGAGTTGCTATTCAACAGGTGTGAAGTTTCTGTTGTCTAGGAGGAGTTCGGTTCTTGAGATCTGCTCCACCTCAGGGTGTCTGTAGCTAACGCACTGTGTTGTACACTAAGAAATTTGATAAAAGGATAGCTCAGTTCAGTTCAGTCGCTCAGTCATGCCTGACTCTTTGTGACGCCATGAACCACAGCACGCCAGGCCTCCCTGTCCATCACCAACTCCTGGAGTCCACCCAAACCTATGTTCATCGAGTCAGTGATACCATCCAACCATCTCACCTTCTGTCGTCCCCTTCTCCTCCTGCCTTCAATCTTTCCCAGCATCAGGGTCTTTTCAAATGAGTCAGCTCTTCGCATCAGGTGGCCAAAGTATTGGAGTTTCAGCTTCAGCATCAGTCCCTCCAATGAACACCCAGGACTGATCTCCTTTAGGATGGACTGGTTGGATCACCTTGCAGTCCAAGGGACTCTCAAGAGTCTTCTCCAACAGCACAGTTCAAAAGCATCAATTCTTCGGGGCTCGGCTTTCTTTATAGTCCAACTCTCACATCCATACATCACCTCTGGAAAAACCATAGCCTTGACTAGACGGACCTTTGTTGACAAAGTAATGGATAGGTCTTATGTTAAATGCTCTCGCTAAAATAAAAAGAGCACTAATAAAGCAACATTATGTGGAGTTCTCAATGATACCAACATTAAAAAAAAATTTATATTGGGTTGGCCAAAAAGTTCATGCAAATTTTCCATACCATTTTATGGAAAACTCGAACGAACCTTTTGACCAACCCAAAATATGATCGTTCTTAGATAAAGGGGAAAAAAAGGGGAGGAATGGGCTCTGTCCCTCTAGGGTTGGGGAGAGGCCATGGCTCTTGCAGCCAGCTTGAGCCAATGAGGAGAGGCAGCTGGAGGGCAAAGCCCCAGTCCAGGACGTGGGTCCTTGATGTTATTAAACTGCTGCACTAACCAGTCCCTGATTCCCCATCACTTCCAAACTTCCGAGCTACAAGATAATCATTTCCTTGTTTTTGAAGCCTCTAATTTTTTTTAATATTCTTTCTGTGGGTTTTTTTTTTTTTAGTATGTATTTATTTTTGGCTCTGCCGGGTCTTGGTTGCTGCACGAGGTTTTCTCTAGTTGGTGAGAGCGGGGACTACTCTCTAGTTCTGGAGCGCGGGCCCCTCATCTCAGTGGCTTCTCTCGTTGTGGAGCTCAGGCTTTAGGATCACAGGCCCAATAGCTGTGGCACACAGGCTTATCTGGCACGTGGGATCATCCCGGATCAGGGACTGAACACATGTCTCTTGTGTTGGCAGGAGGAGTCTTTACCATTGAGTCGTCAGGGAGACCCTTGAGCCTCTTTTAATTGAATTTTTATTCCTCGTAGCCAAGAGCACTGGGTCAATGTGCTAAATCCCAAGATGCATTGTTGCTTCTAAGTTGCTCTTGACATTTCTCGCCTGCCTCCTCAATAATGCAGGGGGACTCATTCTTGCTAGAGATACCGGACTCCTGGGTCCTCACCTGGCTGCTGGACATGTTCTGTGGCCTAGAGATGAACTCAGGGCTCAGACAGGAGGCCTTCCAGGAGACCAGCTTCCAGTTCCTCCGTGGAGTTCAGACTTGGCCTCTCAGGGCCTCAGTTTCCCCATCTGTGAGCTGGGGGTGGTAATGGGGCCTCCTATTTCCCAGGGTGTTATAAGGATGAATGAGATGAGTTCTGTTCTGTAAAGTAACAGGCGCAATGCCAGGACATGCTAAGTGCTCAGCAAACGTGGGCTCTCACTCACTACTCTTTCCTCATTTGGGAAATAACAACAAGCAAGGAATCTACCCCAAACTTAGTCCGTGTAAGACGTGCTCAGGACACTGTCAGAACTGGCAGCTATCATCACTTCTGTCTCCATCTGTGAAACAGGCCAGGGGCTTCCAGAACCAGGGTAGACGGAAGTGCCATCACAGGCTGACTCAGGTTCCAGGCTGCAGGGTGAAGCGTTCACAGGAAGGGAACCCTTCCTGTTGTTATTACTTGGAGCAAGAGAAGGAGGAACCTGGGCAGATCCAGTGTGGATGGGGTGCAGAATGAGTCTGGCAGCCTCAAGAGATGAGACGGGGGTGGAGAGGAAGGATTCTACCAAAGCAGGTAAAGAGACTTCAAGGAGAACCGTGAGCCCCTGAGAGTCTCCTGAGGTTCAGGGGAGCCACCACATTGCCAGCTTGACAAAGAAGTGTCTTTCTCCTTAGACGTGAAGAAAGAAGGGCCTCGGGAAGGTGAGAGGTGGAGGAACACTGGCATTAAGCCAGAAACGGCCAAGGCAGCCTTCACGCCTCCTTCCAAAGACCCTGCGTCATCACCACTGCTCCAGGCCTCCAGAGCTGGAGGTTGTGGGATCCTTCCATGCTCTCCAGCGCCTCCAGCATTCAGGCCTGGGGGCCTTCTGCTCGCTGGGCAGACTCCCCAGCCTCTCCACTCTGTGCACTGGGCACCTTCCTGACCCCGGACCCATACCTGGCTCCCCCAGAGATCAGAGGTCTTCCCTATCACCGGATAGATTAAGCAACTTGAGCAAGCATGCATTTTCCAACTCCTGCTCACCACCATTCACTCACTTCCTCTCATACTCATCAAACAGTTGGTTCCTTGTCATTTCTCAGAGGAACTATGTCCCTTCCTGTGAACCCTTCACTTTGCAGCCTGGAACCTGAGTCACCCCGAGATGGCACCTCTGTCCACCCTTGTTCTGGAAGCCCCTGGCCCATTTCACAGATGAAAACAGAAGTGATGATGATGATAGCTCTCAATCCTAACAGTGTACTGAGTACATTCTACGTGGACTAACTTTGGGGTCGATTTCTTACTCATTGTTATTTCCTAAATGAGGAAGACAAAACCCAGAGAGGGTAACGTGCTAAAAGGTAGAGGGACCCCCAGTGTGAGCCCAAGTAGTCTGGTATGGAACTTCAATCACGATTAGAACACTTTTGTAAAAGAAAACATTAGGAAGAAAAAAAACTGGAATTTTTGTTTTAAAATGTAACATTGGTTTATTCACTCATCAACCAGATATTTCTATAGCAGAATTCTTCCAGGACCATCATTCGGAAACAACGCATCAGTGTGGAATACTGTGACTTAAAACACATCTGCAGGTTACCTCCCAGTTGGCTTGAGGGAAGATGATTCCAGAAAGGCTGCATGATGAAGAATCCCTGTCTCTGCAAATCTCAGCTGGACTCAGACGAGCATTACAGATGAGCCGAGAACTCATGAGCCTTGTAACAAGGGTGAGGACCACGGTGACCTGGAAGGGCGACTGTGAGTCAGCTTCCACGGTGAACTTGCCCCAGTCATGCCAGAGAACCACTGTCCTCAAGAGAAGTCAGAAATCCAGATCTTTAGGCCAACTCTCAACTTTTAGATGTTTCTGACTGAGGAAGCGAAAGCATTGGCCTGCTGCCCCTGCACCTTTCAGGGCCAAAAGACAGACGGTAGCAAGTCCTGGCGAGGATATGGAGCCACGGGAACCCCCACGCTCTGCTGGAGGGATTGAAAAACCATGCAGCCAATTGGAAAACAGTCTGGTGCTTCCTTGAAAGATTAAACACAGAGTTACCGTATGACCCAGGAAGCCCACGCCTGGGTATATCCCCAAGAGAACTGAAAACCTGTGTGGCTTCCCAGGTGGTGCAGTGGCAAAGAATCCGCCTGCCAGTGCAGGAGATGCAAGAGACACGGGTTCGATCCCTGGGTTGGTAAGATCCCCTGCAGTAGGAAATGGCAACTCACTCCAGTATCCTCACCTGGGAAATCCCACGGACAGAGGAGCCTGGTGGGCTACAGTCCATGGGGTTGCAGAGTCAGACACAACTGAGTGACTGACCAGGCACGCACATCCACACAAAACCTTGCACATGAACGTCCATGACAACATTCTTCATAGAAGACAGAAAGGTGGAAATGATCCAGGTGTCCATCAGCTGGGAAAATGGATCAGAGTGTCGTTTGGCCATACAATGGAACACCACTTAGCATTAAGAAGGAATGAAGCGGAACTTCCCTAGTGGTCCGGTGGTTCAGAATCTGCCTTCCAAGGCAGGGGACTCGAGCTTGACCCCTGGGTAGGGAATTAAGATCCCACTTGCTGAGGGGCAACTAAGCCCCTGCCCCACAGTTAGTGAGTCCACGAGCTCTGGAGCCCATGAGGCACAACTAGACAGCCCGAGCACGCAACCAGAGAGACACCAGGGTGCAGGAATGAGAGATCCCCCGGGCCGCAGCGAAGAGCCATCCTGCCGCAGCTGAGACCCGACTCAGGTACTGATTCATGATTCACGGTGGATGAGCTTTGCAAACATGATGCTAAGTGAAAGAAGTCAGACACAGAAGGCCATATACTGTCTGATTCCATTCGTATTAAACATCCAGAAGAGGCAAATCTATTGAAGCAGAAAGCTGATCCGTAGTTGCCAGGGGTTGCAGGGAGGGGGAGTGGGAAATGACTGCTCCCGGGTTGGGGAGGTAAAATGGATGGTGGTGATGGTTATGCCAACCGTGGATGTCCTCAGAACCACTGAACTGCACATGTTCTATGGTATGGGTGTTGGAGCTCAAAGCTGGTAACATTTAAACGCGTTTGCCTAACAGAGCTCAGAGCCAACCGCAGGCCACGCTCTTCCGCTCCCTGGTTGAGGAGGTCAGCCTCAGCTGCCCGGATGTTCAGCTACCTGGAACGCCCGGTTCCCGCAGAGCATGCGGGGCTGCCCCAGAAGACAGAATTTCCCCCCTGGGGCTCAGCGGCCATAGAGAATTGCCCTGGTGGGGGATGCTGTTCCCAACACTTCCCTTTTTGCTCCTTTTAAAAATAAACAATGAGATGCAAGCCGAGAAAAATTCTGCTTGATAACCTCTAGCCCCAAATACGGAGAAGGCAATGGCAACCCACTCTGGTACTCTTTCCTGGAAAATCCCGTGGGCGGAGGAGCCTGGTAGGCTGCAGTCCATGGGGTCGCTAAGAGTTGGACACGACTGAGCGACTTCACTTTCACTTTTCACTTTCATGCGTTGGAGAAGGAAATGGCAACTCACTCCAGTGTTCTTGCCTGGAGAATCCCTGGGACAGCAGAGCCTGGTGGGCTGCCGTCTATGGGATCGCACAGTTGGACCCGACTGAAGTGACTTAGCAGCAGCAGGAGCCCCAAACAAGAAGGAAACAGAGCCGGGTGAGCCTGTGGTTCAGCCCAGCTCCAGAGCCCGGCAGGCCAAGTCCAGCACCGTCTGCTGTGTCTGTGTGTGAAGTTTCTGGAATCCGGTGCCTGTGCATGGCGGGGTGGGAGCTGTTTTCCTGCCTCCTTCCTCCTCCCTCCCTCACCTCTGTGAAGAAGAGTTGGAAGGCTTGTGAGCACAAGAAAGATGGCCGTGGTCCTGGAAGGGCAGGCTGAGTGAGGAGCCATTGCTCTCTGACCCCGTGGACCTGCAGGGATAGAACCCCTCCACAGTCAGGCCAGGACGGAGGAGTTAGGAAGGACACCAACAGCCCCCAGGAGAAAGTTCGAGCCTTTTCTTGGGGCAAGAGAGGGAGTCTCCAGGTCAAGAAGGGGCCTGTGCAGAGAAGACAGTCGTGGGAAGAGACCAGGTGTGAAAATCCCGAGTGGCTTTAGAGGCCATGTGACCTGAATCCTGGCTAGGTTTGTGACCGGCTCGTGCCCCTTCCCTCATAGACCAGGGGCTGAGTGTGCTCAGTGAGGCTGCGGGAGGCACAGTCTCTGCGACCCCAGAGTTGAAGTTCGAGCGGGAGAGACAGGCGATGGGGGATAAGCCACATACCCAGCTCGGAATGCCACAGGGGAAGAAACTTTGGGACCTTGACACAGGATGAGGAACCAGAGAGAATCAGGGTGGTGTTTTAGACGGGATGGTCAGGGAAGGCCTGTATGAGGAGGTGGCCTTTCAGCTAAAAACTTGAGAGAAGTCATATTTGAGGCAGAGGAACTGTGAGTGCAAAGGCCCTGAGGCAGGCAAGCACCTGGTGTGACTGAGGCCACTGCACCTGGGACCAAGAAGGGAAACTGATGAGGTCAGGAGTGTCCCAAGGGGCCAGGCAGGACCTCGTGGGCTCTAGTGAGCATTTTGGTCTTACTCCGAGGTGGGAGTCCTGGAGCCCTGATCTCGTCTACACTAAAAGGATGCCTGCGGTCCAAGGCAGAGAATGGACTGTGGGCTGGGAGGGGGAAGGAAGCAGGGAAGCCGGGAGGGAGGTGACGGCAGCAGAGCAGAGGGGAGGTGACCGCGCCCAGGATAGCAGGGGTGGAGCTGGGGAGACTGCTCACTGTCTCCTCTCACTGCACAGCCTGCCTGCTCCCCAGAGACGCAGGACAGGCAAACCCAGGAGGTTCCAAACATACACACTCTCACACGCTCTCCATACAGATAGATCCTACACACACACGCGCATTCTACATACACAGAATTTCACATCTGCATTTCACACACATATTCATATATTCTACACACAGATTTTATACATATACACACATATGCACATATTTTAACATTCATATAAAATTTTCACATATATATTCTACACACATATAGACCCTTTCCTTTTATTACATATATATTAACAGGTATATATAGAATATATATGTATAGAATACTGGAGTTGGCAGCCTTTCCTTCCTCAGGGGGATCTTCCCATCCCAGGGATCAAACCCAGATCTCCCGCACTGCAGGCAGATTCTTTACCAGCTGAGCCACCAGGGAAGCATAAGAATACTGGAGTGAGTAGCCTGTCCCTTCTCCAGCAGATCTTCCCAACCCAGGGATCGAACCCAGGTCTCCTTCATTGCAGGTGGATTCTTTACCAGCTGATCTACCAGGGAAGCCCTATTCTACACACATATAGACCCTTTCCGTTTATTATATATATATGTGTGTGTGTCAATATATCCTACATACACATACATTTTATATGTATATTACACACACATAGAGTTTACATATATATACACATACATTCCATGTGCATATAGACCCTTTTATACGTTATATGTGCACATACATGTATTCTACATACATGTAGTCTGTACATATCCACACATATTCCCATCCATATAGTTCTGGATATGTACTATACACACATGTAGTGTCTACACATATATTATTACCCAATTTCGACACACATGTGGATTCCACACCTATTTAACACCTTGCATACATGCATTTTCCATACATAGAAACTCAACACAGGTATTCTAAACCAAGTTGACCTTGAGGGCAGTGAGCCTCGTGTCCTGGAAGGGGCCCAGCTGAGTGGCTGGGAGCTGTGTGACTCAGGCCTTGCTTCTCAGACCCTCGTTTGCCTCGTCTTTAAAATGGGGATGACAGTGCCTGCCTCGCAGGGTGTCGTGACGGCCGGATGAGATCACCATGTGTGCAAAGCAGCTGGCCTGGCGCGGGAGCCAGGACTGTGTATTAACAGGCATCACACTCATAACGAGGCCTGTTTGGGAGCCAAGCAAACCCCACAGAGCTCCTTCCTGGAACAAGGGTGTGTGTATCACCTGCACAGCCAGTCTCCCGCTTGGGGCAGACCTGGGGCCTCTGTATGGGCAGGAGGGACCAAGAACTACAGCGGAAACCTGTGAGTCAGCGACAGGCATGAAACAGTTAATGGGCGTGCCGCCGCAGCTACAGTAATGATGGGGAGATGGAAGCTTAGATAATGTCCGGAAGGCAGGTGGATTAGTCAGGGACAGAAACCCGGCTCAAACCGGTTTAAGCAGAAGAGGATTTATTGCTTCATGTTAAAAAAAAAGAAACGAACCTCAGGGGTGAGCTTGCTTCAGACATCGCTGGATCCAGGTGCTTGAATGGTGTGGGCAGCTTCCACGTCTCTCTGGAAGATGGACTGAATTAATTAGCGTTTGTGAAGCACTGAGCAGCACTGAATACACCTACTGCTCTATAATACTGGCTATTATTTTATTACTGCTACTATTACAGCTGCTATTGTTACCTTATCAGGCCAGTAACTCAGAAGGAGTGAGTGATGTTTCTCAACATTCCCTACGAAAGTCCCAGGACCAGTTCTCATTTAGGCAGGGTTGCGCGGCCATCAATGAACCAAATGCTGCGGCCATGGTCCAGCTCTGTGACAAAGGGCAGGTGACCATCCTTAACGCCGGAGAGGTCAACTCCACTCGGACCACAAGGACGCAGAGTGGTGGCGAGGGGCTTCTCTGGGCTCTGACGGGGGCATCGCCAGTGCCTGCCCCCACCCTGAGGTGGGACCCTCAATTCTAGTCATTCGGTTCTCTTATTTTTAAAAAATTTCTAGCTGTACCCTGTGGCATGTGGGACCTTAGTTCTCTGACTGGAGATTGAACATGCTCCTCCGGTGGCGGAAGCACAGAGTCCTAACCACTGGATCACTACAGAAGTCCCTCTAGTCACTGGTTTCCCATCACCTGGGAGTCGTGAGACCTAGATTCTCCCCCAGTTACCTCCTTTGCCCAAGGGTGGCCTTTAGAGTTGAAGAGACATGGACTCAATACCCAGTTCCACTCCTCACCTAGCTTCACCTCCCTATGCCTCAATATTCCCATCTGTGAAATGGGATAATTACCACATTAATTCAACAAATATCTTCAGTTCAATTCACTTCAGTTGCTCAGTCGTGTCCAACACTTTGCGACCCCACGAATTGCAGCATGCCAGGCCCCCCTGTTCATCACCAACTCCCAGAGTTCACTCAGACTCACGTCCATTGAGTCCGTGATACCATCCAGCCATCTCATCCTCAGTTGTCCCCTTCTCCTCCTGCCCCCAATCCCTCCCAACATCAGAGTCTTTTCTAATGAGTCAACTCTTCGCATGAGGTGGCCAAAGTACTGGAGTTTCAGCTTCAGCATCATTCCTTCCAAAGAAATCCCAGGGCTGATCTCCTTCAGAATGGACTGGTTGATCTCCTTGCAGTCCAAGGGACTCTCAAGAGTCTTTTCCAACACCACAGTTCAAAAGCATCAATTCTTCCATGAACAAATATCTTACAGAACATTATATCTGACAGGTATTGGTACCTCAACATTACTTTTTATGTATTAACTCATCTGACCCTGATAGCTCAGTTGGTAAAGAATCTGCCTGCAATGCAGGAGACCCTGGTTCGATTCTTGGGTTGGGAAGATCTGCTGGAGACAGGGTACGCTATCCACTCCAGTATTCTTGGGCTTCCCTTATGGTAAAGAATCTGCCTCCAATGTGGGAGACCTGGGTTCGATCCCTGGGTTGGGAAGATCCCCTGGAGAAGGGAAAGGCTACTCACTCCAGTATTCTGGCCTCGAGAATTCCATGGACTGTATAGTCCATGGGGTCACAGAGTCAGACATGGCTGAGCAACTTTCACTTTCACTTTGTCATCCAACCCTCTCAGTAACAGTTCTGGAAGTTAAGTACAACCATCAGATTTTTACAGGTGAGGTAACTGAGGCACAGTCACTCATTGGAGGCCGCCCAGCCAGAGAGCAGCAGGGCAGAGCTTTGAACTCAGGCCGCCTGCCTTTAGAGCCCCAGAAACGGGATTATGCGCTGAGGCTCAGCAGCTGTTGTGTAGCAGGTGCTTTCTTGGTGGAGACTGTCCCTGGCAGGGTGTGTCCCCTTTCATCTGCCTCAGTTTTCCTCATCTGTATAATGGCTTCTTAGCTGTGGAGCAAAGAGGGTGTGATAAACAGGGACCAAGTGATGCAGGGCTTTTATTTCACTCATCGAGAACCTACTGCAGGCCAGGCACTGAGCTGGACACTGTGTGTCCAGAGACGCAAACTCCCTGACTCCTGGGAGCTGACATTCCAATGTGGTGATGGACAGCAGACGACTCAACACAGGTAAACAGGTGCTTTGGAGAAATAGAACACGGTGACGGGACAGTGCCAGGGTGGCTGAGAGGGGACTGTCCTGAAGGAGGAGAAGAGGCCTTCCCGGGAAGACCTAGATGTGGGAAGGTTCTCCCACCTTCCAGGCAGGGAGAGCCACGGTGCAAAGGCCCTGGGGTGGCCCTGACAGGGCAGAGCTGGCCACATGCTGCTCTTGCTGCTGGCTGGGAAACCAAGGCACAAAGAGAGGAAGGGTCAGACCCTAGGCAGGCAGCTGGCGGAGGCGGGGCTGGGCGGGGTGGAGGAGGCACACAGGGGCTGGGACCTCTGCACCCCAGCCAGACGCTTCCAGGCTGCTCGAGGTGCAGCACCCCCACCCCCCTGCCAAGCCAGCTGTGCGGTGGCCGCCGCTGTCCCAGCTCCTCTGTTTAATGCCAAACCACGTTTCTCACCCTCAGCTGCTCTTGCAACAGGCGTCTGCGGATCTGCCATCTGGCCCCCCTTCCTGGCTTGGAACACGGGGCCCAGTGACTGTCCCTAAAGACTGAAGGGCACCTAGGCTGGGAGGGCGGCAAGCTCATCACGGCCTCGGCGCTGTGCGGCCAAGCTTCTGCACCCTCTGCTGGTGTGGGGAGGACAAGTGAGGGTGGGTGTGAGGGTCCGTGAGACAACAGCCGCAAGTGCCCGGCACCAAGGAGCCCTCCGCTCTCAGAGGGGCTGAGATGCCATCCCGAAGAATAGAGCAGAGAGGGTGCAATTTCACCTCCCAGCCACCTGTGCAGGAAGCTAGGACGTCTCACTCTATGGAAGGGGACACTGAGGCTCTGAGAGGCTCAGGAGCTTGCGCCAGGTCCCACAGCATCTTAGTGAGGGAGCCAGGTCGGTGTTCAGGTCCTGCAGCTCCAAAGCCCTCCACTTTCCATGCCAGCACCCTCCAAACCACAACTTTTTTGCAGACCATCAGTTGTGACTGGACCGTCCCCATGGTGTATCCTCCTGGGAACTTGGCCTTGGGCTCTGTCTGTGGGTCTGTGTTGGCTCTGATATCCCCAGGTGCTCTGAAGCCAAAACCAGCCCTTCCCGCTGGAGAGGGGAGCTAACGTGGACCATTTTCTGTGCTCTAATAGTAATGATAATAACAGTACTATAGTGATAATAATGTTAGCAGGCAATTATTGAATGCTGTTACTATGTGCCAGGGACTTTCCACATATTATCTTATTTTAAAATTCACAGCAGCCTTCTGAGGAAGACTCTGTTATGCCCACTTGACTGATAAGGGGCCTGAGGCTCTGAGCAATGAAAGGACCGACCCCAGGCCACCAGCTGCGTGGTGGCAGAGGAGGGACTGGAGCCCAGGCCCGTCAGACAGAAGAAACTCATGCTTCCGAGAAATGGCTGGGGAACTGGGGACTTTTTGCCAGTGACACCCTCTTCTCAGACCTTGCGAGCCGTGATACAAAAGGAAACGCCCGTGGGGACTCATGTCCAGGCCCCTAGCAGCTTCTGAGCAGCTCTGTCTCTCTGCCTCTCATTCTCCATCTACCCTGGGCCCTCACCTCCTAAGTAACTTAGTCCATCTCCCTGCTCCCCCCCGGCCCAGCCGCCACCACTGCTCACCTGAACGCTGCAGCAGCCTCCCCCCTGGCTGCCCTGGTCTGCCCTGGGACCCCTTCTCCAGGCGTAGCCAGAGGCATCTGCTTAGAACCTCAGGCAGTTCAGCCTGTCCTTGCCCCCTTCCACCCTGGGACCCCTGGAGTCCAGTCCACACTGCAGCCAGAGGCGTCTTACCGAACCTGAGTCTGAGCAAGCCCCCCAGCCCCCAGCCTAAACCTTGTCTCTGGTGGGCCTCCGCTCCCCGCAGTGCCTGAATGCACATCCCTGCACAAGCCTGCCGCTGCTGAATCTCTTTCCCTCCCCCGTCTTACCGAGCTTTCCTTACACTGTCGCTCCAGGCAGACCCAACTTCTAGGTCCCCAGAGGGCCAGCCTCCAGGCCGGGGTGGCTCAGCCTCGGGTGGGAACTTTCTATAGGCCATGGGAGCATGCGCTGTGGCGTTCAGCAGCATCCCGGCCTCCGCCACGACACCACTCCCCAGCTAGGGCCACTAGAAACATCTACGGGCCCAGCCAAACCCCCTGGGGAGAGCAGAGTCAGCCTGGGAGGGAGCCACGGGGTCCGGCGCGCGTACATGCTGCTTTTCCTTTCGAGAGCTCCCTCCCAGCCCTCTGCTCTCATCCTCCGTTCCTCCAGTCCCTTTTCAGGCCACCCATCAGCAACCTTTCCACTCCCAGTGGGGTCAGGAGTCTTCTAGGTGCTCCCACAACCCGCCATCAGTGACCTGACGTTGCCGTCTCATGACCGTCAGGTCGCTCGCCCTCCCCACCGCCCGTCGCCCCGGTCATCATCTCCACCAGGACAGGCGCTGTGCCCGCCTGCTGGCGGAGTTGCTGGGGCTCCATCCGCACTTGACACGGCCTCACCCCTGCTCTGCCTCTCTGTCCCCGTTCATCCTAACAGTTAGTCACTCAATAGACTCACCCCAAGTCCGCAGAAGGGGCAGGTGGCAGAGGTACCAAAAAGAATCTGACGTGATTCTGGACAAAACGTGGGGCATTAAGAAACGGCAAACAGTCGCACCTGGCTGGAGTCCCAGGTTGGAGGGGCTGGTGGTGGTGGTGGTGGACAGTGGGGATGAGACCGGAGCCTGTGGCCACAGCCAGGCGTTTCTACTTTCCCAGAGGGAGTTGAGAGCCCCAGCAGGCTGTGGGCGGAGGAAGGACCCGCTGTGACTCGGGTTCTGTCAGAACCCTCTGGACAGTCAGCGGGAGAGATGGAAGAGGAGAGGAGAGACTGCCGCAGTTTAGGTGGACGAGGATGGTGGCCTGGCCAGGGGGTGATCATGGAGGTGAGGAGGCATGGTCTGATTTCAGAGAAATTTGGGGCTTCAAATGAGAGTGTCGGTGGTTTGGATGTAGTGGTGAGACAAAGAGTAACAAGGACAGTGAGCGGGTAGACGAGGTCAGGGACACATCTGCACCCCCAGAGAGGGGGTCAGGGGCCCGCCTGCACCCCCAGAGCCCTCACTGGGGAGAGGCTGGGGCCAGGACCCAGTCTCCCCACCCCCACCCCGGGCCCTGCTTCCCCCCAGGCTGTCTCAGGTGTGGCCGGGGCTCTCCCACACCCACTGGGTGGCTTCCGGCTCTGCTCTCAGCCTCTGGGGCTGTTTCTGGAGCTTCTGCATACCCCCTCTCCAGGAAGAGCGGGAAGGTGAAGGTGAAGGGAAGCCAAGGGTGCAGGAGGCCACTGGCTCAGGCCCAGAGCCTTGCAGAACCTGTCTTGCCAGCCTCACCCGCCCCTCCCTGGTACCCCACAGGCAGAGGGGCACCTGGGGTAGGGCCTGCGCAAGAGCACCCAGCCCAGCTCCCAGCACCTACGCTGACAACCAGCCCTCTGCCCCCTGCCCCGAGAGCCCTGGGGATCCTGACAGTCAGCCCTCTGCTCCCCGACGCCACCCCCCACCACCAAGGGCCCTGGGGGTCCGGACAGCCAGCCCTCTGCCCCCGGCCACCGAGGGCCCTGGGGGTCCAAACCTGCAGTCGCAGGGGCTGTAACCTCAGGTCCAGCCTCTGAGCCCCACACTCCAGCAGAGGCTTGCCTGCCTTGGAGACAAACAGCCTCCCCCAGCAGCATGGCTTGGTGGTCAAAGGCGTGGGGGCTGGAGCCCGGCCTGAGCGCGGATCCCAGCTGCCCCTTCCTGCTGTGCAGCCTGGAGCAAGTGACAGTGCCTCTCTGATGCCCAAAGAAAGAGGCCGGGCTAGGGAGTCACGCCCCAGATAAGCAAGGCTTCTACACACGGTGGCTTCGGGCCCCAGTGCACCAGCTAGAGCCCTGCGGGGTTTGGTTTTTTTAACAGCTGAACTTAACCTCCATCTTGCGCGATGGTTCTGGCAGGCCAGTGAAAACCATCTGACCGTTGATTCCCGCGCCCACCTCCCAGCACTTCCCCATCCAGGGTTCCCAGCTCTTCCAAGCTTTAGTGAGGTGGACGTGTCGGGGACCAGAGTGAGAGCAGGGCTGTGAGTCTGCGATGGGCTCACTCCCACCAGCCAGGCCGCGTGGTGCCCGTGTCCTGGGGTCCTTTGGCTGTTTTCTGGCCGCTCCCTATTCCCTGGCCGGATGGAGGCCTTCCCAGAGCTTCCCGGGGAAGCCATTCCTACCTGGCTTCTGGCTTCTTCGGGCTCAGCCCCAGGCGGTCCCCCTGGAACCCCACACCTGGTTCTGGATGGGGGAGGCTCGCCCTTTGTGAGATGCTTTGTCACAAGCATGAGTTCTTCCTGCTCCCCTTGGTTCTGAAACTCTGAGGCCAGGAAGCCTCCTGGGACCCCAAGATTAGGTGCCCAGCCCCCTTCCTAGAAGTGTTGAGTGCTGACTGGCCCGGGGCTGCCCTCCAGGAGGGAGGGGGACAGGGGAGATGGGAGGAAACCGGGGGTCCGGGTGGGGGGCTGCGGGGGTGCAGGAGAAACAGTATTATCAGTTAAGTCAGCGTTCCCAGACATTCAGTCTCAGGATTTTAAAATCAGTTTTTAAAATTATTGAAAAGCCCAGGGAGCTTTTGTTTATGTGGATAGTTATCAACTGATATTCACATTAGGAACGAAAACTAATAAGTTTATAAAATGTTTATCTTGTTCACTTGATAATAACAATAATTCCAGTACATGTTCATATAATTAATATGTTGTTATAGAAAGTATACATTTCAAAACAGAAACACGCAGTGAGCAAAGTGGCACTGTTTACAGCTTAGCTCCTCTCTCAGATGACTAGCCTAATGGAAGACATCTGGATCACGTATCTGCTTCTGCATTCCATCTGTTGTGATTTTTCGCTTTGGTTGAAATATCTGAAAAACAAAACCTCAGCTTTACAAAGGCACATCTTTGCAAAGCAGAGACTATTGTGATATTGTGAATATTCCTCAGTGGTGCACGAAAGCTCGCCAGGGGTCATTTCTTAAGGTTTAATTGCAGCATGGAATCTAAATACCTTTGGTGAACTTTTCCCACCCTTTATACTCCTGTGAGAATGAGAGTGAAAAAAGGCAAAGAATCTTGTGAACTTTGTGAAAGGGTCTTGGGGACCCCCAGAGATCCGTGGAGCACACTTTGAGAACTGCTGAGTTCTCAAGGACAAGTACCCTCTCCTGGATGATGCTCCAAAGAGACACGCCACGGAGGATTAAGAACATGAGTTCAGGTCTCTCTTCCACTGCTTACTGGCTGTGTGTCCTTGGGCAGATGACTGCTTCTCTGTGCCTGTTTTCTCATCTGTAAAATGGTCACAGTGAGACTTACTTTGCAACGTGGTCACCATACATGCTTGCTGACATGAAAAACACAGTCCTCAGACTTTTAAGGAAGGACTCCTTCATATCAGCCCTTCATTCTCACACGTAACTTCCTGCCACAGGGCCTTTGCACAAGCTATTTCCTCCTTCCCAAACCCTCTCCTTCCTGACTTTGCCAAAGGAACTAATTCATTATTAGTCTTCAGTCCTCAGCTCAAGTGCTACCTCCTTTGGGAAGCCTTCTGTGACTTCTCTGAGATGTCAAACACCTCAACAGAGGATTCCAGAGCACGGTTGACAACAGTTTACATATTTTAGAATCATTAGATGATTATCTGTCTCCCATTAGACCACAGCCCAGGTTGACTGTTGCCCTCCACAGAGCCGGGCTGGTGTGGAGTGAATGCCACTGGAAAAACATTTGTCATAAAGTGTCATCTCTACAGATACCTGAGTTTTTCCAGCCTTGGAATGGAAAAGCTGGGCTTCGACAAGTGACCCCTCCCCACCTCCCACCTTCTCTGCCAACAGCTGGACTGCATCAAGGAATGGGGGGAGCCCAGGGTCCAGGCCCCAGAGCTGTGGTGCTCTTTCTGGGGACCCAGTCCCTTGCCGGGCCCCCTTTGTGTGGGGTGCTCTGACGCGCCCTGGAGTCATGCCTCCACTCCTCCAACAGTTCCTCCCTTTCTCCAGGTGGTTCCCTGCCCTGAGCCCGCAGCAGTCTCTCGAACGTCCGGGCTGGCAAGCATGCTGCACCCCCCCTGTCCAGACCTCCGTTCCCTCTCCCCACTCTGCCTCCAAGGCTGGCTCAGCCAGAATTTCCTCTCTCCACCCAACGCCTAGACTGGGGCCTGCGTCCCTGCCGTCGCCGCACAGATCACATCGCCTCTCTATTGTCCTTTCTTCATCCCTTTCCCCACCCAACCAGGCCGCGTGTTGGTCAGGGACGGGATTGTGTCACCTCTCTTTTCCAGGATCGGGCGTTGGGCCTGGCATCCAGCATGAAAAGGCATCCGGCATGTGGCTAACATGTATTTGCTGACCTGATGTGGATATGGAGTTTGGGAGAGATCGCTGTCATCACAGGGCATGTATCAGTTAGTCTGGGACTGCAGATAATACACTTAGGAGACTGACTACAAACGGATTAACTGGCTCCCATAAACAAAAAGCCTCGAAGAAGCGTGAGATTCAGGCTTGGTTTAATCAGGGCTCTAATCTTTTCCTCTATGTTTCACCTGGTTCTGCAGCTTCTTCGTGTTGCTATTTTCCTCTCATTTTCTTTGTGGTATTAAAATGGGTACAGCAATCCCAGGCCTCAATCCATTCAGATGTACGAGGTCTCTTTGAGTGGCTTCTAGGAGTACTTGGAATGCATCTTTTACAGAAATCCACAGCACTGAGTTACCTCTAAGGACTCAATGGACTGAACTGGTTACGTGTCCGTCCTTGAACCAGCAGCCATGACTAGGGCGAGATTTAGAAAATTAGCTTGCATTTGGAGCCAGAGGACAGTCACCTCCTTTCCAAAGGGGGCTGCGGGACAGAAGTGAGTATATTAGTTGCTCAATCGTGTCCGACTCTTTGTGACCTCATGGACTGTAGCCCTTTAGGCTCCTCTGTCCATGGGATTCTCTAGGCAGGAATACTGGAGTGGGTTGCCATGCCCTTCTCCAGAGGACCTTCCTGATCCAGGGAGAGAACCCAGGTCTCCTGCATTGCAGGCAGATTCTTTACCTGAGCCACCAGGGAAGCTCGGAGAGAAGTGTGGCCCCACGGAAGCTGGAGCAGCTACCAGCGGAAGAGTAAGATGGCAAGAGAGTCAAAACATCCACTCTGGTGTTTAATTATATTAAAATCTGGAGGAAAAAAGTTCTTTGAGCAAAGATGAATCCGGGAGAACTTGGCCAAATGTCTAGATCGTTCACCAGAGCCTTGTCTCCAAGGCAGGAAGATAGCACATTTTTCTGCTCTTCGATTGAATTCCATTGACTGAAACCACAACCAATTCACAAAGCCGCAAAAGACTTCACCGAATATTTTTTTAATGTGTTTGTTTTTTCTGATTATGATAACAATACATGCTTGTTGTTAAAATATTTAAATAATGCAGAAAAGTATTTAAAACAGTGCTTCTCAAACGACTGTGGTTTTGTCCCCCAGGAGACATGTGGCAACGTCTGGATGCACTTTTGGTGGCTATGACTGGGGAGGGGGGTTGGGCTGCCATTGGCATCTTGTGGGTAGAGGCCAGGGATGCTGCTAAACATCCTGCAATGCCCAAGACAGCCCCCCCCGCTCCAAACAAAAACATGTCTGGTCCCATCCCTGATGGCTCATTGGTAAAGAATACGCATGCCGGTGCAGGAGACGTGAGTTCGATCCCTGGGTCCTGGAAGATCCCCTGGAGAAGAACTGGCAGCCCACTCCAGTGTTCTTACCTGGGAAACCCCATGGCCAGAGGAGACTGGCGGGGCTATAGTCCACGGGGTCACAAAGATGCGGACACAACAGGAGAGTGAGCAACAAAAGCAAATGTCAATAGTGAGAAACTGACTTACATGAACGTAAAAAATTGCTACTGAAATTTTTGCCACCTAGAAATAAACTCTGCTGCCATCTTTGGTAAGCATCTTTTAGGATGCTCTGTTTAATATTCGAGCCTGTGCACTACAATTGAGTACAAGTTAGGAAAACTTTTTCTCTTCATGTTGATATTTGGCAGAAAACAACAAAATCCTGTAAAGCAATTATCCTTCAATTTTAAAATGTATAAAATTTAAAAAATTAAAATATAAAAATGATTTTTCTCTATAACACGTTGTGACATCTCTGCATTGCCATTTTTAATTACTATTTTAACAAAACTTTATTTTAATATACTGCTCTATTATGCTTACCATTGTTGACTTAATGAATCATCATAGTTTGGCATTTCTAGGTTTTTCCTTAATTTTTCACTATGATAAACAATGCTGCAGTGAACACCCTTGTCCATGGAGAGCTGGGCTTATTATATCCTTAGGATAAGTGCTCCAAAATTAGATTTCTATGGTGCTTTAAAATCTCTACCCACTGAACATGGTGGACTATACTGCCATTTTATGTCAGTCTGATAGGTGGAAAATGATATATCATTATAGCTTTCATCTGCATTTCCTTGATTACCAGCAAGCTAGATCCTGCTTCATATGTAGGCCTGCCTCTTATATTTCTTCACTTGTGACTATTGACTATTTTATAATAAGGTGTTTGGAGAAGGCAATGGCACCCCACTCTAGTACTCTTGCCTGGAAAATCCTATGGACAGAGGGGCATGGTGGGCTGCAGTCCATGGGGTCGCACAGAGTTGGACATGACTGAAGTGACTTAGCAGCAGCAGCAGCATAATAAGGTGTTTACCTTTTCCTATTGTTTTGCAGGAACTCTTTGTATATTAAGGATATTCACCTTTCCTAAGAGTTTCATAATTGACAGAAGCCTTTTTTCTTTCTGTTTTTGTTCTTGTGTGGTTTTTTTTTAACGTTCTCTTGTGCTTTCAAAGGATGTGCTTAATGTTCTGACAAGCATTTCATGAATTACATTAGGAAATAACTTTTGTAACAAACCCATTTAACAACCCTTCTTTGTTCCCGCCTCCTGATAATGCTCAGAACCCCAGCGGCAGCCTTTGCCCAACTCCGTGTCATTAACCCTTGATCTTTTCCTGCTGAATAGCAGATTGCTTTCCGGAGCTGGGAACACAGTTTCATTTTCACCTTCCCGCTGATGGAACTGTCGCTGACTCTATGCCAGACGGCTGTTTACATAAGAAATGATTTGATTATATTGTACAACCAATGGAAGCCTTTCTCAGAATGAAGAAGCCAGAAACATATAATCAAAGCCATTAACTGTGTACAAAGAAATGCAGCCCACTCTAAATTTCCCACCAACCATAATAACAGTTTTCCAGGGAAAAATAAGAACAGGGCTATGGTTTCCTACTAAAAACGTGTTAAGGGAAAGACTTTTAAATGAAGATGGTGGCTTTCACCCAGCTGCACTCTTGAATCACGTTGGCCTTGACTCAAATGCCAGCTGTATACCTTACCATCTTTGTGACCTTGGGAAAGTCCCTTACCTGCCCTGAACCTGTTTGTTCATTTACAAAATGGCTATAATAGTGATGCCAAGCACAGAGGGTTACTGAGAAGATTAAGTAAAAATGATGCATATAAAGCACTTGCTGAGTCAGAATGTGTTTAGCCACAGGACTAGAACGTAAATGAGGGTGGCAGAAAAAGGGGAGAGGGGGTTCATAATTTCAGCTAAAATGTTCGTTTAATTTGAAGGCATGAAAGCGAAAGTGAAGTCGCTCAGTCGTGTCCGACTCTTAGCAACCCCATGGCCTGTAGCCCACCAGGCTCCTCTGTCGAGGTGGATGAAAACTCGCATTCTTTCCATCTTCTTGCTCTGCTCTCCTCAGCACTGTGTTGATGGCCCTCCTCATGGTTTCAGGACGGGTGCTACAGCTCCAGATATCAAACACAGACATGAGAAGACCAAGAGGGGGAAAGGTACCTCGCCTCACGTGTCCTCTTCTATAAGGGAGACCCCTGTTCCCAGAAGAGACTTCCCGTTGATCAAGGTCGCATCAATCAAGATTGCATCACGTGCCCATTCCAAACCAATCAAGTCAAGTGAGGATGGCCATCTTCGGCTTTGCTCTTGCTCAGTTGCTAAGTTGTGTCTGACTCTGCAACCGCATGGACTGCAGCATGCCAGGCTTCCCTGTCCTTCATTATCTCCTGGAGACTGCGCAAACTCATGTCCATTGAGTTGGCGATACTATCCAACCATCTCACCCACTGTTGCCCTCTTCTCTTCCTGCCTTCAATCTTTCCCAGCCTCAGGGTCTTTTTTAATGAGTCAGCTCTTCACTTCAGGTGGCCAGAGTATTGGAATTTCATCTTCAGCATCAGTCCTTCCAATGAATATTCAGGACTGATTTCCTTTAGGAGGGACTGGTTGGATCTCCTTGCAGTTCAAGGGACTCTCAAGAGTCTTCTCCAACACCACAGTTCAAAAGCATCAATTCTTTGGCACTCAGCCTTCTTTATGGTCCAACTCTCACATCTGTACATGACTACTGGAAAGACCATAGCTTTGACTGGTTTTTAGACCCATAATAACTCATGCTGATGCTGAAGAGAGGCACTGTCCCTGAGTACCTTGGCAGATGGACATCCAGCAAAACTGGACTGGCTGAGAGGACAGAGTGGGAAGGCACTGTGTCCAGCATGGGTGTAGCTCCTGGCATATGGTTTGTGGCCCAAAGGCCCACACTGGATGAGGTCTGGCCTGGGAGTCATGCATGGGATGGCCACATCTCCAATTGGCCATGGAGCCCCTCTGCACCGCGGACCCCTATATCCAACCACACACTCACCATCTCCTCTTGGAAGGCTCATAGCAGCGTCACATCCGACACACCATATTGGAACTCAGGGTTCGCTTCCAGTTCCCTCCCCTTCCTTACTCCTTCCCTGTTGTCCACCTTGGTCAAGCCAGAAACCGACTGGCCCTGGAGGTCCCCTGCTTTCCTTCACCATCTATGCTTGCATTTCCCCAACCTTACCATCACCTTTGACCCTCCTCATTCTCCCTACGGGGCTCCTACGCCTGTGCTGTCCCCTCATCCTGGAAGCTTTGCCATCGCTGTCCCGCCATCGCCTTTCCCAGCGAAGCTCTCTGACTCCCGCAAGTCAACCCCCCTGCATATCGCCTCAGCCACGCATTCCTCGCTCCGCTGGCCTTATCACGCTCCGTGCTTATTTACACAGTTCCTTGACTCATGTCTCACTCTGCCAGGCTGCAAATTCCACATAGACAGGAACCGAATCTCTTTTGCTCACTGATAATCCTCAGTGCCTGGCACATAGCATACGGAGCTTGTGTTCTTTAAAAAACTGAAAATGAATATCCATTTCCCACCCTGTAACCATAGAGACCTTCCTAAGAAGCACATCTAATCACCTCACCCTCTTGCCTCCAGCCTCCGGCTGTTGTTGCTCAGTTGCTAAGTTATGTCCAACTCTGCGGCCCCATGAACAGCAGCACACCAGGCTTCCCTGCCCTTTACTATGCCCTAGAGTTTGATCAAACTCATGTCCATTGAGTCAGTGATGCCATCCAACCATCACATCCTCTCCCACCCCCGTCTCCTCTTGCCCTCAATCTTCCCAGCATCAGAGGTTTCTCTAATGACTTGGCTCTTTGAATCAGGTAATGGCTCCCATTTACCCTCACGGCAAAATTCAGAAGGCTTAACGTGGCTTTTCCAGGCCCTTCAAGGTAGATCCTGCCAACCAACCAGCCCCATTTTCACCTACCCCCCTCACTCCTTGATTCAGCCACCCTCAGGTCCTTTAGGTATCTGGAAAGCTCCATGTTCCCTCTTACCTCCAGATTTACCCATATGCTACACGCCTGTCTGAAAATTTTGTCTAGAAATATCCTCCTTCTCATTGTCAAGCTTCCATCTAAAAGTTGTCTCCTCCGAGAAGCCCTCCACCCCTGCCCCCAACTAGGCTGGGTTAAACACCTCTGACGCTTCCCCAACAACATGTGCTCATTATGCCTCTGTGTAAGTCAGGCTACATCTGAGCTGCTCTGGCAGAATCCGCACTGTCTCAACGGGACAGAATTTTAATTCCCCAGCACAGATGTGGAAGGTCCAAGTTTGGTGGCTTGCTTCAGTTCTGCAAGTTCATTCTCGAAACTGGTTCCTTCTGTAGAGTTGCTCTGCTCTCTTCATTGCACAGCTGCCAGGGAAGGCCTAAATAGCTGCTTTAGCTCCTCCATCACTTCCACATGCCGGTCAGCAGGAAGAGAGGAAGGGTCATTCCTTCTGAGGGCATGACCCAGAAGTGCTTTCACATCATTCCATTTGCATCCCATCGGCTAGGACTTGGCCATATGACCATAGCTAACTGCAGAATAGGCTGGGAGATATAATCTCTCTCAGCCACTGTGCCCTGGAGCACCCCCAGGTTCTTGCGTTTTGAGGAGAAAGATGAGGGAGGTTGGTAGACCATGGCAGTCCCTGCCAGCCCCTGCCAGCCTCGCCCTCAGCGCTGAGAACGGTCTTATCTGGCTCCTCGTCCCCCGGCCCAGCCAGACTGTGCGCTCTCTGAGGACAGGGCCCGGGTGAGGTGGTCGCTGTTGCACCCCCAGCAATCAGCAGTGTGGCTGGCACGTGACAAATGAGGAGGGGCCGCAGAGGCCGAAGGGCAAGCTGGGGAAACTGAGGCAGGCCCCAGTTCAGCTCCACACGTGTTTCCCGGGCGCCCACGACACGTGAGATCCTGGGGCTCACAGCCTGGCTTAAGTGGTCAGGG
This sequence comes from Procapra przewalskii, assembly GCA_006410515.1. NCBI lineage: Eukaryota > Metazoa > Chordata > Mammalia > Artiodactyla > Bovidae > Procapra > Procapra przewalskii. Next base: position 5,018,512 of record SJYF01000037.1, on the reverse strand, counting down.
TGCAGTGAGGCTGGCCTAGCCCAGTGGCATCCCAACCAACACTGGGTCCAGGTCTGCAAGACCCCCACCTGATGGGGGAGCTGAGGAGTCCCAGAGATCTGGTTCAGAAACAGGGCCGAGTCCCCAGCCAGAAGGCAGAGCCCCCCGGATGCCCACAGGTGGGTCTTGACCCCACGTGGCCCTGGACCACTGCACTTCTGGCCCAGCCCCAGCTTCATCTGGCCACGGGCCCAGCCCTAGTACTTGCCTTCCCTCCTCTCCTGAGAGGGGGCTGGGGATGGGGCTCCTCTCTCTGGGCAGCCCAGGAGGCTGGCCGCGGGAAAAGCCTGATTGGAACACTGCAGGTTCCAGCCCCAGAATCAAGGGCGGTCTTAGAAAGGAAGACAGAAAACTCTCTCCTGACCCTCCACCCTAAGAGCTGACCTGGGATCAAGGAGAAGCGAGCTTAGCTGAAAGAACCCTGGGTTCGCATCCTAGTTTGATGCTTTACAGCTGTGTGGCTGAACCGCAGCTTCCCTATCTGTGGAATAATGGGCACCCATAGCCCAGGTTAACTTCTCAGGGTTGGTACAAGACTCGAGTAGGGAAGTGGATGTGAAGGGGCCCTGAGGCCTGAGGTCCTGTAGAGAAAGGTTGGTCATTAGTGTGGTTAAGATCAGGGCTATTTATAGGGTACCAGCAGGCAGGCGGGGCTTCCCTGGCGGCTCAGTGGTAAAGAAACTGCCTGCGATGCCGGAGACCTGGGTCTGATCCCTGGGTCAGGAAGCTCCCTGGAGGAGGGCATGGCAACCCTCCCTAGTATTCTTGCCTGGAGAATCCCTGGTGGGTTGCAGTCCGTGGGGTCGCACAGAGTCAGACACGACCAGGCGACTAAGTAGCAGCAGCAGCGGACAGAGACCCAGAGAAGTGGGCAAACTGGGAGCCAGTAATTATGCCATCTGCAGGGTGAGGAGCAGGGACCTCCGTGTTGCATGAGTGGAGGAATCATGTCTCCCCAGCTAAAGCCTGTCCCCTGACTTCTCCCTGCGAGTCAGAATGGAAGAAAACTCCTGTCCATGAAGGCCAAGGCCCTGTGTGGTCAGCCCCACATCCTTACCTCGCTGGCCTTGAGTCCCAGCTCTGTCCTCGCCCTGAGTGCTCTGTTCCAGCCACCCCTGCTCCTTGCTGTTCCTTAAAGGTGTCCAGCTGATGGAGTCAGCTGCTCCACCCCTGTGCTTGCTGTTTGTTCCCTCTGCCTGGGCCGCCCTTCCCTGCTGCTCCGGCTTCTCCTTCCGCTCCCCACTAATATGCCACCTCCTTGTTCTCCCAGAGAGCCATCACCTACCCAGGCGTCCACCACACCAGGCCTTCTGATTGGCCTCCCAGTCCTGGTCAGCAGCACTGTAGGCGCGTCAGTCCTGTTCACTCATGTATTTGCTCATTTCTTCTCTGTCTCTTCCAGTGGAGCACATGGACCCTGTCTGTCCTGTTCACTCTCTCCAGAGCCTAGCACAGAGCCTGGCACATAGGAGGTGCTCGGTATTTGTTGACTAAATGAGCGCACACATAGTGAGAAAGGGTGGGTGGATGGGTGTAGCTTTTATTGAGCATCTGTTACCTGCCAACCACATTCATTATTGCCTTCAAGACTTACAACATCACTGCTAGGTCAGATTGTTATCCCTACTTCACAGATGGGGAAACTGAGGTTCGGGGTAAAGAAAAAAATGACTTTACTTAGTTCACTCAAATAGAAAAAGGCAGGTGTTGGATCTGAAGTCAAGCCTCGGACTGAGAAATATTTACAACCTAAGTTATAAAACTCTTGAAGGTATTAGTAAGTTCTTGGGTGCACATATCTATCAAAGCTCATCAACCACACACTTTTAAATTGGAGGCTCTCAGCTGGCTATCATTTTGCTCTCGAGACATTTGGAAATGTCCTGACACTTCTGTGGTTGCCATGACTGTGGGGATGTGCTACTGGCATCTAGGGGCAGAGGTCAAGGATACTGCTAAACATCCTATTAATACAATGCACAGCACTTCCCACTCCCCAGCAAAGCACTATCTGACCCAAATGTCAGTAGTACCAGAATGGAGACACCCTGCCTAAAATGGCAACCCACTCCTGTGTTCTTGCCTGGAGAATCCCAGGGACAGCGGAGCCTAGTGGGCTAATGTCTATGGGGTCGCACAGAGTCGGACACAACTGAGTGACATAGCAGCAGCAGCAGCGTTATATGGGGGCTTCCCACGCCTGCCAACACAGAAGACTCAGGAGATGTGGGTTCCATCCCTGGGTCGGGAAGATCCCCTCGAGGAGGAAACGGCACCCACTCCAGTACTCTTGCCCGGAGAGCCCCCTGGATGGAGGAGCTTGCTGGCCACAGTCCACAGCGTCACAAAGAGCCAGACACGATGGAACTGACTTAGCCCGCCCGCAAGCCTTTAATAGATGCAGGTTATCATACGTAAGTCTGTAAGCAAACTAGAAAAGGACTCCTACCAATCAGAAAGGAAAGAAACAATCGGTGAGAGACAATCCCAGATAATTTTAAAAAGCAAACGAGCACATCAGAAAATACAAACAGGCAATACATAAACGATAAGGACTTCACCTCAATACTAGTCAGAGAAGTGCACATTTTAACGCGAATAATGTTTTCCCCATCACACCGGGGGGGAAATATTTAAGTGATAATATCCTGTCTGGTGAGTGTAAGGGAGGCACACACGGTGGGAGGGAGTGTGAACTGGCAAAACCATCCTGTTGATTTGGGAAAACTTCCCAACCTTTTAAAAGGATGCGCCCACAGTCTCAAGTACACTGTGTAGAAAATGCGCCAGCTTCCCTGGTAGCTCAGCTGGTAAAGAATCCACCTGCAATGTGGGAGACCTGGGTTCGATCCCCTGGAGAAGGGAAAGGTGACGGGCAGGACAAATCCGTCGTGAGGATGTTCACTGAGGCATTGTTTCAAACAGTGGAACCATTTAGGGGAAGCTGAATACCATGAACATGGGATGAAGTGCATAAACTGTGTCGCAGCTATCCTACAGTTATCTGAATGCATAATTTTAGGCGATGAAAGCTCGAGAAATCACATTTACACTGTTTCTAGTCAGACCACACAAAATAAATCTGATCCGTCATCCCTTCGTCTCACTAACGTGTTCAGTCGCTCAGTCGTGTCCCACTCTTTGAGACCCCATGGACTGTAGCCCGCCAGGCTCCTATGTCCACGGGATTTTCCAGGCAAGAATAAATATTTTTCAGAAGATTTTTTTCCATGTGTGCCATTTGTAAAGTCTTCATTGAATCTGTTACAATATTGCTTCTGCTTTGGGTTTGGTTTTTTGTCTGTGAGGCCTGTGGGATCTGAGCTCCCTGACTAGGGCTCGAAATCACACTGGAAGGTGAAGAATACAACCCCAGCTCTGAATGGACCGGCAATAGACCAACACAAAATGATCACGTCTCCAGCCCACCTTGCAGGCAGGCGGGTACAGTCGGGGTGACCCATTCCTGGTCAGTTCAGTTCAGTCGATCAGTTGTGTCCGACTCTGTGAGATGTAAGTAGAGATCAATCAGGTGGGGCTCTGACAAAGCTGCTGTCTTTTTAATCTAAGAGGAGGATTTGACTCAGATCCTGCACCTCCTCTGCCCTCCTCCTGGGCTGAGAACCGCGTGCCAGGCAGTCAAGTAACCATGAGTTTGAAAGTCACACACCAAAGTGGGAGACAAGGAAACTGGTCATTGGTGACTTCCTGGAACGAGTCCTCTTCTGGACTTCTTTTTACCCAAGGAAAATAGAATCTTTAGCCGGCAAAGCCACTGGAGCCTGGTACTCGTTACTTGCAGCCAAACCCAATCCTGGAGATACAGTTAACTTACCATAGAGAGTGTGTTGATTGAATCTTTTTGCAACAGAGCTATCTTTACGTATTATTAAGTTGTGGGGCTTCCCTAGTGGCTCAGATGGTAAGAGCATCTGCCTGGAATGCAGGAGACCCAGGTTTTACCCCAGTCGAGAAGATCCCCCAAAGAAGGAAAAGGCAACTCACTCCAGTGTTCTTGCCTGGAGAATTTCATGGACAGAGGAGCCTGGTGGGCTACAGTCCATGGGGTCGCATAGAGTGGGATGCAACCGAGCAACTAACACACATATATACACACGTTATTAAGTTGGGAGGTATATATATGTGTTTGTGTATATATATATGTGTGTGTATATATACGTGTGTGTGTGTGTGTGTGTGTACACACATATATATATATTGTTTGTTTAGCTCTGCCGGGTCTCAATTGTGGTGTGTGGTTTTAGTTACCTGGAGACAAGTGAAATCTTAGTTCCCTGATCAGAGATCGAACCCAAGTCCCCAGCGTTGCAAGGCAGATTCTTAACCACTAGACCACCAGGGAAGTCCGAAATTAGGAGTTTGTAAAATTAAAATATAAATCAAATATAGCCCATCAGGCTAGAGACTCTGCGGCCCCTTGATGGTCCTTTTCAAAATGCGTCTGCTGCTTGGCTCTGGTTTTTCTGACCCAGGAAAAAATGCCAAGGGGAAATGGAAGTGCACCAAGAGGCCGTCCCCTGCCCGCCTGAGGGGGAGGCTGGGGTGCTGACTGCACAGAAAAATTCCATCTTCCTGATAAGAGGGCTCAGGCTGTGCCTCTGACCCCGGAAGGGAGGCTCGGAGGTCATTCTGGGCTGTCCCCCGCTTCACGGCTGAACCCTGTGGCCCTCCAGCCCAGACATGCGACCCCCCCAGGCAGTGGCCTGGCCACCTCTCCCACTTGTTTGTCCTCCTCTTCCCAGAAGCAGGGAGCTCCCTTTATCTCGGGCCAAAGTCCCCTGGGGGCGAGGATGGAATGTCACCTGTCCTCATGGGGTTGATGAGTCATCTCCTACTGGTCGGAGGCCACAGAGCTGACCTGACCTCTCCCTTTTGTCCCCCTCCCCAGCCTTCTCGTGCGAGTGGGGAAGGATAGGCGTACTGCCGGAAAACTCATCACGGTGACAGCCACCGTCTCTGGGGTGCTGACGTAGAACCAGGCCCTGGGAGGTTAACGACGCAGCCTGGGACTGAGACCCCTGGGTTCAAATGCTGGTTCCAACCTGTCCTAATCTGGTGGCCCGGGGAAGTCAGTGGATCTCCCCCGATCTCCATTCATTCATTCAGTAAACCTTTAATGAATGAGTAAGCACTCTGCACCAGACCCAGAGGCGATGAGGTTGCTGCAGTGACTCCCCAGAAATAGTCCTGCACTGGCAGGCACAGTGGAGAGAGATGCCGACCTCCTACTAACAATTCTTAATAAGGTTCCACACGCCAGCTGGTATGGGCGTCATGGGTGCCATGGTGATGGGCGCCGAGCTGTGCTCATGAAGGGGCTTGTTCCTGTAAGCAGAGTGGTCAAGGAAGGCCCTGGAGACACTCACCTCTGAGCAAAGACCTGAAGGTGGTGAGAGAGGAGCCATGTCATTATCCTTGGGAAGGGAGTCCCAGGCAGAGGGAACAGCAAGTGCAAAGGCCCTGGAGCTGAAGAGTGCTTGATGTGTTCCCGGAGCAGGGGGCAGGCCTGTGTGGCCGGAGAGGAGTCGTCAGAAGGCAAGGCAAGGGTCCACTGTGGGGACCCACGGGCCACTGCCAGGACCTCGTCTTTCACTCTGGACGACGTGGGCACCACGGCAAGGTGTTGAGCATGGGAGAGACGTGAACTGACTTCCTTCGGGTAGGGGGAAATGGCAGGATGGAGAAGATAGTTTGGAGGACTCTGGAATAATCCTCTAAGCAAGTTTCTGGTGACTCATGCCAGGGTGGGACTGTGGAGGCGGGGGGTGTGATCAGATCCGGATGCCTTCTGAAGGCTTGTAGACGCGAAGTGGGGCAGAGAGGGTTAGAGAAAGAGAGGAGTCGGTGAGGACACTCAGGTTTTGGGCCTGAGTCCCTTGCAAGACAGAGGTAGGCTCTTTCTGAAGTGCAGAAGACTGCAGCAGGGTGAGGGCGTGCAGGGAGGCGAGGGGCTCCGTTTCTTACCCGGAGGCTGAGACACCCATCAGGCCTGTGCCCTCACCGCTGGGTATGCAGGCCTGAGTTCAAGTGAGACATCCTGGCAGGAGGTGTATGTTTGGAGATTTTTAGCATGGAGACGGTATTTAGAGACTTGGTCTCTTCATCTATAAAGTGGGGATTAAACAGCATCTGCTTTGCAAGGTTGCTGTGAATTTGAGTTAATAAGCCTTGAGAGGTCCCATGCAGATGGCAAAATGCAGGTAAATGTTCGTTATAGGACAGTCTGTGAGGTTGCAGGGTCGGACACGACTGAGCGGCTCATATGACCTATCTAGTAATTCCACACCCATCCCACTGAATCCTCGTGAGGTCACTATTCTTGTCACCATCCTTGATTTTATGGAGAAGGAAATGGGAGCTCAGAGAGGGGAGGGGACTGATCCAAGGTCACACAGCCAGCAAAAGGCGCAGCTGGGATTCGCAGGCGGGCTTTAGGGTCCCTTTTTTGACCGTCCCTCCTGTCGCCCGCATTCCCAGCACCGGGCCCTGGGATCCTAAACTGACCAGACCCGGGGAGGTTCACCGTCGAGCACCAAGACGATCAGGAGAGGAAACGCCTCCGGGTGAGTCGGGCCCTGAGCCCGCCTGCCTAGGGGCCCCGAGTACAGAGAAGCAGGGCTGCTGAGCTGGTTTAGACTTGTGGTGAAGCGAAGCCGTGGCGCTGCTGCTGCTAAGTCGCTTCAGTCGTGTCCGACTCTGTGCGACCCCATAGACGCCAGCCCATTGGGCTCCGCCATCCCTGGGATTCTCCAGGCAAGAACACTGGAGTGGGTTTCCATTTCCTTCTCCAATGCATGAAAGTGAAAAGTGAAAGTGAAGTCGCTCAGTCGTGCCTGACTCAGCGACCCCATGGACTGCAGCCCACCAGGCTCCTCCGTCCATGGGAGTTTCCAGGCAAGAGCACTGGAGTGCGCTGCCAGTGCCTTCTCCGAGCCGTGGCGCTAGAGCCCCCGAATCCAGTCTCAGCCCCACTCCTCACTAGCCGTGGGGCCCTGGAGGTAGGACGCAGCCACCTTGTGCCTCAGTTTCCCCCACTGTAAAGAAGGGTAGCAGAGGACTGAGTGGGTTGGTTCCCGCAGAGTGTTTTGGACAGGCCGGGGAGCCCAGCAGGAGGCCCCTGCCATCACCGCTGCGCTCCAGCTTGGCTTCCGCTAAGTGTGCGCTCCAGGCCAGGGCCGCCGGCCATCCCCGCGTCTCCCTCCGCCTCTTGCTCAGCGCAGCTCATCCGCGTCTTTGGACTTCTCACCCTGGGCCTGCAGTTTCTCCTGCCCCCAGGTGGGGAGCGCGATAATGACTGGGGTGGGGGGTGACCAGACGCGGCGCCTGTGAAGGACTCCAGGTTCTCACTGTGCCTGGCTCAGCGTTGGGGCTCAGTGGGCGCAAACGGGCACAGTCGCCGGAAACAGCCGCGTCCCCTGGAGGCCGGATAAAAAAGCATTTTCACAGCGGGACACTTCTCAGCCGTGAAAGAACCCACTAGTGGCGCTTGCAGGAGCGCAGCGGATCTCACAGGTGTTACGCTGAGTGCAGGAAGTGTGTGCAGAGGAGCACGCACTGTGTGGCTTCCTCTATTTGAAACTCTAGGGGGGACAAAGCTAACCTGTGATGCCAAACAGGGTGACCTAGGATGACAGTGCAGAGACCTGCGGTCGTCTGGGGCTGAGGCTGGTTTGGAAAGGAGCACGAGGGAACTCGGCCTTTGAGAGATTTGTATCGTGTTTTGGGTGCTTGATTCTTGAGTGCATCTGTAAACTCATCGAACAGGACCCATCACCATCTATCTGTGCATTTTATTCTATGTCCATTATTTCCCACTTATTTTAAAAGTTAGAAACATTTTGCTGTCATTTCATAAGTGTATCATTATTTCGCTGTTTGGCCATTCAGACCTCCCCTGGCCGCCTTTCCCTGCCTCTGGTCCCGTCAGAGGCCTCTGGCACGTGAGCAAGATGGCCTGGCATTGCAGAAAGAGCTCTCAGAGGTCACAAACCTGCCTCTTCCTTGCTATTTGCCTCAGGTTGGTCATGTAAACCTCGGTTTCCTCATCTGTTAACTGGAACTAATACTGGTACCCAACTAATACTGAACGGCTAATACTGGCGCCCAGCTCGTGAGATCGTTGCCGGAGCTCAGATTGACACGAGGTGCAGGGGCCGTGGATATTGGAGGCCCACCA
>SJYF01000037.1:4996330-5010041 GCA_006410515.1 Procapra przewalskii | reverse complement strand
GGGGGGGGGGGGGGGGGGGGTGATTGAGGGGAGAGGTCTGGAGCCAGGCCACAGCTGCAAGGGGGCAAACCCTGCTCCCTGGGGTAGCCCCTAACCTCTCTGCGCCTAGATGTCTTTACTTGTAAAGCTAGAATGATGATAGCTCCTAGCCATAGGGTTGGTGTTTTGGAGGTTTAAAGAGATAATCCATGGCAAGTTAGGACAGAAAATCGCTGTCCTTGTTTTCAGAGATGGAAGGAAAGGAGCTCGCAACTTGCAGGGGGAGGGGAGGGGGTGGGGCGTTAATTTGGAGAGCCTAGTCCCCTGAACGGTGGTCCCAGCCTGGGTCACAGGGACCCTTGAAGGTGGAGCGGCTGGCAGCCCAGCCCCAGCAGAGCTGGGTCACGAGCTGCCAGGCATGTTCCCGGCTCCTCGGGTTGGCCCCCACGGCTGGAACACATTGCTTCCTTCCTCTGTTCTAGGTGCCAGACCAGCCCAGAAACCGCCTGATGTCAGCAGGCCAGCCCGCCCTCTGATGGGGAGGAAGTGGGCGGGTGCCCTGGGCACAGATGAGCCGGCCAGACGTGCCCCGAGGCGGCACAGTCAGGGCGATGCAGGCATCACGCACCCCCTGCTTACGGAGCTGGCCCTGGTTCAGCTTGTTCCCGCCAAGAGGCTTCGGGGCTGCTTGGGGTCAGAGTGGGGAGATACAGGGATGTGTGGCCATCTCTACTTCTCTAAACACAGCCAAGGACCAGCTCCCAGGGGCCTTGGCCTTCAGAAAGAGTGGGCACCCCAGGAAGCGTGGCTTGGGGTGTCTGTGGGGGTCCACTGTATGTGCATTTGGCTTACTGTGTAAGGATGTGTAAGCATGTGAATGCATGGCTTTAAGAAGGTGAATGAGTCTGTGTATGTGTGTGCATGTGTGTGTGACAGTATGGGTGTGAATGAGTAGGTATCTGTGTGCTCTAAGTGAGGGTGTCGGACAAGGAGACGCGTCTATTGCTGAATGTACAAACATGCTCAGGCATGTAAGCATGCATCTGGGTGTGTGAATGACAAAATGAGTGTGTTTTTAATCGTATGCATGGTGTGTGTGTGTGTGTGTGTGTGTGTGTGTGTGTGTATCGCCAGGTCTGCATCTTGAGCGCAGAGTGTGTCTGAATGTGTGCTTGGGAGCAAGTGTATTCCTGACTGTGTGTGTGTGTGTGTGCGTGCGTGCACACGCACTAGGCACGCCCACTGTTGTGAAAAATTCTGCAAGGAAACTTTTGCATACAAAACTCCACTCCCTTGCACAAGAATGCTCATGGATGTGTGGGGTCAGCAGGTCAATGCATTTAGAATCTTAACTTTGAAGGAGCCAATGAGGAGGGAGGAGGTGTGATCTTTAAGATGAGCACTGACCAATCAGAGCAGGCACCAGTTGCCAATACCTGGGCTAGCTGAACCGGCTTTGACGATCCCAACTTGTAGTCCCATCGGCTGCATCCAAGAAAGGCTTGACCCAGGAGGCATTCTGAGGCAGCCCCCAAACCAGCAAATGGTCAGCCTTTTTGATCAGTTGATAATCATAGCAAATATTTAATCATTCATTCATCCAGCAGTATTTCCTGAGCACCTACAGTGTTCTAGGCACAGTTCCTGACAAGAGCAAGATGGACAAAAGTGGGACCAAGCAAGCATTAAAAAAATGAGCAGATGGAGAGGGTTAATTGGTAGCATGTGCTGTAGACAAAAATAAAGTCAGAGAGGTAGATAGAGAACAACAGATGGGTTTGTTGCTTTAAAACACTGGTCCGCTAAGACTTCGTAGGGAAGGCGACATTTGAGTGAAGATCTGAAGAAGGTGAGGTGTGAGCTATGGGGACTTCTAGGGGGAGAGCCTTCTAGCAGAGGGCACAGCAAGTGCAAAGGCCCTGGGGTGAGCAAAGAAAAAGGTACCAATGAGTATTTAGCAGGTGTGTATGTAACTGATTATAAAAGCCGAGTGCTCCTGCAAAGATCGAGCAATAGAGAATGAATAAAGGAGAAACGAACAATCCATAGTAACTGGAGCGGGGGAGGGGACGATGGAAGAAGTGTCAGGTTGTCTGTGGCACAGTTCTCTTGATAAAGCAATTTTCCAGCTTGACAAGGCAGCATCAAAATAGTGCAGCTGCCACCCCGTCTCCCAGTCGCAGCAGAATGCCGTGTTTATGGCTCTAACCCCAGCCCTGCGCCCAGCCAGGTACACAGCAGGTGCTAGCTGAAGGGAGTCTCTGCCTTCCACGTCCTCCTAGCTCCCTGAGGCCTGAGGGGGAGAGGCAAGACGGGTGTAAGCCTCCCAGTGTAGAAACTGGGCGCCCAATCCCCGCAGACTGCCGGCCCAGCCCTCGGTGGCCCCGGAGTTGACAGCATCACCTCTCTCTCCTCCTGCTTTTATGAGCTGTGAAGGAGGCTTGTCCCACATTGCACAATTGCCCCTTAATTGCTATTTCCTCTCAGTTATGAATTATGTCATGGATACGACCGCTCACGTTATTAAACTTCCACAGAGGCCTTATCGTCTGGATACCCGCCAGCACCCCGGCCTGACCTACTTTCCCACCGGATTTCAAAACCTCCTCCCTCGTCCTCTTGCTGGGCTTTTCCTAAGGAGAGTTCTCTGTGCCCAAAAACTCGCCTCTAAAAATAAAAACTAGAGCGAGGGGGGTGGGGCGCAGCTGGCCTCGCAAAGCCCTGAGGCTGACAGCGGCCCCCGTGACTGCGGCCAAGCTCCACCCCACCTAGAAGTTTCCTCCGGCAGCCTGTCCTTGGGACGCGGGCTTCCTATCAGGACAGGCCGTGGCACGAGCCACTGGCACGGGTGCCCTGGACCTTGTGTCTCAGCTGCGGATGGGAGGGCTGACTTTGGAGCAGGAAAACCAGAGTGGAATCCTGACTGTTCCTGTAACCGGCTCATTCATTCATTCACCCCAGGGCATTTACTGAGTCTGTTATAAACTGAATGCTGGCTCTGTTCTGGATGCGGGGGACATATCAAGAATGTACTGGATAGCATCCGAGGGTGAATTCCCGTCCTCACAGAGCTTACCATCTGCTGGGCAGAGAGAGGCACAGAAGAAATGACTGTATAAGAAGAGCAATGAAAGTGAGACAGTGGGATGGGCTAGACGGTGATGGCAATACCCGCAGCTGAGAGGATCGAGGGCGTCTTTCTGATGGGAGGGGGGCATTTAAAGCAAAGCCCCAGTGATGGAAAGAACCAAGTCTGAGAAGCAGTGCCAGGAGCCGGTGAGATAAACTAGTGACCTGGGGTTCAAAATGAGAGCGGGGGCTTGGTCTCAGGGTCATTCAGGGGCCGGCTGGCAGGTCAGAGGTCACCTCCTTAACGTTCTCACCCTGAGCATCTCCCTTGCCTCAGCCTAGAGCTGGACCTGCGGGGAAGGCAAAGAACCCTTAGAAGAGCAAGCCCAAAGGCCCCGAGCCTGGGAGGGAAGCCCGGTGTGAGGGGCAGAGAGAGCCAGGCAAGAGCGGGCTGGGAAGTGAGGCCTGAAAGGTGGCGAGGGCAGGGGGCACAGATCACAGAGGGTCTAGAAAGCTGCGTGGTGAGGAGTCAGTGAGACACACGTACATTTGAAGGCAGAGCTGATGGTCCTTGAAAGTGAACCGATATATTCAGGGGAAGTGGGGAGGAAGCAAGACCTGGGAGGAACCGACTCCCAGGCTGGGTGGATTGTCGTTCCTTGACGGCCCTAGGCAAGACTGGCAAGTCCTTCATCTCCCCGAGTTTCTTTTCTTCCTCTGAGATGTAGGGCTAATAATACCAGCCTCCCCAGACACGATATCGCACTTAGCTGAGAGCCTGTCACAAAGTACAGGCTCTTCCGACAACACGGCTGGGCTCAGTGGCTTACCTGCAGTCACCCGCAAGTTTTAACGACGCAGCATAAACCAGAACCCAGACCCTACACTTAGGACGTGTCGCAGCAGGCAGGGCTGCGCCTTGGCACACAACTCTCCAAATATGCAACCTTCCAGCCAAACAGGCCTCAGCAGCTGAGGCTGTTTTTTTTTTTTTTTCCTTTCTCAATTGTGCTTATGCGTGGGGTTGTTTATCTAACTTGGCTGAAGCTTGAGGCCCAGACCTATAAACACATCTTTTTAATTATTCCACAAATGAGGCATGCTCATAGAATAAAAATTGGGAAACACAAATGAGCAAAAAAATAAAGCGAAAAACCAGAGAGAGAGGGAAAGAGAGAGCACGCATGTGTAAGGACCAGTATCGAAATTAGTACACGCATATCCAGAGGCGAACATAAAGAACTAAAGATTTTCATTGCAAGCTTCTTTTTGTTAATGTATTGATTTTTTTTTGAAGGATGATTGCTTTACAATATTGTGTTGGTTTCTGCCACACATCAACATAAGTCCACCATAGGTATACATATGTCCACCTCCTTTTTGAACCTCCCTCCCACCTCCCACCTAAACTGCAGGATTCTTTAACACAGTAAAAGACTGGAAGCAACCTGAGTATCCAAGAAGAGGAAATTTTGTTTGTTTTTAGTATCCCATTTCTTTGTTTTTTCCTTTACTTATTTTTGTTTTGATTAAAATATAGTTGATGTACAATATTACATTAGTTTCAGGTATACAATATAGAGACTCAATATTTCTGTACATTATACTCCATTTAAAGTTGTTATCGAATATTGTCTATATTCCCTGGCTGTACAATATATCCTTATATCTTATTTATTTGATCCGTAGTAGTTTGTAGGGCTTCCCTAGTGGATCAGATGGTAAACAATCTGCCTGCAATGCAAGAGACCCGGATTCGAACTCTGGGTAAGGAAAATCCCCTGGAAGAGGAAATGGCAACTCACTCCGGTATCTTGCCTGAAGAATTCCAAGGACAGAGGAGCCTGGCAGGCTTATGGGGTCGCAAAGAACCAGACACGACTGAGAGACTAACACTTTCATTTTCACAGTAGTTTGAACGTCTTAGTCAAGAATAAAGGTCTTTTTAGCCAAATAAATTAAATAGTATTCTGGTGTCATGTGACCACTGAAGTAAATGAAGCAGACCTCTGAGCACTGATTTGGAAAAACTGCCAAGAGGCAATATTAACTGAGAAAAGTAAGGTGCACGGTGATTACAGGATGCTACAGTGTGTGTGTGTGTGTGTGTGTGTGTGTGTGGAAGGCAAGATGGGACAATGTGTGTACAGACATCTTTTGGGAAGCACACAGACCATCTCTCAGAGGACAAGGCCCTGCATTTGGGGGAAGAGTGGCAAGTCAGAGATGAGAGGAAGGTGACTTTGTTCCGTCTGCACTGTGAGAAAGCTTTTGGTTTGGTTTTGGTTTGCTGTGTGTGTGACTGTCTTCCACGATACATGGTAGCACCATTTGAAAGATCAGAGACTCCCCTCTGGGACTCAGGTTTTCCTGCAGGCCTCGGGGCAAGCTGGGCTGCTGTTTGCTGTGAGATGCCAGTGCACCCAGGGCCCCGAGGAGGAGGCTGCAGCCTCCTGACCCACAGCACTGCAAGCAGCTTCTTTTATCTTTTTTTATGAGTGGGACAACAAGTAAGAGTTCAGCTGTAAAAGGGTTTTGCCCACTTTGAAATGAAATGTTTGAAAAGCTTTGATCTTGAGTTAATCTCATCCTACTGATGGGAAGACACGGGTCCAGAAACGAGGGGGAAAAAGAAGGTGATCCCAGAGACAGGCAGATGATCCCAGAGACAGGCAGACCTCGCTCTGGCTGAGAGCCTTAGGTGGTAAATCTGTCTCCTTGAACCTTAGCCTTCTTCCTTCAAAAACAACTGAGCAAACTGACAAATCAGTAAGAACTCTTCGCAGATGATCTGAGGCCGAAGTAAACCCTGAGGCCTTAGTCCTTTTGGTTCTGGCAGAAAGATGCGCTGGACATCAGAAGTCTTCTCTTTCACCCTCGGATTCTCCAGCAGGTGTGGGAGGGATCCCTGCCCCTCCCATGTCAATCAAGTCCAAGATCAGGCATATCTCATTTATCAGACATCACCTCACTGCAAAATGCTGGGTACTCTAGGATGCGTTCCACTGCAAGGACAGGAAACCCAATGCAAAATGCTTAATTATTAAGGAAATGTATTTTCTGATGAGTTTAGAAATCCAGAGGCAGGGGAGTGGATCCAGCAGGCATGCATTCAGCTGCAAGTAACATGACTCTCCCCACTGGTAAGTTGCTATCATCTCCTGTTACTAAGTCCAACAGTAAGCATCTTGGACTGATAGGGTGCCTCGATGATGCCACTAGGGGCCCAGGTTCTTTCCTGTGTTTTCACTTGGCCTTCCTACACATGTGGATTTTGTCCTCACGGTTCGTCGTGGTTGCAAGATGGCCATTCTCTCTCTAGCTCATATCTGCACGATAGCCAAGAGGAAGAGGACAGGGGCGAGCAGAGTGCACATTAGTTTATCTCTTTTCAAAAAGCTTTCCCAGGGCCCCCACTTGGCAAATTCTGCTTAATATTCACGTCTCACACCTGGATCAAACGGCCGCTCCTGGCTGTCACAGGGCCTTTAGGAGGCTGAGAGCTTTTAGCTGGCTGGCTGCCATCCCAATAAAATCAGGGTTCTGTAAACAAGGATAAAAGGAAGAGTGGCTATTGGGCAGATGCTAGGCAGTAGCTACCACAAGTTGTTCAAGGGACGTTAATACAAAGACTCAAAGACATTATCCAGGACACACGTTTTTCCCCCTTTTCTCCTCTACTCTTGTCAGTGTGGGCTTCTGTCTGGAGACCTGATTTCCCTCCTCAGGCTGGGAGGGCGACCCCTGACTTAAGTACACAAGCCAGTGCCCCCTCAGGAAAAAGAGGGTTCTTTCAGCCAACAGGAAGAGTTGACAATAGCTATAACTGAACAGTCGACAGTGTCTGCCATACCTCAGTTCATCAGGATTTTTAAAATCCCACCCTCTTCTTTCAATTCACTGCAATCTCCCTTTCGTTCTCACAGGTATCATTATCTATGACGGTGATAATTCTGCCTAACAAACACCCCAAACGTTTCATTCTCTCGAATATGGAGTGGTTGCAGGTCAGCTGGCCTGGTGTGGGTGTGTCGGGGTGGTTCTGCTGATCTAGGTTGGCCCCATCCACCTGCCTGCTGTTCTGCTGGAGGTCTGCTGACCTAGGCTGGCATGGGAGATGGGACTCTGCCCTGCCTCACACGCCTCTCACCTTCTTCTGGGACCCAAAGACTTTACCAGGTGTGTCTGCTTACAGCGGCGAAGTGAAAGAGCAAGTTGCTCAGTCCTGTCCTACTCTTTGCGACCCCAGGAACTAGACCGTCCCTGGAATTCTACCGGTCAGAATACTGGAGTGGGTAGCCTTTCTCTTCTCCAGGGGATTTTGCCAACCCAGGGATCGAACCCAGGTTTTCTGCATTGCAGGCAGATTCTTTATAGTGGTGGCAGAGGCATAAAAGCCAGGTGGAAACATGCAAGGTCTCTGAAAGCCTAGTCTCCTACAGACACACTGTCACTTTCATCTCATTCTGTTGGCAAAAAAAAAAAAAAAGTGGCTAAACTCGAGTCAAGGGGGAGGGAATATGCTCCACCACTTTTGTGGGAGGAACTGCAAGGTCACAGGTCAAGAGGCGTGGATCCAGGGAACAGTGAAGGAGTCCTCAGATCCAATGTCATTTCTGTTTGTTGGTTACCTACCTCACTGACTTCTCTTTTTCAGTCTCACCTGTGGTTTTCTTGTCTCCATCCCTTCTTCCCTCCACATTCAAGAGAATAAAAGGTTTGGGGTGATTTGTTATGTAGCATTATTGTACCTGTGGATGACCAATACATGCAGTGAGAGGGGAATGAGAGGGGAGGAGAGAAGAGGATGGATAAAAAATCTCTGGTCAATAGAGGTGAGGCAGACCTTGTCAGTTGCCCAACCATAGCCATCGTCAACTCTTCTGCCTGGCTGAGAACCCTCTTTAATCTGAGGGGCTGTCACTCCATGTTCTCAAGAAGAGAACTCTCTCCGCAGCCTGAGGAGCTGAGTCGGGTCTCAGGGCAAAGCCTGAGGGACGCTGGGGGCCCCTGAGGCTCTCTGGTCACCTCTGCTCCTTTTCTGCACACGCCCTCTGCCTTAGGGCCAGCCCCGGGTCTTCAGTTGCCAGCTTTGCACTGATAATCCCCAGATCTGTACGCTCAGGCCTGGTATTTCTCCTGGGTCTGCCTGCCAAGGGGGCATGTTCACTGAGCCTTCTCACGGACTCTCAGCTCTTTCCAACTCAGACCCTGGTACTCTTGGCCTCAACCATACACCACACTTCCGCCTTTATTCTAGGTCTCGTGCATGCCCATCCGTGCAGTCACTCAGTCCAAGAATCTGAGTCCGTGTTCTCCTTTGTGCTATAGCTGGGACTTACAACGGCCGTTTGCTGAGCACTTAACCACGTGCCAAGCACGGGCCTGAGCATCATACCTGTGCCGCCTGATTTAACCCCCGAGATGAAGGAGGCCCTGGCATTGTCTATATTTCACCCAACACAATCCAGCAACCCCCCGAGGTGTGAGTCCCCCAGTTAGAGCGCGCGGCCTCTCTGAGAAGCTTCAGTGATCATCCCCAAACCAATCGATCGAAGTTCCCACTTGAAAATCCTTTATGGGGACTTCCCTGGTGGCCCAGTGGGTAAGACTCTGCTCACGATGCAGGGGACGTGGGTTCAATCCCTGGTTGGGGAACTAAGATCCCACATGCTTCACGGTGTAGCCAAAAGGTAAAATATTTTTTAAAAAATTTAAAAGCCAAGTTAAAAAAAAAAGATTGAAGTCTCTTATGATTTTCATTGTCCTAGAGCCCTGAGATAAATCCTTTGGTCTGTAGTAGTTGGCTCCAAGATTCTTTTTTTTTTTTTACTTTTTATTTTGGATTGGGGTATAGCCTATTAACAATTTTGTGATAGTTTCAGAACAGTGAAGGGACTCAGCCATACATAGACATGTATCTATTCTCCCTCAATGTCCCCTCCCATTCAGGCTGCCACGTAACACTGGGCTTAGTTCCAAGTGGCTCCAAGATTCTTGCATTTATTTACACAAGAGGAGAAATGATTGAGCTTTCTCAATGTGCCAGGAAGTTTCTAGGCACCAGAGAAAGACAGACGTCCCCAGGAACTTAGGTCCAATGACAGTGAATAAAAGAATACGTATCTGACGTGTCAGGCAGTGACAAAGAGCTAGGAAGAAAAATAAAGCTGGATGAGGGCTACCCCAGGTATTTTGGGAAAGGGACACCATTTTGGTGGGAGGTCAAGGACAGTCTCTCTGATAAGAATGTATCGCAGTCAAAAGTAAGGGGGCAGTAAGTGCAAAGACCCTGAGGCCCAGAGGGGCACCGTGGAGGCCAGTGCAGGGAGGGGGAGGGTGAAGGAGTGGGGAGGAAAGGGGAAGTCAGACAGAAACTTGCAGCCTGCCCAGAGCACTCGGCATCGACCCTGGGTGCTGTGGAAGCCACAGGAGGACTCTGAGAAGAGGAGGGGTATGACCTGACTTGAGTGTTCACAGGACCTCACTGACTGCGTGTGGATTAGACTCCTCATGGGGGCCAGGGAGGAAGCAGGGTTTTGCAGGCCTCATGACGCTTAAGTCAGAGAGGGAGTTCAGGTGTTCAAGTGACAGTCTCAAAAAGCACAGGGAAACCAAACAGGATTTTCGAGTTAACTCAGAATCCACCAGAAGATGGCAGGGAGCGGCATGTGTCAGCCTCAGGCACCGCTGGGCCACCAGCCCTTTCAGAAGCATTCTCAGGAGATGCTGAGGCAGTGGTCCTGATGATGCCTCTGGGTTTCCCCTGTGCCCGCCACCTGCTGTTCTGGTAACACCGGGGAAGGGTGAGCGCCAAGCACAGCCCACGTGGCCGGGTGACGGTGACAAGTGACCAAGCTCCCACCAAAGATGCCGACAGCTCCAAACCCTAGAACAAACACTGACGCTCCTAGTTCTGCAAAAACAAACCGTGCCTCCTTGCACACCGTACCCGACCCCGGCCCCGACACCGCCCTGCCACGCCAAGCTCCCTTATCTCGCCGCACAATCCTTCAAAGAATAACAGGGTGTATTTGTGTCTGTGGTTTGGATTCCCCCAACCTGTGACATCAGATAAGTGCAATGTTCATAAAAAACGAGCGACATCACAGAGAGGAAAAAAAGCAACTGAAAAGCAGTCCCTGGGCTCAGCCTCTGCTTCCTCTCTGGGGAGGAAGGGGCTGTATCTGGTTGAGGTTTCAGGGTGCAGAGTCTGGGGCTGGGGTGGGGGGTGGGGATGGCGTCCTGCTCTCTCCCAGCCAGCGCTCATCTCAGCCTTTACACTTGCCCCTGCAGTATGGAAACGATGTTCTCCACCTCTCAGGGCTGCTCTTGAAAAGTGACTTTAAAAAAAAAAAGGCAATAATGGCAATCATCTGCCATAGGCCAGTTTCTTGGGCAGTAATTTTCACAGCCACCTCACATGGGGTAGCCATCAACTGGTTTGTAGATAGGAGACTGAGACTTTGAGTGGGAAAAGAATGTGGCTATAAACACTATGTGGCCACTTCTGGTTTTTAGAAAATGTAAACTGGAAATTAAAAAAAAAAATTTTTTTAACTGTATAAATAACGGTTTGGCAGGGGATTCACGCAGGAGTCAGAGATGTTTTCTGGGTGTTGGAAGTACCAGGGAGACTGATTCCCTGATGTCTCTTTTCCATCACCCAGGTCTCAGCAAATTGGCACCTCCGCTGAGAGGCACCCATGGGCCCGTCTACAGGGACCCTCCCGCCTCCCACCACCCTCATCTCTTCACGCACCTGGCGTCACTGGCGTGTACCTTGGTTTTCCATCTGTTTCTGGGTTCATGGCCTGTGTTTCCCACTAGAGCGTAAACCCCGCGAAGCTGGAGCCGCATCCACAGCTCCTTGAGCAGTGCCTGGCATCAGCAGGCCTCAACAGATACTCCTGGGCCAGCTACCCGTGTTTTCTTCTTATTTAAAAAATTTTCTTTTTAAAAACCAAACCATCTGGATTACTTTTAATTGCTATTTTAAGAGCTGGTCAAAAATGAGCTGGCCAGAGCCCCTGCAGGGACGCGTCACCTCTGCAGGCTTATCTGGCTGGACGTGAAGGAAGTGGGTGCCTTGCCTTTCCTCGGGCTGTGTCCAGGGGTGAACATCCCAGAGCTCCTCAGCCCGGCCCGCTCCGAGTTCCCTGGCCCCGGAGATCTCTCCGCCTGGGACAGGGTTATCTTTGAATGACAACATGTTCGGCACCCCAACCCCCAACCCCCTGGGGTGCGGCTGCCAGAATCTCAGGGGGCCAAAGGGGGCCCCGGGCCAGACGCAGCCCATACAGGGGAGGTGTTACTTAGGCCATGTAGTTCCAACATCTTGGAGTTTTGCCATCATTTAAAAATCAAGAGACTTTGGAAGAAAACTAAAATATCTTCCCAAAGGGCAGGAAATAAGACAAGAATAAAATAGGTGGGAAGACGTCACATCTTTCAAATGACAGTTGTGCCAACACATATAAACCAAATGCTATTCCAAGTAGTGACCCACAGGGTTTCTTTAACTGGATAAATTCGTTTTGGAGTTTACAAGGAAAAGTATGAAATAAAAGGACGGTGGGAAAAACTGTCACAAAGGTGGTATCTGAACTCACCGGGGAAATGGAATATTGAATCCAGGATGCCAGCATAGCATGTTATCGATTTATTCCACTTATCACTAAAATAAAAAGACTCTCCTCTTCTACTATATTAAAAAAATACACAGATTTCACATAAAATGTCTGGACTTCTGCCTGAAAACCGTGAAAATATGAGACCCTCGTTTTCCCGAGGCAGCCGTGGGCGGGTGCAGAGTTGAAACTCCAGGGCTTTCTTGTTCACCGCATCCCCCTCACTCCCTGCTCCCCCCCACCCCAGCCACCTTCATCATCTATGTGTCTTGTCTGGGCCCTGAAGTCACTGGAGTTCGTAGACCCTGAACTCAGGGCTGGCAGAGCAGAGAGACTCAGGGGACATTGGAGCTTAGATGCCTGCTGTCAGCCCCCTTTATGCTCACGTCGTTTTTCTTGGTGGAACTACAGATGCTGAGCAGGGATGTGGCTTGAGAGCCTAGACCGGGGAATCAGAATCTTGAGTGACCTCTGAAGAGTGACTTTCCCTCGGGGTGCCTCAGTTTCCCCCTCTGCCAGGGGAATAATAAGATCTGTCGCTTATTGCCTGCAGGAATGTTGCCATTGTTCTTGTAAAATGGATGAGCCAGGGCTCAGAGCGGAGTCACGCCAGGGATAATGAGGTGGGAGGACAAACCCTCCCTCTCAAATTTTGGGTTTTTAGTGCTCTTTTATCTTTTTAGGGAGACCAGGATAGGAGGAAGGGGGAGCTGGGCAGAGCAGAGGACTGGCTTTGATCTCCCTTTGCCAAAAAGGAGGAAAGAAAGTAAACAAATAGCCCTGGCCTCCTTTGACTCCACACTGCCTGCCCGAAGAGCTCTGCAGCTGATAAGAAAGAGCCAAATTTGATCTGGGCAACTCCGCCCTTCTGACCAGACTTTCCCTGGGCAGCTGGAATCTAGGACCCTAAAACCTGTCCTGCTTCCTGCCCACAGCGCCCACCTTTCATGCCCTTCTTTGCTTGCCCCTGCGATGGAGACTAGAGGGGGACAAGAGCGGGGAGACTTTCCCACCTGGGAAACCGCACACCAGACATGAGAGAAGGGGTTGGGAAGGAGGCCTCAGAACACACGAGCACCCCAGCTCCCCGATCCCAGGAAGGAGCCCTCCCAGGGGGACTAATGGGAAATGAAATTCTCGGACATTGAGACTGGGCTGCTGGAAGGAGGGTGAAGTTTCTGGGGAACTGCAAAAAAGTCTCCCCATCAGTTGGTGGAGAGCAGCCACGTGGTACAGAGGTTCACAGTGTGACCCTGAAGCCATCCCGCTCACTGATGTGTGACTGTGGGCAAGTGACTTCACCCCACCTAGCCCCAGCACCTGCCTTGTTAAGGGTTGAGTGAGGTCATGCCCCCCAAGTCCCTGGCACATTGTGGGTCCAGTGACTGGACACTTATGGTAAAATGGCTTAGAAGGTTCCAGAGCAGCCTCAGACAGAGACAGAAAAATGCCATGTTCAGAAAGATGAAAGAGGATTGGTTGTTTGAAACCTCTCAAGGCGCCAAGGGCCATGAAGTCAACAAGGTCAGGAACCAGGGCCCATCTCAAGTTGGGAAGAGGTAATTCCAGACAGAGCTTAGCACAAAGAGAGGACTTTCCTCCATGTTACCTCCAAGGAGGCCCAGCGGATGGCGTTAAGCTTCCCAGGGACTGGTAAGTAGCTACAGGTTAAGGCAGAGGGGGGCTGCGAGAACAGTCTCTGGGGTCAGGGTTTCTTCCCACCACAGCCCCTTCCTCGCTGAGCAAGCTGTGCATCCTGGCCTCAGTTTCTCCGCCTGTAAAATGGGAGCCATAGTGACATCAGTCTCCAGATTTTGAGGGTGAATATGTAGCTTATTCCTTGGAAGAAAAGTTATGACCAAACTAGATAGCATATTCAAAAGCAGAGGCATTACTTTGCCGACTAAGGTCCATCTAGTCAAGTAGTTTTTCCAGTAGTCATGTATGGATGTGAGAGTTGGACTGTGAAGAAGGCTGAGCACTGAAGAATTGATGCTTTTGAACTGTGGTGTTGGAGAAGACTCTTGAGAGTC
>SJYF01000037.1:4969570-4996322 GCA_006410515.1 Procapra przewalskii | reverse complement strand
CAACCAGTCCATTCTGAAGGAGATCAGCCCTGGGATTTCTTTGGAAGGAATGATGCTAAAGCTGAAACTCCAGTACTTTGGCCACCTCATGGGAAGAGTTGACTCATTGAAAAAGACTTTGATGCTGGGAGGGATTGGGGGCAGGAGGAGAAGGGGACAACAGAGGATGAGATGGCTGGATGGCATCACTGACTCAATGGACGGGAATCTGAGTGAACTCTGGGAGTTGGTGAGGGACAGACAGGCCTGGCGTGCTGCAATTCATGGGGTCACAAAGAGTCGAACACGACTGAGGGACTGAACTGAACTGAACTGATGTAGCTTTCAGTCAGTGCTCAGTGAATGAGTGGAAGTCACGAGCCACAGCTACATTAAGAATAAGGTGGCAAAAGCAAGGGTTGGTGGAGGGAGATGAACTGACCTCTGTCTGATTCTAACTTGGTGATTAAACCCAGGCTCCGTTCCACGCCACCAGCTCGGCCACGGCCACTGGAGGCAGGAGCTTGCCCTGCTTCATGCCGCTCCATGACCTGGACAATGCCTGGCACAAATCGGGGGTTTGCTCACAGAATGTGTGGAACTGGACACAAGAGGAAAGGAAAGCGCAGAGAGGCCAGGGAACTTGTCCAAGACCACACAGCAGCCTGCCCACCGGGAGTCACAGCTGGGGTTGGGCCTGGACTGACCCAGCCTCAGCATGACTTCTCTCTGCTTCTCCATCTCCTCGAAGCCTTCCAGCCCCTCTCGACCACTCCCTGTCCAGGCTGCCCCCACCTAGTGGAGCCAGGGAAGTGGTTCGGTCTCCTCCAGGCTCCTCCGTGGACCGTCCAGCACCCGCTGCCGGTGGCATGCCCTTGCCTTCTGCTCTCTCCCAGGCAGGACAGCCATCAGGAGCTCAGCACCTGATATACAGCGTGGGTGTATGAACTTGTGTGTGTAGGGGTTTGTTTGTTTGTTTTTTCATAATTATGAATCATTTGCCAACACTTAAAAACTGGAGATTTCAGATAAAAACCAGGGTTTCCAGCTTGTTAGAAATTGGCAGCTTGGGGCCCACCTCTCTTCTGCCAGCTGGGGTAGTGCTTTGAGGGCCTCCAGACCCCGTGTCCAAGCCTAGCCCACCTCCCTCCTTGGGGCCTCCTTACATGAAGACCCCAGGCTTGCGTGAGAGACCCAGGCTCCCCGCACTCCCTACCACCACGCCGGGCTGCCTCACATTATAGATCCTGAAGTCTAGGGTGCTCGCGGGGGAAGCCCCAGAGGCTGGGTTGGGCCTGGATTCCAGGTTTGTGGCAAGTAGAGTGAGAGCCCCTCCAAAGATGAATGTGAAAGTGTTAGTCGCTCAGTCACGTCCAACTCTACGCGACCCCGTGGGCTGCAGCCCACCAGGCCCCTCTGTCCGTGGGATTTCCTGGCAAGAAGACTGGAGTGGCTAGCCATTTTTTTCTCCACCCTCTTCCCCAGCCAGCAATAGAACCCAGGTCTCCTGCATGGCTGGCGGACTCTTTACTGTCTGAGCCCCAGGGAAGAAGGATGGCTCTTCCAAAGATGCCCATGTCCTAACCCCCAGCACCGGTCATTAAGCCACCTCATGTGACATAAGGACTTGGGAGGCGTGGTAAAGAATCTACAGGTGGGGCTGTGTTTCTAATGAGCATTCGTGTCCAAAAACAACTGAACTATATGAGGATGCGCTCCTTTCATCGAGTTTGTTTCTCTCTCATATTCAGCACTTCCATTTCATTCAGTTTATGTTTTCCAGTTTCTCCATCTCTTTTTTTGTTGTTCTTTCTCAAGCCTTTATCAAGCGTGGTAGAAAAGCTTTTGTACACACACAAATATGTATACATATAGCATATATAATATGTATATTTTAGAAAACTTATGAATTTTTGCCTAGCTAAAAAGTTTATGATGGTTGATTCCGCTTGTTTGACTTAGTACGAATAGAAAGCTAGACTTCTAATTTATATTCACTCAAAACCTTGATATAGTTCCATGTATTTTGGCATCTAATATTACTGCTAAAAGATTAGAAAGTTTATTATCTTAGAAGTTAAAAAAATTTGTTTAATTAGGCTTGACATTTCTAATCCAATTCGGAGAATATATTAAAAAAAGATAATCTGGAGATGAGAAGATCAACCTGGATTATGCAGTAGGCTCAATGTAATGGCAAGCATCCTTATGAGAGGGAGGCAGGAGGGTCAGAGTCAGGGAAGGAGAGGTTTGAGGGAAGCCAAGGTTGGAGTGGTGTGAGCCAGGAATATGAGTGGCATCTAGAAGCTGGAAAAGGCAAGAAACGGACTCTGAGGAGCGAACCCCGGGTTTGATTTTAGCCTGGGGAGACCTATGTTGAATTTCTGACCTCCAGGGCCATAAGGTATCAAGTGTCTGTTATCCTGGGCCACTAAATTTGACATAATTTGTAATAGTAGCAACAGAGATAGAAAAGGAAATGGCAACCCACTCCAGTATTCTTGCCTAGAGACTCTGTGGACAGAGGAGCCTGGTGGGCTGCTGCCGATAGGGTCGCACAGAGTCGGACAAGACTGAAGTGACGCCGCAGCCGCGGCAACAGGGAACTTCTAACTGGGCTCGAGTCCTGGTCTGCTATTTAATCGGCAGTATTTGGACTTCTCTGGTGGCTCGGACGGTAAAGCGTCTGTTTGCAATGCGGGAGACCCGGGTTCGATCCCTGGGTTGGGAAGATCCCCTGGAGAAGGAAATGGCAATCCACTCCAGGACTATTGCCTGGAAAATCCCATGGACAGCTCTTGGGGTCGCAAAGAGTCGGACACGACTGAGCGAGTTCACTTCACGTGCCCTGGGCAGGTGACTTGCTGCGGCCGAGTCAGGGTTTCCCTGTCCGCAAAGGGGGCCCCAGGGCTCTCCCGCTGGGTGTCATGAGCGGTCCGTCCACGGCAGAGAAGCGTGAGCGCAGCCCAGCAGCTCCTGGTGCCGATCGTCTAGCATCACCCTCACGTCTCTCTCC
Organism: Procapra przewalskii; assembly: GCA_006410515.1. Lineage (NCBI taxonomy): Eukaryota > Metazoa > Chordata > Mammalia > Artiodactyla > Bovidae > Procapra > Procapra przewalskii. The sequence continues at coordinate 4,993,327 of SJYF01000037.1, read as the reverse complement.
GTGTTGCTGAAACCAGCTCAGAGCCGGCTGAAGAAATCTGCCCACTGCTACCCAGCCCTCAAGGATGAAGTCCAAACTTCTTACTTCTGGCCCGACTTAACCCAACCTGCCTAATGATAATAATACTGCTAGTGCTCCTAAAGCATGTGGCATGGGCTAGGGGTGATTCTTGGCACTAGTGGTAAAGAACCCGCTGGCCCATGCAGGAGATGAAATGAGACAAGGGTTCTGTCCCTGGGTCGGGAAGATCCCCTGGTGGAGGGCATGGCAACCCAGTATTCCTGCGTGGAGAATCCCATGGACAGAGGAGGCTGGCGGGCCACAGTGCTATCCTATGAGCCGGACACGATTGAAGCGACCTGGCAAGCACACAAAGGCATGATTCTAAGCACTGATGGGATATTCAAGTCATTTAACGCTCACACTAACCCTATCGCTTTCCCAGTTTTCAGATGGAGAAAATTGAGGCCACGGGTGAAATCGCTTGCCCAGGGTCCCCTGAAAGGGTGGTAGCTATGCCGGTATTTGTTTTATTCATCTATCTTTGGCCGCGCCGGGTCTTCGTAACTGCGCGTGGACTTTCTCCAGCTATGAGCGGGAGCTTCTCTCTCCTTGCAGCGCGCGGGCTTCTCTTTGTGCTGGCACCTCTTTTTGCAGAGTCCGGGGCTCCAGGTGCGAAGGCTTCAATAGCTGTGGCGTATTGGCTTAGTTGCCCCGAGGGATATGGAATCTCCCCGGACCAGGGATCGAATCTGTGTCCCTTCCACTGGCAGGTCCTGAATCCTGTGGAAGCCTTAGGAGACGGGCACGACTGTCATTACTCCCATTTTACAGATGAGGACACTGAGGCCCCGAAAGGTGGCATTGGCTGCCCCAGGTCACAAGGTCAGTGAGTGGTGGATTCTAAGCCGCTGGACTACCAGGGAGTCCGCTATGCTGGTATTTGAACGCACACTATTGTGCCCTGGGGCCTGAGCACTGACCACTGGACAGGGGTGTCTCTGTATGTGGACAGACCAGGCGCCAGAGTGTAACTTGAGACTTGGTGGTCTTGGCATCCCCTCCGCCCACCACTTGCCCCAGGTGCAATTCTGGACTCAAGACTCCTGGTTCACAGCTGTACCCCAGGGTGCACTCATTCCAGTTTCCAGCAGTGCCCACTCTGCACTGGCTACTGTGCCCCAGAGAAAGTGCAGATTCCTCAGCTGAGCCCCAGACCCTGAGGACAGACGAATGCGCAGCCATCACAGCTCAACAGAGAGAGCAGGAGCTGGGGGTGCGGAGAGGCCAGGGCAGGGGCGCGCAAAGAGGGGCCTGAGGCAGTGTGATGCTGGCCCAGCCAAAGACAAGGCTGCATGCGTCCCATGCGAGGGACCTGGGGCGGAAGAGCCCATGTGCTCGGGGAGCTCTTTGTGGTCACATGTGGCCAAACTGCTGCAAAGGAGGCTTGACCACTCGCTGTCCTTGTGACCTGGGGCAGCCCACAAGAGCTGGGCCTCAGTGCCCTCATCTGTAAAATGGGAATAAGGAGAGTGGTACCTACCTCCTAAGGCTGTTTGCAAGATTCAGAGCATTGGGACATGCCAAGTCCTGTGCCTGGCCGCAGGCAGGCTGAAGGGCCGACCATGAATCAGCACGGTTGCTAGGATTATATGAGCGTGAACCGCCCAGCCTACTCATTCTTCCCCTTATACTCAGATCCTCAGGTGCAGAAGCCCTGGAGCCCCCATAGTCACATTAATGGGGTGACTCAGGAGGCAGCAAGTGAGGAGGTGCTCCCTGGGACGTCAAACCGACAGACTGTGCTCCTGGCTCCCCAGACCCTGGACTCCAGACCAGTGTCCAGCGCCCCCACGCCCCCTGCTTCCGGCAGCCTCAGTCCACCCGCCCTGCTCCGTGCGCTCCGGTCCCCTCTGGTCCCTGTCTCTCTTCCCCTTGACTCACTTGAACTTTCTCCACATCTTGACCGATCCTGGATGTGAGTCACATTTGATCCTTGAGTTTCTCTTTTTTCAAAGGCACATTAAAACTGTGAGAATTGCTAGGCCTATCTGAGCACTCGCTGTGCGCCTGGCGTTTCCAGCCATTCATTCCCTCATTCATTTGTTCAACAAATGGCTGTGGGCACCTCCCAGGGGCCTTGGTGCTGAGCAGTGCACCATGAAGATCCCTGCCTGGTGGAGTTCACACTACAGGGGCGAGAGAGGAAGAGGAATAGGCAATAAGCTTGCCGAGTCTCCAGCCCGTTCTCCCTGAAGCACCACAGCAATCCCGGGAAACGTTTACTCCCATTTTCCGGGTGAGACAACCAAGGCTCGGAGCCGGGAGATCACTTGCTCAAAGGCACACAGCTAGGAATTTGAACCCACACCAAGATCTTAACCTCCCCAGCAGATTTTCTACAGAGATAGAAGCCATTGGCCCGGTTCCACCTGCAGCGCGTTTGGGACACTTTGCAGCGCCCCAAGTTAAAGGTGCTGGTGCCCAAGGGCTCAGCTCATTCCCATGAGTCCACAGGCAGGATGAACTCTGCCCTCCCTCCCAGCAGCCTCCAAAGGGGAAGGCCAAGTACACAGTCATTCTCTGGCCAGCACCGGTGGGAACAGGACGTCCCAGTCCTCTTGCCCTGGCCAGGCCCTGTGAGCTATTTTGGGGCACGTTTATTGATGGGACATGGGTACCCGGCTGGACTCCTGACTTCAGAGGTGCAGCCACAGGCTGGCCTAGCACGGCTCTACCCCTGCACGCCCTGCCGGGGGACCGCCAGCATCCATGTCCTGTCCAGGCCCCAGGCCCAGGGTGCAGCCTGAACCAGCTGGCTCGGGAAAGACAGGATTCCCAGCTGGAGTGGACAGATCCTGGGGGTCACATGGATTATTGTTTCCCAGAATTCCGGCACTTGATTCCATTCACAGGAGGCAGAATCCGGAATGAACCCAGAATGAATACAGGAATGGGTTATGAGGTCAAATGCAGGGTTAGATAAATCCTAGCTGCATCCCCTGTGACAACTTACCTCAGGGAAGCCAGGTCAAATCTCAGAGGCTCCGTTTCCCTGTCTGTAAAATAGAGCCAGTGATAGTTCTTACAGGGAAGGAATGGGATTGAAATGAGATAGTGTCTACAGCTCAATGCCTACTTATGCAGTAAGTGATTGCTAATTAATAAATTTGTAAATAATGATTGACAGCCAACATTTACTGGGAGTTTGGCATGAGCTAGGCCCCTGGGCTAAATTGTTGATCTGTTTTATCTCATTTCATCCCCCAGCAACTCCAGGAGGCCTGGGACACTGTCACCCCTGTGTACAGATAAGAAAATTGAGCTCAGAAAGATGACGTGCCCAGGTGAGCTCGTTCAGTCGTGTCCAACTCTTTGTGACCCCATGGACTGTAGCCCACCAGGCTCTTCCATCCATGGGATTCTCCAGGCAAGGATACTGGAGTGGGTTGCCATTTCCTTCTCCAGGGGAACTTCCCAACCCAGGGATTGAACCCGGGTCTCCCGTATTGCATGCAGGCGCTTTACTCTCTGAGCCACGTGCCCAAGATCACTGCAAATATGTGGCAGAAAACCTGCCTTTGAACGCAGACCTGCAGAAGAGGGGACAGGGTGGACCCTAGTCCAGGGCCACCTCCCTGCCCCCAGGACTATACCCGAGATCAGCTGCACAGTTCCTGTAAACACCGAGGCCCTGCCAGGCGGCGTTTACCTCAGTCATCCCTCAATCTGGGGAAGTGACCTCCTGGCCCTTCCACCTGATGGGAATCCAGAAACCAAAGTTTCCAGAATATTCCCTTGACCTGCCTCCCTATCTTCAGAGTTATTTTGTTTTCCTTGTTAGTCGGTAAAAGTCTCCAAGAAACTGGCTGGATTGGCCAGTGCCCCGGGCTGGGTAGGAAGGGTGTTTTGCCGTGTACACTGGGGGCAGGGTGCTGGGGGACCGTGGACAAGGGAGGCCAGGGGATCCTCCGCATGCACAACCTCAGGCCAGCGTGGACACAGTGTTTCTTTCCTAAGGGGTTCTTTGTGCCCTGAACCTGCTAAGAGGCTCTGCCCTGTGCCCCGAGGGTACACTCCTGCCTCCTTTGGCCAAAAAAAAAAGCAGCCCTTTGAGAGATCTGCCCTTCTGGGCCCTTCCAGCTTTTTCTCCCACCCCAAGGCCCCCTCCAACACCATCCTCCAAAAAGACTGTGACTTTGGGCCCTGCTGCGCCCTCCCCCTGGGAGGCCATTCCTCCATTCTCCACCTGCCAGATGCTTCTCCCTCTCCGTCACAATTCCTCCACTGTGGGGCCTTCCCAGAACCCCCCTCCCCACTTCCCAGCAGTATTGTCCCCCTGGCAACCGTGAGACGCTGCCTCCAGAACCACCTTGGGCTCCTACTGACAAGACCCTGATGTGCAAGTGGCGAGTGGTCACCTCCACACGGGTGTCACACAGACCCCTCAGACGTCACAGAGACCCTCAGAACCTGCCCTTCCCCTCCTAAAACTCCAGCCCTTCCCACTCATCTTCCCCTCTCAGTAAACGGTGCCACTCTTCACCCAGAGGCTCAGGACAAAACCTGGGAGCTATATGATTCCTTGTTGCCCTGCCCCACACATCCCATCCATCAGAAGGCCTGTCAGCGCAGCTGCCGAATGTCAATACATCCAAATCCATATTCTCGCGCCACTGTTGTAGACACACCAGCAGGGCACAGGCGGCCGCCACCCTCACCCTCTTGACTGTGACCACGGTCTCCTCCCTCGGCTCCAGGCTTCCAGCTGTGCTCCATCACAGCAGGAGCACATTTGTCAAAGATAAATTAAGGCAGGTCGCACCCTGCGCAAAGCTCTCTAGAATTCCTCTTCCCTCTTAGAATAAAAATATCCTCCTCTCCGAGGCCCATGAGACCTTGTGTGATCTGACCTTTGTCCGCCTCTGTTCCTCCACACACACCTCCTCCCTGCTCCTGAGCTGGAAAACTCATCCCTGAACCTAGGCAGAGACTTGCTGTTCCCTTTGCCTAAAGCCTCTTCAACCAGATATCTGTCTGCTTCATTCTGTCATTTCATTCAAGTCTCTGGTCAAATAGCATCACCTCAGAGAAAACTCCCATGACCTGCCATGTAGAGCAGCCAGCACCTTCCCCACCCACCCCTAGCCTACTTAATTTTCCTTCGTCGTAGTGGTCGCGATCTGACGCATGGCGCGCTGTCAGTACACTTGCTTCATATAGTTTGCCGCTAAGTGCTTGACTAGCTCTCGGCAAGCAGGCAGCTCTGATGTTCGCGTCTGCCGATTTCTACGGTGCGCATTCTCCCCCTGTGGCCAGTCTCAAGTTCCCAGCACGACTTCCCTGAAGGTGGAGTTGAGGAGAGATGTCCAATGCCTGCCCTCAGACACTCTTCCCACCATACACTATGGTAAATGGTGCAGAGGTCGTCTATGATGCAATAACAGATGTCGATAACCTCAAGAGCATAGAAAACTGTATGTCAATTAGAAAGCGACGACTTTTGAGTAGCTGTTGCCTTTACCTGTATTATCATTAACTGTAAGTTTGAATAATTGGAGTTTTTGTGATGGAGTTGGCTGGCCAGGACAAGCCAGGTCCAGCACACCACGGGCTATAGGCCCCATGAGAGCAGGGATGGCAGCCATCTGGCTTTCTGTGCTTTCCCTGGGGTCGAGAACAGTAGAAGAGGCCCATAGTAGGTGCTCAGCTCGCATTTGGTGAGCATTTTATAATGCGTCTGTTTCCACCAGCAAGCACAAACGGCTTGCCCCCAGCAGCTTGACTCTGTGGGCAGAGTCCAGCCTACAAATGGGTTTCATTTGGCTCTCAGAATGTTTTTAACATTTTTTAAAAAATTCGTTGCCAACATTTAAAAGTCATGAGATTTTTTGCATGAAATTCCACATAGACCTGGATTTACAGCCTCTCTTGAAAATTCTGAAGCTCTTAGCACACGAGGCATACTCCCCTCGTGATAGCAGAGGTCAGAGCTGGGAGCGACCCTCACCTCCTCACGGGCCTGAGCTCTGCCGGCTCATGGCAGACCCCTCCCTCCCTGCCACCTCACACCAGCCCACTTTCATTCACTTACACACCCTGCTGGCCCTTAGATATTTGAGTTTGTTGCTTTTTTTTAAAGTCTATTTATATATTTGGTGTGCCAGGTCTTTGTTGCAGCATGCGGGATCTTTAATTGCAGCACACAAACTCAGTTGACGCACTTGATATCCAGTTCCCTGACCGGGGATTGAACCTGGGCCCCCTTCTTTGGGAACGTGGAGTCTTAGCCACTGAACCCCCAGGGAGGCCCCAAAATCTGAGTTACAATTGCCGTCTTAGCCTCTGTTTAGCCCTTTTCACCATGTCCCCTCCAGAATGAGGCCACCTTGAGGGCAGACTCTATGAGTTTGGCCCCGGGGGCTTCCATTCCTGCTATAGGGCCTGGCACACAGTAGGCTCACGGGCCCTGGAATTTGGTGAAAAGTTTGTTGTCAAATGAATCCCAAACCCTCAGCTCCCCTAACTGGGGCATGCACTCCATCCAAGCCCCGACCGGAATGTGACAAAGAGGTTGGCCCAGGCCAGGGTTTTAAAAATACCCAGGGCTGGTCAGCTGCGAGAACTTGGAGGTGTTGAAACAAACGGGCAGCTTCTGGCTGGAGGCCAGCCCCCCAACTTTGCTGTGCAAACGTGGGCTCATAGGAGGGGCTGTCAGCAGCTCCCGGGGGCAGTGAGCAGTGGGGAGACCGGGCTGCAGCCCCCGCCCCCGGCACCCTGCTTGGAAAAGTTTGTAAACAGTGCTCAGTTTATAAACAGCGCTGGGTGACGTAACAGGGCAGAGCGTGAACACAGGGCAGCTCTCCTAACATTTCCTCGTCACGGTCTCCTGGCGTTGAGAGCCGGGCTGTTGCTCTCCCTGTGGTCTCCCCGCAGCCTTCAGAGCCACTGCCCGGCCCGCCGGAGTCACAGTTAAAAATAATGCTCCCAGCACAGTCCCCTGGGGGACAGCCAGCCGCGGGGGGGCTGGACCAGAGAGGTCTGAGCTCCGATCGAGGGCCCACTGGGTGCCAGGCACTTCCAAGACCTCTGCTCTCTGAGGCTCACAATGACTTTGAGAGGGAGGGATCATCGTCCCGTGCACAGATGGGGAAACTGAGGCTGGGGAGCGACGCGGTCCCTGGTTCAGAGTTCTCTGCTCAGCTGGTGGCAGTATTCAGATCCACGAGGCTAGCGTGTCAAGGAGTCAGGGGCTCAGTGTTTTGCTTTGCTGGGTCCCAAGTCCCCGGAAGAGTGTCCAGGCCTCAGCAGGCACGGGGGCAGCCCCCACTTAACGTGTCCAAACCCTGTTCCTCCCACTGACATTCTGGAGTTAGGGACACACGCTGATAGATCAGCTGAGTATGTTGCACTCCAGATGTGCCTCCTTAGCAATCAGTGCTGAGAAAAAAGATGCATCGGGGAAGGGGATGGCGCGCCTCAGAGAGGTACAGCTCTACATGCGGGAGCAGGGCCGGAGCAGGCCTCGCTGAGCAAATATTTGAGGACAGACTCAGAAGACACGAGGGATTGGGCAACGCGGATAACTGGAGGAAGCACATTCCCGGCAGAGGAAACAGCCAGTGCAGAGGCCTCGAGGCTGGGACGTTGCCGGGCATGAGTGAGGGCGAGGAGGAAGCCAGTGTGGCCGGGACAGCGTGGGAGCCGGAATCCTTCCTAGATGCGCAAAGCTTTCCTCTGGGGTCCACGGGAGCAGCTTAGCGTGGTCTGACCGAGGCTCTGGAAGGGTCCCCCGACTATGTGTGGAGAATGGACTGTCAGGGCCTGGGCAGAAGGGTGGCAACCAGAGAGGAGGGGACTGCAGTGGCCCGGGCAGAAGGGCACGGTGGCCGGGCCCAGGGGAAGACGCTGGAGGAGGGGACGTGGGGGAAGGTCACGATCTCACAATCTAGGTCTGGTCCAGAGGTGGACAGGACACCCTGCTGGACCAGATGTAGCAGAAATCAAGAAACCAGGGGCAGCTCCAAGGTTTCCGGCTGAGTGGCAGGAAGGACGGAGCCTCCCCCTTAGGGAGGCGCAAGCACCGTCCTGGCTCCCAGAGGAGGACGGATGTGGCTGGGACGGCCCTTCCTGGGGCCACGGGGGACCTCGGCAAAGCCCTGCCCCCAATATGCGGGCCTAGCTTTCTGACAGCCCCCAGTTCAGATGAAGATCCTTCCTCCGCCCCCCATTCCATCCCTGGCACAAGCTCCTGTACATTGTGCAGAAGCCACCACGTGTCCCCTCCCCCTCAACCCTGAAGAGCAGCAAACTCTTCTGTGAGCCCTCATCGTGCGCCTGGCAGGGTTCTCCTCTTTACATTTGTGAATTGGTTTGATCATCACAGCAGTTCAAAGAGGTGGGGACTATTATTTGCATCTGCTTCATGGATGGGGAAACTATGGCCCAGAAAGGTTGAGTCACTGCAGTCTTAGGTCACACAACTGACAAGGGGCCGAGGCGGGATTTGGCCCCAGGGTTCATGCTCTTAACCATGCTACTGTCTCACGAGCTGCTCACCACTGACTATGAAGAGTCAAACTGGAGGACTGGGGTTGGGGGGTGGGGCCTCAGCCACCCCTCCCAGCATCTACCCCATGCTGTGTCTCTATCCTGCACATCAACTGAAGGGGTGGGTAATATGCTGATTGTGCCCATTCTACAGGTGAGAAAACTGAGGCGCAGAGAGAGGAAGTGCCATGCCCAAAGTCACACAGCCAAAGCATGAGGACCCAGGGTTCTGGGGCTCCAGACCCCATTCTGTCCCCATGTCCACACTACCTGGGCATGTCACCTGCTTCTCGCCCTGGTAGGGAGGGAGGGAGGCGTTCAGGGGTACAAGGGCCACGCTGAGTTTCCTTCCGGTTGGCTGGCAGAGGATCAAGAAGCAGGCTGAGGATGTGGAGAGGTGACTCGGGGACAGCACAGCTCTTTGGGCTGGTAGATTCTACCTGACATCAGCCAACATTTCTGAGGCCAGCGCTGGGCCAGGCTTGGGGTGGGGGCATGGAGGCAGGAACACACAGCCGGGTGTGTGAGAGAGGTTGAGGCCCTAGTTGCCTCTGACGCCACAGGAAACGGAGCGGGGGGGCCTGTCACAGGAGTTCACATCGAGAGCAGCCCAGGGGAGCAGGTGCTCGTGAACCTCTGCTTTGCAGAGCCTGTTTAATCTCTTCAGAACTTAGCTTCCACTTCTGTGAAACGGGTTGATAATGCCTGCCTCGGAAGACTCTTGTCAGGACTCACTTTGTGAGGCACCTTGCTCCCTCTCTAACCGGCCACCGTGGTTTTTCAGGATGAAGAGCACGGGAGCAAGCGCATCGCAGACGGCCTGGAGACACAGAACCTGTGGGCAGTGGAGCAAACACGAAGAGCTTGGGTCACTTTCTTTACCTGTGAAGTGGTGCTTTCCCTCTATTTCATATGTACACAGACGCTCTCACACCCCTGATGAGGTATCAAGAGCATCTTAACCGGGGAACTCCCTGGTGGTCCAGTGGCTAAGATTCTGCACTCCCTGAGCAGGGGGCCCGGGTTCAACCCCTCATCAGGACATGCTGCAGCTGAGACCTGGAGCCGCCAGATGAATTTTTCAAAACAATCATCTTCAATGAACAGATGAGAAAACTGACACCCGGTTAAGTTATGAGGCCTAACCAGGGTCACAGAGCTGGGAAGGGATGAAGTGGGAATTCAACCCTGACTCACTGGGCTTCCCTGGTGGCTCAGATGGTAAAAAAAAAAAAAAAGAAAGAAAGAAAAAAAAATTTGCCTCCAATGCAGGAGACCCCAGTTCAACCCCTGAGTCAGGAAGATCCCCTGGAGAAGAAAATGGCAACCTACTCCAGTATTCTTGCCTGGAGAATTCTATGGATGCTTTTGAACTGTGGTGTTGGAGAAGACTCTTGAGAGTCCCTTGAACTGCAAGGAGATCCAACCAGTCCATTCTGAAAGAGATCAGCCCTGGGATTTCTTTGGAAGGAATGATGCTAAAGCTGAAACTCCAGCACTTTGGCCACCTCATGTGAAGAGTTGACTCACTGGAAAAAACTCTGATGCTGGGAGGGATTGGGGGCAGGAGGAGAAGGGGACGACAGAGGATGAAATGGCTGGATGGCATCACTGACTCGATGGCGTGAGTCTGAGTGAACTCCGGAATTTGGTGAGGGACAGACAGGCCTGGCGTGCTGCGATTCATGGGGTCACAAAGAGTCGGACACGACTGAGCGACTGAACTGAACTGAACCACGGGGTTGCAGAGTCGGATGTGATTGAGCAGATAACACTTTCACTTTCTTTCACTCTGCCTCCTCAGCTTTGCCTCTTTGCCTCAAACCTGAGATCACAATAGCTTCGGTTTTTCTTGAGCACTTATTGTGTGCCGTGTGCTATTCCGAGCACCTCACATATTAATCTAGACCTCCAGTGGTTCAGACAGGTGCTGCTTCGTCCCATTCTACACGCGAAGAAGAAGGTCAGGTAACTTATACAAGGTCTGGCTGTATGGCCCTTGGTCTTAGGGCAACACGCTCCACGTGAGAGGGTCAGCCCAGTGCCCGGCGCCCAGTCAGTGCTTAATACACTGCTAAACCTCGGGAAAGGATACAGAGATAAGCAGGGCTTTCCCGTTCTAAGCCACGCTGAGTGCTCGCCTGAGAACTCACCGTTCCCTATTTCCACCCCTTCCTGCCAGTCTCGCCCGCCAGAGGAGAAACTGCCTGTGGGCCCTTTTCCCGTCTCCCCCTTCCCCTGGGTAGGTTCTGTGCAGCGTCCACGGGGTCACGGGGCTGCTGGCCGGAGGGCTGGCGAGAACCCGAGTTTGGCCAGGTTATCAAGTTTCGTGGTCAGCCACCTTCGCCCCTGACCAGAGCTGTCTTTCCAAAACAGAACATTCAGTCACCGCCCGTCCCTGTGCTCAGCTGTCCTTGTGCTCCTGACCTCGCTTCCTGCCCACCCGCCCGTTTGTTTGTTTTCCTTCCCCCCCAACCCCAGTATCCTTGTCTCTTACTGACATCTCGCGAAGATGACCAGGGCAGGCAAGACAGAGTCAGAGAGAAAGAGAAGCTGAGAGGCCGAGACGGGGGGGAGAATTGGAGAGGCTGTCTGGCACTGATGGACCAAGACAGAGGCCGGTCACGAGAGACAAAGAGGGGGTTCAGACAGAGGTGGAGAGGCAGAGAGAGGGGGAGCCACAGAGGGGCAGAGGGGGCCCACACACACCCCTGCCGTTCTGCAGCCACGGTCTCAGGTCTCCTTGCCGTGGATCCGAACCTTCTCCCAAGTCTGCAACGTCTCCTGCCACCACCCCCCACCAGCCCCTCCCTCACCCCACGCACAATTCCTGCCCAACCCCTTCCCACCCTCCTTCTCCAGGAAGCCCTCCCTGCTCCCACGGTGCCCTAGCTGCCTTTCCGTCACCAGGCGGGTGTGGTCCACTCATCGGTGTGTCTCCTCCGCTGGCTGCCCACACCCGGAGGGCAGGAACTGGGTTTGCCTGGCCCGTGCGGCGCCCCTTGCACCCAGCACAGCCTCTGGCATGCTTGCTGCTCCGTGTACACCGGCTGCCTCTGCATCACCCCGGAGAAGCCCTCCCTCGTGGCTCTCACTGCCTGTGTTTCACTGTACGGTTGTTGCTGTAGGGTCTGCGTCCCCTCTGGCCCCAGGAAGGCGGAGTCTGAGTTTTGGGTATTCATCCCTCTTTGCTTCTCTCCAGTGCCTGGAAGAGTGTCTGGAACAGAGTGGGCGCCCAGCTATTGGGGGAAGGAATGCATACCCCAGTGGTTTAACTGCTAGCTCTCCGGAGGGCTCGCTATTGTTACTGACTGTTATTGGAGGCTGGTTTGCTTTACAATGCAGTGTTCGTTTCTTCTATGTAGCAAAGCAACGCTCCCTGGAGGTTTTGAACCTTATGTCTTAGTCCATTTGAATCCAGCTCAAAGTCTTCCTGTTGCCATTCCAATCAAGCCCTGAGTCCCTCCTGAGGCCTGCGAGGCTCTGCAAGCTCTGGCCCCTACCGCCCTCTCTCTCCGCCTTGCTCTGTCCTTCCCACACCCCCCCACTGGCACCCGTGTCGCCATTCCCCAGGGCACCAGACATGGTAGACAGTCTCAGCGCCCCCCCCCCCAGCACCCCACCATACGTCATGCCAGCAGAGTTGTTGTTTTTCTTCTGGGAACAAGACTGCCTAGCAAATGGAGCGCATTTGTACAAACAACCTCAGTGTCACCGGTGCACCTTGGTCGCTGTGGGACAGTCTCCAAGGTTTGGCCGGCCAGCTGCCCAGGGCCTTGTCCCAAGACAGAACTTGAGTCCTAGCCTCAGATGAGCTGCCTGGGTGGGACAGGGGCTGTGCTGGGGGGCCCTGGGTCTGACCTTCCTGTCCTGCAAGAAGGGAGGAAAGAAAGTCGTGGGGAGCCCGGGAAAGCGGTGCTAACTGAGGAGACCCCATCATCCTCTGGGCTCAGACCTGGCCCCAGCTCCTCCAGAAAGCTCCACTGGCCGCCTTCCTCGCTTCGGGGACCCTGCTCTCACCCTCATCATATCATAGCAGCACACATCACGTTCTGCTGAAATTATCCACTGGACCGCTTCCTCCACTGGACTGTGCTCCAAGTGACTAAGGCCAAGTCTTCTGTCTCCTGGTGTCCCCAGGGCTCAGGTCTGGCATGTGGGCGGCAACAGCGAACACACGCTGAACAAGAAAGTGATTACTGAGCAAGTACTTCCTGCCCTGGCTCATACTTACTGCTGTCTCTATCACTAGGCCACGTGCCCAAGACCTCATCTCCTTTATCTTTGTTCTCCAGCATCTAGTGCTGCTCGACACAGAGGAGGAGGTATGGAATATATGTGGGAAAAATGAATGAATGCACCCTTCCTATCCCATCGCTCGTATCTGCCCCTCCCATCGTACTCCGAGGTCAAGCACCAAGTCGTGTTTGTTTCCAGTGCCTCTGAGTCTAGCATGGCACTCTGCACAAGGGCGATGGCTGGTATGTTTTTATTGAGTACATGGATGAGGTTTGAATGTATGGATCAATGAAGAAGTGAATGGAAGGCTGGATAGAGTTGAGTAAATTGGGTAGGTGGATAGAAGTGTGGGCGAACGGATTGCTGGGTACAAGGATGGATGGATGGAGAACGACTGAATTCATGGGTCAGTGGAGGAATAAATGAAGGCTGGAGGGAGTGAACAGGCAGGTGGATGGATATGTGAGTGGGTGGATCGTTGGCAGATAGACAGATGGATGGGCGGAAGGAGGACAGAGAAGGCTACAGTCCAGGTTGGGAATGGGGGGAGATAATGCTTTACACTGCCCCCATCTCAACGTCATCATTTTAGAAGAACTAAATGAGGTCAAAGAATGAGTCAGCTAGAGTTTTCACGTGAGGGATATTTAGCAGGAAAAAAAAAAAGAGTGTGAGAAGGAAGAGCCTCTGAGCCTCTGAGATTTTCAAGCAAAATCCTGCAGGTCGGTTATGCTCTCTTGCCGTGTTGGCATGTTATTTATTGAGCGCTCACCGTATGTGGTGCCTCTGGGTTTCATCTGAAGTGGGAAGAAGTCTGAGGTGCCGACCCTGCTGGGAGTGTGGTCAGGGTCAGACACAACGGCGCTGCGTCTGCAGTGGGTCTTCTTGGTGGAAGCTGGGTGCACTCCGAAGAGCACAGGTTTTGGAGATACACAGGGGGTTTGGCTCCCGATTCCTTCTCTGTGTGGCCTCAAGCAAATTGCTTGACCCCTGTCTCCAAACCTAGATTCCAAACCCAGATTTGCTCATCCTCCCTTGCAGGGTTGCTGCCAGCCCATGCTTATGAAATGCAAGGCCCAGGCCTGGATGCGACTGACGAACACCGAGGTGGGCCTCCGCTTGCAACGCTGCCCGAGCTTCTTAACTTTTCTGTCCCTGCCTTTCAGTGCGTGGCAAGCTTCCTGCAGAGAGGACCATAAACCAGGGAAGAGCTAGGGTTGGCGAACCCAGTGCATCTGGATTCAAGTTCGCCTCCTCCACGCCCCCACTGCTCGGTTTCAGACAAGCCCCTGGGCCCGTCTGAACTTCAAGTCCCGCATCTACCTCCAAGGCCTCCTTGCTGTTTCTCAAACACAGCTGTTACGCCTGCACCCAAGCTGCAAGAGAGGCTGAGAAAGTGAGTTTTCTCGTGTCTGCCGTGGGGAGGCGTGGGCTCCCCAGGTTGACGCTCTGCACACAGATCTGCCCTGAGACACAGTGCAGGGTGGGGAGGGGGTCTGGAAAGGCAGACAGAAGACACGGGCGTCTCACCCCATCCGGAAGAGGAGTTCTGTCCCCTGCTGTTTGCATATGACTCTATGCAACATATTTATTCATTTATTTTCCACTCTGTCTCTCAACACTGCTATTGTCAGTTTCATGAGGGGAACTTCTGTGTCCTCAGGGACTGAAGCCCAGCCAGGCACACATTTAAATAAATGTGTTGGATAAATGAATGGATAGATGACTGGATGGATGGACAGATGACTGGATGGGTAATGGATGAATTGATAGGTAACTAGCCAGGCACAACAGAATTAATTAAAGAGCTTAAACACACACACTCACACACACAAACACGTGCCTACGTGGGGCATTTCGCTGAGTCCTCATGGTCAACCTCCGAGCAGGCAGCTAACACTACCCTTTTTCTCAGAGCACAAATCTGAGGCTCAGAGAGGTAGAAACACTGGCCTCAGGTCACAGAGCCAGAAAGCGGAGGAGCCAAGAGTCCAGGTAAGAGCAGCGTGATTCCGAAGCCCAAGCCTGACCTGATCGGGTCAGTGGGGCCACGAGGGACCCCGGGGTTTTCAGTCCCCAGGGGGTTCTGACGTGCAGTCGGGACAAGGACCCGGGGGCCAGACCAGCCAGGACTAGGGACAGCGAGCCGCCTTTGGGGCCGGCTGCTGACCTGCTCTGCCTCGCAGCCTGTTTCCTCTTCTCTGACATGGAGGCGATGGCAGCGCTGCCTCAGGGGGTTTCGGGTGGAGGCAAGGAGCGCAGCAGAGCCACAGGGTAGGAAGCTCAGGGCAGAAACCGCCCCGTAGAGGCCGCGGGTCTCCTCACCGCGCGGGAGGCTGTCGTCTGTCCTGGGTCTTCTCCCAGCTCCCCTGGGCACAGATGCATTCCAAACCCCTAGTTTAGAGCCTGAGATAAGAGGCAGGAGGCCTCTCGGGGGCACTCAGGAGGCCCAGAAAGGGCTGAGCAGGGCTGCTGCAGCGACTCTCCGCTCAGCACGCGTGGCCGCTGGCGTGTGACCCTGCTGACCGCACCGCGCGGCTCATGACAGCAAAAGCCGGGAACTAAGCCCCACGGCGAGCAGCTGGGCGTGCTGAGAGCGAGGCTTCTCAGTTCACAGCCAGCGACCTCTGGGCTGGGCAGTCTCTCTAGGGGCTTCCCTGCTGGCTCGGATGGTAAAGAAGCTGCCTGTAATGCCTGAGACCCAGGTTCAATCCTTGGGTCGGGAAGATCCCTTGGAGAAGGGACTGGCTACCCACTCCAGTATTCTTGCCTGGGAAATCCCATGGACAGAGGGGCCTGGCGGACTGCTGTCCCTGGAGTCGCGAAGAGTCGGACTCAGCTGGGCGACTGACCACAGCACACAGCACACTCCCTGGGGAGGGACTCTGCTCTGTGCGTTGCAGGATGCTAACAGCATCCCTGGCCTTGGTCCACTAGATGCCGGTAGCGTCTTCCCTGCTCCGGTGGTAAAGTTCTCCCGACACTGCCACATGTCCCCTATGAGGACAGAATCTCCTGAGAGCGTCTGGGGGAGAGCCTGCTCCACGCCAAGCCCTGTAGCCTGCGCTCTGTGGGAACTGCTTCCTCTGGGCCCTCATCACACCCAGAGGCGGAGGCTCTTCTTTCTTCCCCGGCGCAGATGCAGACGTGGGGAGGCGGCTGGTTTGTCCCCAGTCACGGAGCTGGCATTTCAGCACACCTGTGACTTGAACCTGTGATAAGTCCCAGGGCCCTCTTTTTCTAGGCACTTTCTGTGGGTTCCTTGGCTTTCTCTCCATTCACAATCGTGTTGTCTGTGACTCGAGATCGTTTCATTTCTTCTTTCCCCGTCTGGCCACCTTGGCACATTCGAGGAAAAAACTTGCATGACATGAACTATAGCTCAGATAGATGCTATAATCTGCACAGAGATTTTTTCAGGAAATTAGGTCTCCTCAATTATTGACATTCGGAAAATACAGAAAGAAGAGAAAACACGACATCTCTGATAGGACTCCCCACAAAGGCTAACTTTCCAACAATTTTGTCCTTGGCGTGGCTTCCTCTGTTTAGAAATTTTGTTGCACAGTTGCAGTCACACTCTACATATAATTTCAAATCTTGCTTTTCCTAAACTGTACAATTTTTTAATGTTATCACAGAATCCTCTTGGATGTTATTTTAATTGTTGTTATTGTGGCAAAGACCCATGCTTCCCTCTGATTCTCTGATATCTCCCTCTTCTTTAGTAATAGAAATCTCAAATTTTAGCTGGGCAAGTGACCACCCAGAAAGAAAACTACGTTCCCCAGCCTTTTTTTTTTTGGCTATACCATGTGGCATGTGGATATTAGTTCCCCAACCAGGGATCAAACCTGTGCCTTCTGCATCAGAAGCTTGGAGTCTAAACCACTGGGTCACCAGGCAANNNCCAGTCTCTCTTGCAGCTAGGTGTGTTCATGTGACAAGTTCTGGCCAATGGAGTATAATATCCAAGTCCTTACTGAGAGAGTGCCTGTGCTTTTTTCCCATCCTCCTCACTGGCTGGAATGCAGAGTTGTAGCCAGAACTGAGTGGCTATCTTGGGCCATGGTAGAACCCCAAAAGAGAGAATCCCTGACAAATGTATGAAGCCACCCCGCCAGCCCTGGACTAACACCTCCACACTTCTTTTGTGTAAGAGAGAAAAACATTTCTTTCATCCGTTATTTTGGTTTTCTTTGGCCACTCAAGGTTGTACCTAACCCTGAGCGTCGCACTAGCATTTAACCCTGAGCGCCCCATGAGCATTTCGCTGGAGTAATCAGTTGTCTTCTTTTCAGGATCATTGCCCGATTAACTGAAACTGTTCCCTGGTGATTGGGTGTTCAGGTAGTTTCTGATTCCTCACTATTCTACATAATTCTACTGCAAACATCTTTGTGCATCTTTCACTATTTGTGATTATCTCCTCAGATT
Organism: Procapra przewalskii; assembly: GCA_006410515.1. Taxonomy (NCBI): domain Eukaryota; kingdom Metazoa; phylum Chordata; class Mammalia; order Artiodactyla; family Bovidae; genus Procapra; species Procapra przewalskii. The sequence continues at coordinate 4,976,101 of SJYF01000037.1, read as the reverse complement.
AGAATTCCAGAAGAGGGGTTTGGGAGTCCAAGAACGTGAATAATCTTGTTGTTGTTGTTCAGTTGCTAAGTCATGTCTAACTCCGTGACCCCATGGACTGCAGCACACCAGATTGCTGTGTGTTCCACTGTCTCCCGGAGTTTGCTCAAATTCATGTCCACTGAGTTGGGATGCTATCCAACTGTCTCACTCTCTGCTGCCCCCTTCTCCTCCTGCCTTCTATCTTTCCCAGCATCAGGGTCTTTTCAAATGAGTTGGCTCTTTGCATCAGGTGGCCAAAGTATTGGAGCTTCAGCTTCAGCATCAGTCCTTCCAATGAACATTCTTAATACTTGTTAGTACTTGTCATCCCAGGGGGGCCACAGAGTTAGAACTGAGGGCTATTCAGCCAGAAATGAGGCCCAGGTCTTCTGGAAGGGCTGTCCAGAAGGGAGCCTGCTTGCTTTCCTGGGTCTCCTCCCAGTGCATCCTCAAGGGCCAGGTCCATTCTCCTCCACACCTCTTGTCCTGCCCTTCTCTGATTACACAGCTCTAGCAGGCATGTCTGACTGGTGGAGCCCCAGGTCCCAAGCCTGCACCAAGCTGCAAGGGAGGCTGGGGATGTGCGTCTTCTGGCGTGTCTGTCAGGGAGCTGTGGCCACTTGGGTAAGAACGTCCCTGACATGGAGGATGCAACGTGCGGGGCAGCCAGAAAGTAGGGCAGAGCTTAGTTCCACAAGCAAAGACCCAGCTGGGCCTGTGGGAGGAATGCAGAGAGGTTTCTGGCATCACTTTTCCATTTCTTCTCCACTTATGATGAAGGAACAGCAGGCCATGAAGGCGACAAGGATATGATTCCTGGTTGGGTCAGCCTCGCAGTTAACCCAGCTCTGCAAGAGCTGAGTGAGAGCCGGCAATCCACGTCTGTTGGGACACAGGCCCCTTCCTCTCTCCACCACCCGAGGCCAGCAGGTCAACCTGGAATGGCCACCTCCAGCTGCGGTTGTGTCTCTCTGACCACTGACCACACCCCTTAAGGGGAGGGCCTGTTTGCCTTATCCACTGTAGTCCTCCGAGCACCCAGACAGGCTCTGGCACACAGAGGGTGCCCAACAGATAAATCTTGAATGAATGAATAATGACAGTCAGTTCTCAGCCTTGGAAGGAAGCTTGGAATCTTGCAATTAGCATTTCTTGATTCAACCAATATTGAACGCCTACAATGCTCCATAAAGAAGGTTGAGCACTGAAAAATTGATACTTTCTAACTGGTGGTGCTGGAGAAGATTCTTGAGATGTCCCTTGGACAGCAAGGAGATCAAACCAGTCAATTCTAAAGGAAATCAATCCTGAATAAGTCATTAGAAGGACAGATGCTAAAGCTGAAGCTCCAGAACTTTGGCCACCTGATGCAAAGAGCTGACTCATTGGAAAAGACCCTGATGCTGGGAAAGACTGAGGGCAGAAGGAGGGGCGGGGGGGCGCGCAGAGGACGATATGAGTTGATTGTATTACTGACTCAGTGGACATGAATTTGAGCAAGCTCTGGGAGACAGTGAAGGACAGGGGAGCCTGGCGTGCTGCAGTCCCTGGGTTCACAGAGTCGGACACGACAGCGACTGAACAGCAAGACTCCAGGCTCTGTTTTCGGTGCTGGGGATACTGTAGGAAAGGTAACAAACATAGTCGGTGGGGCTGGACGCTAAATGTGAGTATGATCCACAGTATGGATGTCACGGAACATAACGTGACATGATATTCACTGTTCAGTCCTTTGCGACCCCATGGCCTGTAGCCTGCCAGGCTCCTCTGTCCGTGGGATTTTTCCAAGCAAGAATACTGCAGTGGGTTCCCATTTCCTTCTCCAGGGGAATCTTTCTCACCCAGAGATCAAACCCAGTTCTCCTACATCACAGGCGGATTCTTTACTACTGAGCCACCAGGTAAAACTTTAGGAAGTTTTAGGAAGAAAGGAAGCTTTAGGAAGAAAGATAACACTGGATAAGTAACTTAGAGAGGCTAATTAAAAAAAAAAAAGTTGTGAAGTCCTGTCTTAGAAGAAGACTTTTGAGCAAAGACCTGAAGTAAGCAAGCCAGGAGAAGCATATTCCAGGCAGAGGAAACAGCCAGTGCAAGGGCCCTGAGGTAGGAATGAGCTTGATAGGTGCTGTTTGCACCGAGGCAGCCGGGAAGGGAAGGGTTAAACCAAGTTTCCCAACTTCAGCAAATCTACGGAACACTCCACTGGCGACTGGCGGAAGCAGTGGGATGGGAGTGGGATGAGTTTTTCACTCTTAAGCTTCTCTGGAAAAACATGTCAGGGAGACAGTAAATCTTGATTTGTCCCAAAAAACAATGGGCCTGTGAAACCAATGAAGTGTCAGGCTGAAAGTAAACGGCCAAAGGGCTGGGGCACGGGTGGCTCATGTGGAATTCGTTAACGGATCTGTGTTTGAAAAAGAATTTCCCATTTCGGGGCAGAAGCCTCTGGTCAGCATCAAAAAGATGTTTATTGTGGTGCCTCCGTGCAGACATGAAAAATGGAGATTTGCTGCCTAGCTAGAAATGTGGAAAGATGTACCCGAGATGTTAAGTGGGAAAAAATAGGTCACAGGGTAGTGTAATATATTATGTGACCCTTTAGGGCAGTTACCCATTCATTCATTCATTTGGAAAATATTCAGTACAGGCCTACTCTGTGTTGGCACCCTACTGGCTGTGGGGGATGCAGACGTGACCCTCCCTGCCTCCTGGAACTTTCTGCACAGTGGAGAAGGCAGATAATGATCAGAATATCTAATCATCAAATACAAATATATCGTCACAAGCTTTGATCAGAGCTAAAAAAAAAAAAAAGTTACCTGGGACGGCAAGAATGTGCAGAGACATCAGGTGATGGAAAAAGCCTGAAAGGATGTACTCCAAAATGTGAAAGGGGGAGTAAGGCTTCAGGAGATCCCACTTTTCTTATCTTCCCCCTTCTTCCGTCTGTGTGTTCTAATTTTTTTAAGCAATGTCATACTTTATAATTAAGCGAATTGAAAAACACAAACAAAATCAAAGTGAATAGAGGAATTGGAAGTCATGTGTCCAAAGATGACTTAACCCCAGGAAAGGAAGGAAGAACATGTGAGAATCTGCTGTGTTGGCTTCCAGGAAGTGGAGCCAGAGGCTGGGGTGGGAGAGACAACCTCGGAGCTCGCTGGAGGCCCCTTAAGCTGTTTGAGTATGCACGAATGAAAAACCAAACAACAATAATAAAAATAAGCAAAGATACTTTCAAATGAAACTTCAAATCAGGTTTTATTTTTGTGAAAATGAAAAAGGCCAGAGAAGGATCTTAGGACAAATCAATTAACGAAGCCAAATTTCCACAAAGAATCTATGTGCTTCTCTTTGGAGGGGGGCCTTCTTGCTTTCATCTCCATACTTTTCCCTATCTCCTATATTTAAAATTAGAAGAATAAAAAAGACAAGAAAAAAGGCCTCTGTGCTTTGAAAGGCATTGTTTTGCCTGCTTTTCACAGTAACTCTCTAGTGTGCCTGTGTTCATTGTTCCCATTTGACAGATGAGGAAACTGAGGCTCAGCTGATGAAGCCCCAGGCCAGAGGTCACACAGCTGGATTGAACCCAGGTTGGTCTAACCCCCCAAAGTCTGTTTTAAACCAGGATGCTCAGGTGCCCTTCAAGATGTCCTTCACGGAAATTGGCATTGCTTTTGAAAATCAGAGGGGGAGAAAGCCAAACAAACCAAACAAGAAATATGACATTTTTTAAACCACTTCTTCAGGCTCTGATGGGGCCTGAGACTAACTGGGCTTGGGCAGGATCTCCCGGCAGGGGCACTGTTTGTACTTTGGGTGGGGTGTTCCTTCGTGGGGCCTGGCCATCCCCTCACCCACTCCATGCAGGTCCCTGCCCTCTGAAGACCAGCTGTGTCCCCCATCCTGCGTCATCCAGACCCCCATCCCTCTCCGAGGCTTCCCCTGTTGAAGACTGCTGCTGCTGCCCAGGCTGTAAACCGCCTGTTAGAGTTGACCCTCTAACAGGGAGGGAGTTGACCCTCCCCGCAGACGAGGGGTGAGACGAGGCTCAAAGAGGCTGGGTGACTCGCCCGAGGTCACACAGTAAGCACTGAGCCCTGGGCCTTGTCCCCAGGCTGCAGCATCTCCCCTTGGGGACCAGGCAGGCCTAGGAGCTGTCTCTTACGGCCCTGGGATCAGGTTGAAGGGGAGAAAGAGGCATGTGAACTGCAGTCCCCAGCCCCCCGGGCCAGGTGGCCGCCAAGCACCGCCCGTTCACTCTCTGACCAGTGGAGGCCAGGCGGGGAGACTCGGAGCCCCAGGCTGCAGGGCCGGGCGGGCGCTGGGGACGGGAAAGCGCGGCTCCCTCTGCCTGCCCGGCAGCGGCCGTGGCCGCCCGCCAGGCCCCGCCTGACGTCAGGCTCTGACCAGGGACATAATGTGCTGGCGTGGGGACAAGGGCTGGCTGCAGGGAGACGGCCCGGAGGCGGGGCGGCCAGGGGGAGACAGGCAAGGGGGGAGCGAACAGGAAAGGGAGAAACAGACAGAGTTCAAGACGCAGACAGACACTCGAGGAGGCGGGGAAGAGAAACACAGAACCAGAAAGACGACCGGAGAAGGGGTGGAGGGAGGAGGGCGACCCAGGACATGAAAGGGGAAACTGAGGTGGAAATTGAGAGACTCAGAGATGCAGAAAAACAGCAACAGAAAGTGGTTTAGAGAAAGCTGCGGGCAGGTGAGGGGGACAGACAGACAGCAGAGATCAGAGGGGCTGGTGACTCAGCACTCCCGGCCTCTGATTCCCGACCTGGGTGCTGGGACCCCCGGTCACAGGCCTTGCTCATTTGGGGGGAAGGGGGCAGGGGGCCCCCTCCACAATAGGGATGGTGGGAGTCCAGCTGCAGGAGCCTTCTGGCAGCACTCGGCAGGCAATGAGAGCTGCAGATGCCGGAGTGACAACTAGAGGGGCTGGGCAAGGCAGGAGAGAGAGAAACGGCGAGCAAGGGGCAAGGGGAGAGCTGACCCCTCGGAAAAGGGCCCCCGCTCCAGAGCACCCCCGGCCCTGCTGCGGCCGGGCGTCCCCCGCCACCCCGGCGTGACTCGGACACAAGGCCACTGTCACAGACCTTGGCCCGGCCTTGCCTGTCTCGGGGCCCAGCCCCCTGTTTATGGGCTCGAGAAGGCCATGATCCCAGGGCCATCACGTCACCAAAGCCGAACAAGGCCAGGCCTGCTCACTGCCGGCCTTCCAGCCCTGTCACCCCTTATCCAGCTTAATTATTAAACGCCCCAGCAGGGCCGAGGGTCTGAGCCAGCTGCCCTCCCAGGGGTGGGCAGGGGTGACTGTGTGTCCCTCACTCATGCAAGGGCGCACACAGTCTCGAGACCCCAGGCTGTACTTGCAAAGGGCCTTTCTTTTGCCCCCACTTCTCCCAGGAGCCGCCATCACCTTCATCTTCATCCTCAGTAAGCTGAAGCAGCTACTGGGTATGGGGCACGGTCCCTAGCCCCCCTGACAGTCCCAAGAGAGTGAGCGATATTATTATTCTATTTTCCAGATGCAGAAACTGGGGCTCAGGAAGCTAGAGTCACTCTCTCGAGACCACCTGCTGACTTGTTAAGCGGCAGAGCCACGCGTCCAGCCTGGCCACCCTGTTGAGCGGATGGCAGCCCCCATTGCCTGAGCAGCTGCTAGTGCCAGGCTGTGCAAGCCAGATGCCTTACCCACACCGTCTCTTTCAACTGAGGTGGCAGTTCTCAGCCCAGTATGATTTTTTTCCCCTGAGGAGGCTTTAACTACATCGGGGGTCATTTGGGGTTCTCACAACTGGGGATATGCTCCTGGCATCTCAGGGGTGGAGGTCACTGATGCCTTTCAGCATCCCGCCCTGCAAAGGGCAGCCCCCACAGCAGAGAACGTGAGTGAATAAGAGTTGCTCAGTTGTGTCCAACTCTTCACGAACTCATGGACTGTATCCCTCCAGGCTCCTCTGTCCCTGGAATTCTGCAGGCCACAGTACTGGAGCGGGTTGCCATGCCCTCCTCCAGGGAATCTTCCTGATCCAGGGATGGAACCTGCGTCTCCCACGTTGCAGGCGGATTCTTTACTGACTGAGCCCCAGGGAAGATCCAGCCTCCAATGTCAGTAGCATGGAGGCTGAGAACCCTGCTGTAAGGCGAGGACAGGTGAGAGCCCCGCTGTAAGTGGAACAGGTGAGAGCTCTGCAGTAACCCTGTTACAACCTCCAGTCACAGACGTGGAAGCCGAGGCACAGACAGAGAGCCCCACTGCCACGGCTCCCACCCCATGACCCTGCTCTTCCCTCACGGGACCCAATGCCACTTCTGATGGCGTCTGCCCCTAGGAGACCTCAGTTCAGTTCAGTCACTCAGTTGTGTCCGACCCCATGAATCGCAGCACACCAGGCCTCCCTGTCCATCACCAACTCCCAGAGTTCACTCAGACTCGTGTCCATCGAGTCAGTGATGCCATCCAGCCATCTCATCCTCGGTCGTCCCCTTCTCCTC
>SJYF01000037.1:4956170-4969075 GCA_006410515.1 Procapra przewalskii | reverse complement strand
GATGCCACGATCTTGGTTTTCTGAATGTTGAGCTTTAAGTCAACTTTTTCACTCTCCTCTTTCACTTTCATCAAGAGGGACACAAGGTCACTTCTGATGGCATCTGCCCTTAGGAGACCTCAACTAACCTCTATTCCAGGCCCTTTGAAGCCCTTGCTTGCCTAGTATAAAGAAGGCCTCACTGCTTTTTCACATGTGAAGACGGGGTTTTAATCACTGACTGAGGAAAGAGAGCAAGCCAAAAAGTCACCAGGACGGACAGTCAGAATGTCTTAAATGTGTTTGCATTTTATTCACAACAGCACAGGGGCCTCTGGAAACTGGCCTCACAGGGATCCGTGGAGCAAAGGTGTCCTGAGTGCCGCTGGGCGCCAGGCCCTGTCTCTGGTGCAGGAGATGCAGTGGAGAACCAGACAGACCGGCCCTACTGGGTCTTTAAGAGATAGTAGTCTTGTGGAGATGGTGGATAATCAACAAGAAAACAAACAGACAGTGAAGACAATTTCAGACTGTGTTCAGACTGTGGGGAGAGGGACGGGCTGTTACAGGGAGGGTAGAGTCCAAGCGGGCCTTTCTGAGGAGGTGAGACCTGAAGGATAACAAGCAATAACCTTGGGAAGAGGCAGGGCAAAAGGCTCCAGGCCGAGGGAACAGCATGTGCAAAGGCCCCGAGGCAAGCGCATGAGTGGAGTGTGGAGGCCCAGCAAGCAGGCAGGGGGCTGGAAGGAGCTTAGAGAAGTAACCAGCACACAGCTGTGTAGGACTCTGTGGCCACTGTAAGGGCTTTGCATGTGCTCTGAGGGAGCTGGGGGTTATAGGGTGATTTTAAGCAGAAAAGGCACAAGACTTAGGTTCTAACAAGATCCCTTTGGATGAATGATGCTCCCTTTCCCAAATATCCTCCTCTTAATCCCCCAGATCTTTGAATGTCACTTTGTATGGTATAAGGAATTTTGCAGCTATGATTTAGTTAAAGATCTTGAGCTGGGAAGATGATCCTGGATGATCTGAGTGGGCTCAACGGAATCACGGGAGTCCTTATAAGATGCAGGCTGAAAGAGGTTTGACCGCGGAAGAGGAGAAGGCAGAGAGAATCACAGAACCAGACTGAAAGGAGGCACGGTGAAGAGGGAGGAAGGGGCCACAAGCCAAGGGCTGCAGGTCACCACCAGAAGTTGGAGAAGGCAAGCAAACGGCCTCTCCCCAAGCCTCCGGCAGGAGCCAGCCCTGCCAGCATCTCGACTTCAGTCCAGGGACTGATTTCAGACTTCTGACCTCCAGAACTCTAAGTAAATAAATCTGTGCTCTTAAGCCACGAAATCTGTGATCATTTGCCAGAGCAGCCACGGGAAACGGATGCAGATGCCGTGGGGAAGACAGAGGTAGGGAGAGTTGGTGGGGAGCTGGGGCGCCCAGGCTGGGGCTACTATAGTAGTCCAGGCAGGAGATGAGGGTGGGCGGAGAGAAGTGGATGGATTCAAGACAACTTTAGGAACCCAAACAAGCAGCCTTGCTGATGGACTGGATGCAGCTTTGCGGGGGGAAGGTGCGGTGCGGCTGGGAGCCAGTGTTTCTGGCTCACCCAGTCATCTCTGGGCTAGTGCCCAGGACACAGAATTGGCCACCACGCAGTTCCTGCTCTGGGGAAGAATTCAGCCAGAGGAGGCCCAGGAATAGTTACAGGGTGATGGGGGACACCAGGCACAAATACCTTAGAACCTCGCACCTCACACATCCAGGTCTCTGCCGCGTGCTCAGGGAGGCCTGCCTGACCGCCTTGTCTTAGAGAACCCCTTCCTCCACCTCTTTCTCCCCCGGCTTTGCCTCGCCTCATGTGTCTTGTGGTCATGCTACATGCATGTCTGTTTCTTTGCTGTCTGACTCCCTTCCCTGCTCGATATCAGCTCCACAAGGAGGGCTTGGTCTGACTTGTTTAGCACTGAATCTCAGAACCCAGCGACGGCCCGCCTGAGAGGGGGCCAGCACGTGTATGTTGAACGAATGAATAAATCCATGTTTTCCAACAAGGACACTAAGAAAAGTCAGAACAAGGGAAGTGGTTAGCTCAGGGTTACACAGTGGTTCAGTGTGGGACCAGGATTTGAACCCAACCTGACTCCAAAGTTTGCGTTAAGTTGCCCACCTCCTTTTAATACCAGTGACACAACCTATGCTTGAGAAGTTTCCACACTGTGGGATGTGGTGCTCCATCCGTCATGAACGTCAGATTTCTCCTTTTTAAAGCATCTGTTCAGTTGGCTGTGCCAGGCCTTGTAGCATGGGGGCGCCTCAGCCTTTGCTGCAGCCTGCGGGATCTTCAGTTGCGGCGTGCAGACTCTTTCTTAGTCACGGCATGTGAGACCTAGTTCCCTGGCCAGGGATGGAACCCAGGCCCCCTGCATTGGGAGCGTGGAGTCCTAGCCACTGGACACCAGGGCAGTCCTCAGACATTCTAAATGCAGCACCCGAGGGACTCTGCAGGGCACTCGTCACGCCCAGGGACATCACCTGCCATAAAACTGAAGCTCAGTGAGACTGGGCTCTTCCCGGAGGTACAGGGCTTGCCAGCAGTAGGGCCAGGATTTGATCCCCACTGCACCGCACACTCAGGGTCTTCTCCCTCAGTCCCAGCATGTTCTGGGCCCCGGAGAAATAAGGAAGGGCCTCCTGGCCTAACGGCCTAAAAGGCAGGGTGAGTATAGACCACTCCACCCATGGTCCTGGGGGAAGTCCAGCAACACCTCAAGTTGGGAGCTTCTGAGAAAGAGAGTCAGGGGTTAGGACCTGGGGCCCTGGGGTCACACTTCAGCTCTGCCCCGCCCCTGCTGTGTGGCCTCCCTTCTCTGACCCAGGGCTCTTCCCGTACTCCACCTAAAATTCTAGACAAAGCCCTATAAAGCACATGTTAAAATAAAAAGACCCAGCCTATATTCTAACTGATATTTTTCATTAGACTATACTGCTTTGGCCAAACACATGTACTCATAATAAAATATACAAAGCTTAATCTGAAAACATCAGCAATAACAAGGGGAGCTAATTTTCCTCTCCTATGCGCGACGTCCAGATGTAGGCAATTCAAGACGGGTTTGAAGATTCCACGAGCTGGAACCCACGTATCCCACGCTCTGTCCCACTCACCACTCTGCCATTCCCAGGGTGCGGTCTTCCTGTTCATGCCCCAACGCGGAGGCCACAGCACCAGCCTTCTCCTCTGCCTTCCAGGTGGTAGGGTGGAGAAGGAAAGAGAATGAATAGAGGGCAAACAATAGCTGAATCTCTAGGAAAGTTTCCAGAAACTGCTACACATACTCCCAATTACAACCCGGGGGTCAGAGCTTGGTGGTGTGGTTGCACCCAGCTGCAAGGGAAGCTAGAGAAAACTGTCTTTACTCTGCATGGCGATGAGCTCTGATAAACGTGGATCAAGTACTTGAAAACGGACAAAATCATTTCAGATAAAGATACGCACTGGGAAGGGAGAAAACAGGGTGACCTGAGGGAAGCTGTGTGTGGGGAAGGCCTCTGGGAGGTGACGTTGTTGTTATTTGGTTCCTAAGTTGTGTCCGACTCTTTTGCGACCCCGTGGCCTGTAGCCCACCAGGCTTCTCTGTCTGTGGGATTTCCCAGGCAAGAAGACTGGAGTGACACGGTTGAGACATAAATGAGAAGACTGCCTGGGGCTGAGCATTCCAGGAACAGAAAGTGCTTGCTCGGAAGTAGGAACAGGCCTGGTTGGTGAAGAAACAGGAAGGAGGCCAGCGCGGCTGAGATGGGATGGGGCTGGGGGCCCGCTGGGGAGAAGGTGGGGTCACAGAGGTCAACGGGGCTAGATGCAGGCGACACTGGGAGGCCCTGGCTGGAGTGTGGGGTTTTTTTTTTATCAGTGCAGCAGGGTGATACAGGACGGCTGAGGTTGAGGACGCACCTGACTTGCTGTGACATCTTCTGAAAGGATGCAGAGCCCCCGAGCCTGGGAAACATACCAGATCCTTGGCAGAGCCTCATTTGTTCTTTCACTCACTTGCCCCTTTATTCCTTCAGTGAATAGGCTATAGTAACAGGACTGACCCCACCCTCAGGAGAAGGACAGAGAGACTGAGCAGACAAGCAGATGCAGCTCACAGGTGGCTGTGGGCACCCTGAGGAGATGGGCAGGGCTCCAGGAGGGTCCGCGATCACTGGGAACCAGCAGGAGCTTCCCACAGGGTGATTTTGAGCTGATGCTTGAATCAGAAGGAAGCGTGATCTTGGGGAGGTCTGCAGAGGAGGGAGACCGAAGTCCACGTGGAGGGAATAGCTTGTGCCCAGGCCTGGAGGCTCAAGAAGAGAAGTGCCCATTCGAGAAACTCACCAGACGCTGGACTGGCAAGAGTGAAGAGGGTGAGAGGGGAGGTGAGCAGGGGTCAGGTCTCGGAAAGCCCAGAGGAGGGGCTTGGGATTTCAGGGTTCCAAGCAGGAGGCTGTGTTAAGAGCCTTGACCCCAAGTCCCAGGGATGGGCCCGGGGTCAGATCGAGACCGGCAGGGACCTGGCTCTCCTCCGAGGGTGTGCCTGGGCTCCCTGATGATGCGGGTTGCTGCCTTCCTATGGCACTGCCCGCTGGGGTGTTCCTCTCCTGCTCCCAGCCCTGAGAGTGCCCTCTGACTCAGCCCCCTCCAGGCAACCCCTCCATCACCCCTAAGGCCCCCATCCCTGCCCTCATCCCTCCCTGAGACGTCTCCACAGAACTGCCTGACCCTGGCACCCCTGCAAGAGTGTCTGTAACACATCTGCAATCAGACCTGCCTGTTTCACAGAGGGAGGAACGGAGGCCCTATGAGAAAGAGACTCTTCTTCCCCCAGTCTCAGTTCCAGGCTGGAAGAGCGTCACAGCCTGCTCCCCCATCTCCTGACACCTAGCCCTGAATCTTCACACAGTTTAATTTTTTAAAAAAAAGAAGAAGGAAGAGGAGGAGGAGGAGGAAGAGAAGGGGGAGTGAGAGAGGGAGAGAAGGCAGCTGGAAGGGAGGAGAGGAGGAAGGGCACGAACAAGTCACATTCAAAGCAGACTTGTAAGTGTGGGCCCTTTCCAGGGAAGGGAAAGGGATTAGGGCGCCCCGATCCCGCGCCGGGCACCTCACCCACATCCGCTCCAGCAGTGGGATCCTCCCAGCTTCACAGTACGAGGGGCACAGGACATCCTCTGAATGGTTTGGAAAACAGAGAGGCTGGGCAGCCTCCCCACCGTCACACAGCTCTTATCCGGAAGAGAGGAGATTCGAAGACCATTCCGGCTGCAGTTCTAGCCCCACGAACTCTCCTGTCACCAGCCCAGGCCCCTGCTCCCCTGCCTGCAGAAGCTGCAGCCTCATCTCCCCAAGAGAACAGCAGCAGTTTTCCCTGGCTGCCCACAAGCCTACAGATATGTTTCCTTTGGCACACGCTGCATTTTAATAAAATTTGAGCCAGTGTTCACAAATAAAGAGATTTTTACATAAAAACTCAGATTTCTACCTCCCTTCAAACATTGGAGGATTGGACTCAGCTAGGTCCACATTCTTTCTGGCAATAATCAGCTGGGAATGGGCGCGTGAGAAAGGACCCCCCCCTGCCCCACACGCCCCACCTCTCCCTGCTGTCTCCTTGGCCTTGAGGCCAAATGCCAGCAGCCATTTATCCCAATACATCCACTGTTGTTTTTCTGAGGGCAGAGACATTTTCTCTGTACCCTTCTTGAAAAGAAAAAAGCAAATAACCCAAGAAGGATCAGGTTTCCAGAAAAATGGGAGAATGCATATTTCTTTGTGGAATTTTCTTAGTGTTTATTATGCAAACAGAGTGTGGCTAAGCTCCCACACCAGTGCTGAGGTTTCTGACCCAGTGACCCTAAGTAGGATTGTCAAATTTAGCATATAAAAATATAGAGTGCCCAATTAAATTTGACCTTCAGATCAACAACAGATTTTTTTTTAAGTAAAAGTATAGTCCACTCAATAATTGGGACAGATGTAAACTAAAACATTTGCTTTATCTGAAATTCGAATTTAACTGGTCATCCTTTATTTTATCTGGCAACCCCATCTAGAGGGGTTGAGAGCGGGTCTCTAAGGGGTTTGCATTTGAATCCAGTTTCCTCCTCTCTGTCTGGGTGATTTAAGACAAATCAATTGAAGTTCTCTGGGCTTCAGATTTTTCATCCTACCAGGGATAATAATAGTGTGATGACTTGATAATGTATGTAAAGAGCTGAAGGCAGAGCCAGGCTCATTCTGCACACGCAGGAGTGTCAGCGGCGGGGATCCACACCATCGGCCTCCTATGCACGCCCTAGTCATCTCCCTTCGTTTCTATCTGAACCCCAATTTGTGCCAGTCACTCCTTGCCCAGGGGAAAATTGTGATTGGTCAGCTAACTGTGGCGTATCCATGCCAGTCTTCTAGTGATTGGTCCAAGGTGAGCGTGTGACCTGGTTCTGACCAATGAGATCCAATAGGCAGTTTGCCGGAGGAGAGGTCCGGGGAGACTGTTCTTCCACTAAGGAGGGTTGGCAAGCCTGCCGCTGCCTTCTCTGCTTGCTGTGGATACAGCCATGGACCTGGGAACGCTTGACCTCAGTCACCATCTTGTGCCAATTAGGTGGCAAAAGCCAGCGTGCTGAGGATGGCAAAGGGCAAGGTCAGAGGACTCCACGCTAAACTCTTTTTAAAGTAAATGACAGGTGTTCTTATGGCTGAAGTCACTGTTATTTGGCTCTAAAGAGAGGCAGCTAAGACCATGACCTCTGGAGTCAGCTATCTGGCGTCACACCTCAGGTATGCCACTTACTAGCTCTGGGCCTGCGTTCCCTACGTGGAGGGAAGAGAAATCTCCTCGTGGGGTTGTAAAGAATAAATGAGTTCGTGTAGGAGGAGTGCCTGTTAAAGTGCCTGGCGAGTTATGATCAACGTATAACTGTTGGTCATTGTGATTCTTCGGTTATCAGCACCCAAGCATTTCTAATTGATATAGACATTTTATTAAGTCCAAAATTCTCAAATGCTATGAAACACTGACAGCTAATAATACATTAAAGAATCTAAGCCACTCCCCTTAATATAAGCAAGCGTTGCATTCTTTGGAGTAAGTGTCAAAAGTCTCCTAAGAATTAGTATGCGTGTTTCTTCATACTTCATTCATCCTGCAAGGACCGAAGCAAAGTGAATGGGCTGCTCTCCATCAGCTTCCAAGGAGAAAAAAAAAGGGGTCTATCATTCATAAAAATAAGTGATGGTCCTACCCTCTGGGAGTTGGGTAGAAACTCCAGGGCCAATATATGGTGGACTGAGCATAATTATATTAGCTATGAATGCCTTCTTTAGCACTAGTGGTAAAGAACCCACCTGCCAATGCAGGAGAGGTAAGGGATGCAGTTTGATTCCTGGGAGGGGATGGCGGGGGAAGACCCCTTCGAGTAGGAAATGGCAACCTACTCCAGTATTCTTGCCTGGAAAATCCCATGGACAGAGGAGCCTGGCAGGCTACAGCCCATAGCGTTGCACAGAGTCAGACATGACTGAAGTGACTTAGACCTTTCAGCAGTAAATTTCAGAATAATCCACTAACTGTGGCTTAAACAGTAAAGGCATTTAATTTTTTCAGAGTAAAAAGGCTGGAGATGATAGATAGTTTCAGGGTCAAGGCAGCATCTCAACAATATCATCCAGTATCCGCCACTTTCAACCTTTCCACTCAGCCACCCTATGTGTTGGCTTTTTGTCATTAGTCCTGTCTCCTTGTGGTCACAAGATAGTTGCCACCACCCCTAGCATCACATCCTTAACAGAGTTCAAAACAAGAGAAAGTGCTGAGGGGAGAGGGGAACCTCCTTTTTCCTTGAGCTCTTTTAACCTGGGAAAATAATCTTCCCCACAGTCTCCTTGAAGGGACTCCCCTCACATGGAATTAGCCAGAACTGGACATACATCTGTCCTACACTGCAAGAAGACGGAAAGTAGGGAAAGTAGGTTGAAATCAAGAAGAATGGGATAATATGACTAAGTTAGCCCCATCTTAATCCCTCCCCTGGGGCTGGACTTATCACCTCCTACTCCTTAACAAAATCAAGGTTCTGCTTTTGAAGACAAGAGAGTCTGGCTGGCTGTTGGACAGAAAACAATGGTGTCATCAACGTGTAAGCCTCAGCTTCTTCCAGAAATCTCACTGACAAAGTGGTAAAGGGATTAAGACAGGAAAGGGGGCAGATGCTCAGGACAGAGAACAGGCAATGAGAAGGTGGAGGAGGGGTGATGCCTCCCAGGGTTTGGAAACCGAAAGACGGTGCTTCGTCAGGGCTCCTCATCTCGGGTCCTAGCCCCGACTCTGCCAGGAGCCAGCTGTGTGGCCTTGAAAAAGTCCCTTCCCTTCTCGGCCTCAGTGTCCTTACTGTGTAGGTAAATCTTTTGTGGCTGAGAGCTTGCCTCAACATTTCTCCCACCTGTACATGCAGGAAAATAGGGGCTTGGACCCTTTGCTCCACTAGATAAATGACTCTAACACCTTTGGGTTGTTTGAAAATTGCACCTGGATGACCTAAAGGGTGTGGATTTCAGGGGCCAAAGGAAAGTCTTCAGTCCTAGAGGTGTAGGAAAACTTTCAGTACCCTGTGCTAAAGGAGACCTTTAGAGCCAATAAATGGCACTGGAGGACCCTCCAAGGGTACAGGAGGGAAGAAGGCTGGTGTGGAGCACTTACAATTTATATCCATTTCTTTTCTTAATTTCCATATTCTCTGGGTGATCTTGGATGACTATTTAACCACTCCGTGCCTTAATTTCCCCATCTGTGAAACACAATGTAATTGAGGCCGCCAGTTGTCCTAAAGTGGAGCGCTGAAGAATTGATGCTTTTGAACTGTGGTGTTGGAGAAGATTCTTGAGAGCCCCTTGGACCACAAGGAGATCCAACCAGTCCATCCTAAAGGAAATCAGTCCTGAATATTCATTGGAAGGTCTGATACTGAAGCTGAAACTCCAATACTTTGACCATCTGATGAGAAGAACTGACTCATTGAGAAAAAAAACCCTGATGCTGGGAAAGATTGAAGGTGGGAGGAGAAGGGGACAACAGAGGATGAGATGGTTGGATGGCATCACCGACTCAATGGACATAAGTGTGGGTAAACTCCAGGAGTTGATGATGGACAGGGAGGCCTGGCGTGCTGCAGTCCATGAGGTCACAAAGAGTCAGACATGACTGAACAACTAAACTGAAACTTCCCCATCTCCATGGGGGACTTGTAGCTGAGGATGGGGTTGTCCCCATAAAAACTACATTTCCCAGCCTTCCTAGCAGTTAGATGTGGCCATGTGACCTAGTTTTGACCAATGGGATATGGTGGTAAGCCATGGGGACAACTTCCAGGTTCCGCCTCTCCATTTCCCTGCTGCACTGTGAATGTGGGGTGGAGGCATGTTGTGCATGAGGCTAGGACAACACCATGAGGAGGGGAGGACAGGTTAGCAGCCTGGGCACGACAGTATGGGGCTGCCACATCCACTCCAGCCTGATGAGTTGGTTGTGACTCAATCATTTAGACACGTAAGTCATTGAACACAGGGCTAGGAACAAAATAATCCCTCGTGTAAGTACGTGTGGGTCTAACGCAGTGATTTTCAACCAGGGGCAATTCTGTATCCTTTTCTATCATCTTGACTGGAAATGGGAACTGCTCCTGGTCCATGGTGAGTGGCCAGGGATGTGTCTAAACATCCTACGATGCTCAGGACAGGCTCCACTGTAGAGAACTGAGTATCCATCCCCAAATGTCAGCAGTGCTGTGGCTGAGGAAACCTGGTCTGATGGAACGATGCCCACTGCTTACCTAGTGCCCAGGGCATTGTAGGGTGTTTAGATGCAACCCTGGCCTCCACCCACGATGGACTAGGAGGCCTCCGAGTTCCAGGTAATGGGCAGGGTTCTTTGACTTGCTCGTCCAAAAGGCGTCTCTCTGCCCTACCACATCTTTATATCACTCACCATCTCTGTCTGCACAGGCCCACTCATGGGGCGAGGGGATCTGCATCAAGAGGAAACGATAATCTCATCACGTTTCTGCAGCTCACCCCTGCTGTCTCCCACCCCTCCTGCGGCGGCGAGAGACACGTTCAAACAGCTCTGCCTTCCTCCCTACCCACCCCGTTGCCAGCCAGGCCAGTTTCTGGGTGGTGGGTGGAGGGCAGGGTGCCATCCCAGTGCGGTCCAGTTTTCCCAGGCGGGGTGAGAAGGGCAGGGTTTTTTTTTTTTCCTCCTGGAATGTAGCGCCCAGACCGCCAGGGCCGCCTGCCCAGGAAGAGGGGGCTGAACACTGATAAAGCCTTGTGGACTGTTGAGGAAACTGCTTCCTAAAATCCAAATTTCTCCTCTTCAGTTTCCCAGGGTGTGGTGAGCCCCAGCCTGCTGGGATGGCAGGGCAGACTTCCAGAACCTTCTCTCCTGGCCACACAGAAACCAAGAGACTGGAGCAAAAAAGCTAACCCCCTGAGGAGCTCCGGGGATTCGCTGAAAATTGTAGGGGAAGTGGAGCCCACGCTACCATGTTCAGAGGCCTTTCTTCCTTGTCTCTTCTGTTGGTCAGCTGTCAATGAGTTACTTAAATATAGACCATGCCCACCCCCGCTCACCATCCAGTGGCTTCCAACCACCGGCACCTGTGTCTCTGTGCTGAGGGTTCTCTCCAGCCACCAGAGCACGTTAAGCCCCTGCCGGGCCGGAAGTGCCCCAGAGTTCATGCCCTGGTGGCAACCCTCAACCAGTGGTGGATAAAAACCCACTTCCTCTCTCCCAGGTAGGACTGCTTCAGTGAGATGTTCTCTGCTGATTCCAGTGCTCCCCAGCAGGAGGGAGCCCCAGCTGGCCACAGCGGTGACCTGCTCAAAAGCGCATCCCGGACCAGCTGCCTTCTCTCCCCTTCCTGATTTCCCCACTTCCTCACTTCCTAGGACCATCTCCCAAATGCACAACTCGCATTCCTGTCTCAGCACCTGCTTCTGGGAGCACCCAACCTGAGACCTGCGCTTACTATGAGTCAGACAGATATTCGGGGATCAGAAGGGACGTGGTGGACCCCTGCGGGGTGCTCACCGTCAAAAGCCAGACACCACTGCAAAAGTCAGGCAAAAGCAGAACTGCAAAGGGTGAAGAGGGCTGAGACTGCGCAGAAGTACAGAACCGTGTTAAAACCCTCTGACAGCTGCCCTCTGCTCCCAGGTCAGGATCCAGAGTCCATAGACAGTCTTTAGGTCCTGCACAGCCTGCCGCCACCCGACCTTTCTAGGCGCACCTCTTCGCCCTGGGCAGCAGCCACAGGGGCTTCCTGGCTGCGTCTCAGTTGCGCTGGTTATGCTCCTGCCTCAGTGCCTTTGCCGCCCCCCTCTCCTGGGTATGCTTTACCCAGATCTTTCCATGACCAGCTCCTTCTTCTTGATTCAAATGTTGATTCAAACATCACCTCCTCAGGGAGGACCCCCACCAGTCACCCTCTTACCACGCGACCCTGTTCATTTACTTCATGTCACGTATTTATCTGATGATGTTCTCTTATCTGTTTGCCTGTTTATTGAATGATCCCCAGACGTGAGCTCCATGAAAGCCGTGACTGTGTCCTCAGTGCCTGGAACAAATCCTAGAGCAGAGTGTGTGTTCTATGGATGTTTGGAGAAGCGGTTGAATGTTTAAGTGAAGGAAAGAAATAATGAGTGAATGACTGAATGATGTAAGGATGCTGACAGGGTTGGGGCGGGGGGGGTACTGAATCTTGTCTGGAAAATCAGGGAAGACGTCCCTGAGGAGGTGATACAGAAGCTGAGACGCAAATGTGCTGTGCTTAATTGCTCAGTCATGTCCGACTCTTTGCAAACCCGTGGACTGTAGCCCGCCAGGCTTCTCTGTCCATAGGGATTCCCCAGGCAAGAATACTGGTGTGGGTTGCCATGCCCTCCTCCAGGGGATCTTCCCAACCCAGGGACTGAATCCAGCTCTCCTGCACTGCAGGAGGATTCTTTACCATCAGAGCCACCAGGGAAACCCAAGAATACTGGCGTGGGTAGCTTATCCCTTCTCCAGAGGATCTTCCCAACCCAGGAATCGGGCCAGTGTCTCCTGCACTGCAGATGGATTCTTTACCAGCTGAGCTTCCAGGGCGATGCAAATAGGGATGGGATACTAATCGAGCCAAAGGTGTGGAAGGACTGCCTAGACAGGAAAAAGCACAAGCAAATGCCCGGAGGTCACACCGAGGTTGTGCTGGAGAACAAACCAACTGTAACTCAAGGCTTCTCTTTGTTTTGATTGAGGCACAATTGACGTATAACATTGTATTAGTTACAGGTATACAATACAGCAATTTGATATCTGCTTATATTGTGAAATGATAGTCAGAATAAGTCTAGTTAATGTCTGTAGCCATACAGAGCTACACACATTTTTTGTCATGATGAGAACGTTTAAGTTCTGCTCAGTCAGCAACTTTCAAATACATAGTGCAGTATTATCAATTACAGCTGCCGGGCTGTATAGCACGTCCCGAGGCTGTATCTGTGTTTTAACTGGAAATGTGAACCCTTGGACCCTCTTCACCTGTTTAGCCCCCACTCCCCACACCTCTGACAACCACCAATCTGTTCTTTGCATCTATGAGCTAAGTTGTTTTTGTTTTAGAGTCCACATATAGGTGAGATCATATGATGTCTGTCTTTCTCTGTCTGACATTTCACTTAGCATAATGCCCTCGGTTTCCATCCATGTTGTCACAAATGGGAAGGTTTCATTCTCTTTTATAGCTGAATAATAGTAAATTATATATATAATAGTAAATTATATATATATATAATAGTAAATTATATATAAATTATATTTTTAGATTGTATATAATGCAATGTTTTAATATTA
>SJYF01000037.1:4936262-4955271 GCA_006410515.1 Procapra przewalskii | reverse complement strand
ATTATATATAATTATATATTATATGATTTATATATTATATGAAATATATTAATATAATAACATTATACAGTAATAATAATATAGTATAGTAATATAATATATAATATAATTATATGTAATATCATTTATATATTACACTGTACATATTACATAATCATTATATATCTAATATTTTCTGTATATATCACACTCAACATTTTCTTTATTCATTCATCTCTTGATGGACACTCACGTTATTTCCATGTCTTGACTATTGGAGATAAAAATGCAGTGAACATGCGGGTCTCTATATTTTCTTTTTGGAATTCGTGTTTTTCAGGTTTGTCTATCATTTTTTTAAAAAACGTTATTGAAGTATAGTGGACTTAAGATATTGCAGTAGTTTTAAGTGTATCACATAGTGATTCCGTATTTTTATATGTCGCCAAGTGGCCACCACGATAAGTCTGGTTGCCATCTGTCACCGTGCCAAGTAATTGCAATGTTGTCGCCTACTTTCCCTGTGCTGTGCATCTCACCCCGCTAAATGGTGTGTTTCACAGAACCTGGACATCGGTACCCTGTCTCCCCCACTTATTCCACTCATTCCCCCACACTCCCCTCTTGCAGCCACCGGTGTATTCCCTGTATCTGAGACTGTTTCCGTCTCATCAATTTGCTCATTTGTCTAAATTTTTAGATTTCACATATAAGTGATGTCGAGTGGTGTTTGCCTTATTTTGCCTTCTAGGTTCATCCATGTCGTCACAAATGGCAAAATTTCACTTTTACCACTGAGTAATATTCCATTGTGTGTGTGCGTGTGTGTATGCAAATGATATACCTGATAAGGGGTTAAGATCACAAATATGCAAAGAACTCTTACAACTCTACATCAAAAGAGCAAGCCAATTAAAAAATGGGCAGAGGATCTGCATAGACAGTTTTCCAAAGAAGACATACAGATGGCCGGCAGATTCTGAATGAAGCATCTGAGGATACTGAACATCACTAATCATCGGGGAAAGGCAAACAGTATATCTGATAAGATATCTGCAAAGATATATCTGCAAGGGGTTAATGCATATATATGTGTGTGTGTACATATACCACCTGTTCTTTACCCACTGATGGACACATAGGTCGCTTCCATGTCTTGGCTATTGTGAACAGTGCTGCAATAACGAGGGACACGTGTCCATCTGCGTGTCGCTTCAGTCCTCCCGGTTCTTTGCGACTCCATGGACTGTAGCCCGCCAGATGCCTCTGTCCATGGAATCCTTCAGACAAGAATACTGGAATGGGTTGCCATGCCTTCCTCCAGGGGATCTTCCCGACTCAGGGACTGAACCCAGGTCTCCCGCATTGCAGGCAGATTCTTTACTGTGTAGGTTACCCAGGAAGTCCTGTTAAGGGACATATATCTTTTCAAATAAGTGCTTTTGTCTTCTTCAGAAAAGTACGCAGAAGTGGAATTGCTAGATCATATGGTCGTTCTATCTGTGACGTTTTGGGGACCCTCCATACTGTTTTCCATAGCGGCTGCGCCAATTTTCATCCCTACCGACAGTGCACTGCGCTGACCTTGTCTTCACATCCTCACCAATTCTTGCGCTACGCTGTCTTTTTGACAATAGGCACTCTGACAGATGTGAGGTGAAATCTCACTGTGGTTTCCATTTGCCTTTCCCCAATGATTAGTGACGTTCAGTATCTTCATGTGTCTGCCGGCCATCTGTACGTCCCTTTGGAAAACTGTCTATGCAGATCCTCTGCCCATTTTTTAATTGGTTTGCTCCTTTGATGTTGAGTTGTAAGAGTTCTTTGCATATTTGTGATCTTAACCCCTTATCAGGTATACCATTTGCAAATGTCTTCTCGCATTCAGTAGGCTGTCTTTTCATTTTGTGGATGGTTTCCTTTGCTCTGCAAGTTTTTTTTTTTTTTTAGTTTGATGTAGTTCTGTGTGTTTATTTTTGCTTTCGTCGCCCTCTGTACCAAGCAGGGCTTGGTACATAGTAGGTGCTCAATAGATTCTGTTCAATGGAACGCATGCAGAGCAGTAAGAGTTATGTTCACATGTAGTCTCAACAGAGGCAAAAAATACTTAAAAGATTACCATGGTTTATGGCCCTTCAGAGGGCGGCAGACACATAGATTATCTGTGTATTAAAACAGATATATGGATTATCTGTGTATTAAAATTTCATGGAGGATGGGCAACTAGGAAGAAAAAGTATCTAAAAAAGCTCCTAGAGCAGGAGGAACATTGAGAAACCCTGCTTTAGAGGGAAGATAGGACTACTGGAACACATAATAAAGACCCTTAAACCAGCCTGGGAGATCACGGAATGCTTCCTGGAGGAGGAGGCATTTCAATTCATTCTTAAAAGATATGGAAAAGTCAGCTGAATCAGGGGCCAACAAACCTTTTCTATAAAGAGCCAGATAATAAGTGTTTCGATCCACAGGTCTCTGCCACAGCTACTCGCTTCTGTTGTAGATCAAAAGTGGCCATGGATAATCCAGAAACAAAGAGATGCATCTGTGTTCCAATAAAACTTTATTTACAGAAACAGATGATGGGTCAGATTTGGCCCCTAGGCCATAATGTATCAACCTCTGATCTACACGATGGGAAAGGCAAAGCCACCAGAGGGAAGAGCTCTAGCAAAGGTGTGGAGATGGGGAAAAGCATGGAGAACCAGAAATGAGCCAGCGATGCGGTTTCCTTCTCCTTGGGGCACAGAAGCAGGCATCAGTATTTACACAAAGACTTGTGTTGTCACACAGGCCGAGCACAAGATCCTATTAATTCAATCCATAAGTATTTACTGCGTGCCTACTACGTGCCAGACATCATATGAGGCACTGGGGATGCCTCAATGAACATAATCACTTCTGTGTCCCCAGGGTCTAAAGCCCAGCCAGGCATATAGTTTTCGTTAAAGAAATGTGTTTGAAAAATGAATGGATAGATGACCGGATGGATGGATAGATGGATGGATGAGTTGAGAGAAAAACACAAAACACCCAGATAAATAAATAAGCAACTGTATACAGCTTCCTCACTAGCTGTGTGACCTCAGAGAAGTTACCTAACCTCTCTGTGCCCCAGGAGGCTGACATAGTCGGTCCTTTACACAGAGGGTTCCGCATCTGTGGATTCAACCCACTGAGGATCGAAACTATCTGGAAAAAACTATTTCAGAAAGTTTCAAAAAGCAAAACTTGACTTTGCCATATGCCAGCAATGATTAACATAACATTTACATTGTCTTAGGTATTTTAAGTAATCTAGAGATGATGTAAAGTGGGCTATATGCAAATACCCTGACATTTTACATAGAGGACGTGAGCATCCGTAGGTTTCCTTATCTGTAGGGGTCTTGGAAACAAGGCCTTGTGGCTGCTGAGCATGTGTGCGCATGTGCGTGCTCAGCTGCTTCAGTCGGATCTGACTCTTTGCGGCACCATGGGCCGTAGCCTGCCAGGCTCCTCTGTCCATGGGATTCTTCAGGCAAGAACACTGGAGTGGGTGGCTATGCCCTCCTCCAAGGGGTCTTCCTGACCCAAGGATCTAACCTGTGTCTCTTATGTCTCCTGCATTGACAGGTGGATTCTTTACCACCAGCTGGGAAGCCCGTGGCTGCTGAGAGATGACTGTAAGAGCAAAATGCAAGACCAGCCTGTAGTGGCCGCTCTATAAATGTAGCTGCTGATATTGAGTCAATATGCTATTAAACAAATGCACAATTTAAAATAACTGATCAGTGCGACATTGAAAACAGCAGGTACAGAAGAGAGAGAGAGAAGAGGGGGGCTACTTTGAATCGGGTAGTCTGAGTCAAGTCTCTTCTGGCCACATCCTGTGAGTATATCCTAGAATTAGTGGGGTTTGCAGCCCTGATGCCCTGGGGCCCCACAAGAGAGTTTATTAGGAGTACAGGAAGGTGTCTTCTCTAATTAGAGTTTGCATGTAAAGTGCTTTGAAATCTGAGGATTAAAGGGGGAGAAGAGGTGAGGCTCTGGTCACGGGGCCAGAGCACCCCACTGGGAACCCATCCATGAACCCTGAGAACTAGACTCAGCTCTGGCAGCCTTGTCTGGACTGGGGCCCTTCTCTCCTCTGAAGTGGAGGTTAGAGGCCGTGGAAAGTACACCCTCTTAAGGCGTGGAGCCCGGGGAGGCGGGGGAGGGCAGAGGTGTTGGAGCTGCTCTGAGATGGTGTGCTTAAAGCAAAGGGCCCAGCATGAGACAAGGGGCGCTGAGTCCGAATTCGCTGTTTCCAATCTTGTTGTTGTTCTCTGCCACTTTCTAGCTGGGTGACCCTGAGAGAGTTACTCACCTTCTCTGAGACTCTTTTCTGAGCCTCAGTTTTCTCGTCTTTAAAATGGGGCGATTACAGTAAAGCAGTGCTAGTTGCAGGTGGAGCGTGTGGCCCAGAGCAGAGAGAACAACACCTCTCTCGGTGGATGCTTAGGGAGCCATGACTTGGTGCTGAGCACCCACCACTTTCTGCACATTCTGTGAGTTAATTCATCTGACCCTGATCTTCCAGACAAGAATTTCAGGGTCACTGGAGACAGCCGTGTGCTGCCCAGCTCAAGGGGCACCAACCGCACGGAGCATGGGAAGGACAGCACCTCTGGGGCTCTGGTGCACAGAGAGGAGAAGCTACTTTCTCAAGGGCACACAGCTAGTACATGGCAAGACCAGGACCAGACCCCAGGCAGCCTGGCTCCCAGCCCTGGATCAGCTTCGCCCTCATCAAGATGGTTGTTGTAATGGAGAGCTTCTGGGAGGCAGAGAGATTTCCCCGTTGACCAGCCAAGCAGGCAACAAGCCTCCCTTCACGGTTCTCTTACACCCCCCTACCCTCAACGCCTGTATGTGTCGGGGATTTTTGATGTTTCTACCGTCTTCAGATTTTACAAGAGCAGCACATCTATGTCTTGGCTTGTTGTCCATGGGAGCCTGTGAAAATGCCAGAACATCCAGCCTCAGAGAAGGGCACCGACTGTGTCCCTTCTTATTCTTCATCGCATTCTCAAGGCCTTCACTTAACAGATGGGCTGAGACCAAGGTGATTCCAAGGTCACACAGCTCGGAAGCGGCGGAGCAGACTAGGGCTTTTGGACTCCAACTTCACCCTTCTTCATCCCCGTATTTGAGTTCTCAGACTCATGGCCCACAAGCCCAGTGCAGCCTGCAGCCTGTTTGATTTGGCCTGCCATGGTATTTTCATAAAATTAGAATTTATCATCAGCATTTAAAGAAAGGGATATTTCCAGGAACAATATGCAAAATATTTAACCAGGCTGACCTAGGCATCTACCATTCAGAGTGGACGCTGGCAGTCCAGCCAAAACCCTGGGTATTGCAAGAAAATGCAATAAGATAATAAAAAGGTCTGGAAAAGACCAACCTAATGAAGACTTTAAAAAGATCAGGAGTTGCTGGGGCTTAGTAGGGAGGGAGAGATGACTGAGCTAAGCAGAGAAGATTTGTAGGGCAGTGAAAGGATTCTGTACTCTTCTATGACAGTAGAGACACGTGCCAGGACACATTTGTCCAAACCCATAGAAGGCATAGCACCAAGACTGAGGCCTGGTGTAGCTACGGACTCGGGCTGGGTCCCGAACGATGGGTCCATTAGGCTCATTGATTGTAGCAGGCGCATCACTCTGGCAGGGGGTGGGTGGGGGTTGTTGGTAGGTGGTGAGGCTGAGAGTGGGATAGGGTGGGAGCAGGGAGATACGGGAATTCTCTGTACTTTCTGCTCGATTTTGCTGTGAGCCTCTAAAGCAGTCTACTGGAAAATCGGAAGGCCTGGCTACACCGCTCACACATTTTTCATGGAGCCACACCGGGAGGCAGCTGAGTCCTCGGGACCCCCTTAGGTGGAGCGTGTGTCCCTGAGTGTGCTAGGCTCCACGTCTGTCGGCGCCTGCTACAGCATCACCTGCCCAGGCCCTGCGTGTGGTTCAGGCACGGAGAGGATTCTTTGGAAGTTCTCTATGCGAAAGAGAACTGGGAGAGAGTGTGCCCTGCTGAAGCCGGCCAGTGAGGGCAGGAAAAATGCCTAGTGATATCTGCCTTTATCAGCCGCTGCTGCCACCTCGCTGGGCTAGAGCCTCCTGGGCATTTTCCACGGGGCAGAGCGAGCCACTCTTGATTCAGCCTTCATCTGCCTGGGCCTGCGGTGGGCAGGGGCCCACAGGCGACTCTGCCCTGTGAGGCAGCCTCGCTGTGCACTGCAGCAGGCAGAATCAGGGTTCTGAAGGTTGAAATGATGCCAGTCCGGGAGAATAGAGCAAAAATGGGCCGGACGTGGAAAATCAGAAATGATCTCTAAGAGCACTTAAATCCTGATAAATCAGATGGATTTTTCTTCTAGTAGTTTACTTCGTATAATCATTTATTCATTTAACAAACATTTAACTAAGCACATACAAAGGAGGCCTTGGAACAGGGGAGTTGGGGGGGGGGGCGTTCAATAGCCAACTGTTGTTCGTACCTGACCACTGTCCATCCCCCTCCCCTCTTCTGGGAACCACTCCTTCCCCCTTGTCACTCCCTGTGGCTCAAGAGGAAGTGGGCTGTCTCCCCAACGAGAGCAGCGGGTGTATTAGGCCTGGGCAATGAGCGTATTCCACCCCCATTCCTAGGGACCGGTTCTGGGATGGGCATGGGGCCCAAGTCAGGCCAACCCGAGTCAACCCGACTGATGCTGGGAAAGCGTAGGGAAGTCAGCTTTTATCCACGTGGCTTGCTGACCTGGCAGAGTGGCAGCCTGCGTTCCTGGGGGGGCTACGGGGTGAGCATAACTGACACAGAAGGAGAGAGAGCCGAGAGCTGGAAGGGGCATGGCTCCCAAAGAGCAGGTGCGCGTCTGCATCCAGCCACTCCTGAAGCTGAGCCCGTCTCAAGAACTTCAGTTTGCATAAAGTAAAAATGAAGTCGCTCAGTCGTGTCCGACTCTTTGCAACCCTATGGACCGTAGCCTACCAGGCTTCTCTGTCCATGAGATTTTCCAGGCAAGGGTACTGGAGTGGGTTCCCATTTTCTTCTCCAGAGAATCTTCCTGACCCAGGGATCAAACCCAGATCTCCAGCATTGTAGGCAGACATTGTATCATCTGAGCCATGAGGGAAGTCCTATTTGCATAAACCTATACATTCTCACACACACTCACTCATTTTTTTCTTAAACTCTTTTGAACTGGGTTTGTTTCTGTCATTTTCAACCCAAAGACCTGGACTATATACCAGTGGGTAAATGCGTAATTGACACAGGGTCTGACAAACCATACAGAAACTGCTATGAGATTATCAGGACCAGATGTAAAATGAAAACGCAGGGCACTTGTTCTGAAATCAGTAAGGATTTCAAAATGGCAGCTGCAGAGCTGTAAACCCAGTTTGGGTCCAAAGGCCTCCGGAGCTCTTTGGTGTATGGGGTGCGGTATGGCCGCAGAGGGCCCTGAAGCCCTAGGGAGGAGCTGGATCTCGTGTTCCATCCTGTTGGAGACGTGAAGTCTCAGACACACAGGGACTCTCCCACAGTCCCACAAAAAGCCAGTGTCGGAGGCAGGTTTCGAATCCAGGTCGTAGGAGGATAACAGTGTCTCTGAACTCCTGAGACCTTGGGGGCCAGGATCAGGGGTTTGCAGCCCTGAGACCCTGTGCTCAGCAAACCCATGTGCATTCCCTTCTCTTCACCTTCACAACAGTGACCAGGCCCTCACTTTCCCAGCGTCCTTGGTAGCTGGCTCAGGCATGTGATCCATTACGTGACCAGATCTGTCAAAAGAAATGTAAGGGGAGTTGCTGGCATGCAGGGAAATCTTTCACTTTGGGGCAAAGGGGACAGAGTGGACGGTGCTGCCTCTGTTCTTATTAAAAGGACTGAGCATCTCTCCTGAAACCATGATAGGGAAGCCAAGAGAACTGCAGGGATGCCAGCAAGAGCCCCAGTTTTCTTGAGCCACTAAGTCAAGACAAACAACGGTCTCCCTCTGAACTTCTTATTATGGGGAAAAATAAACCCTTGCTTGTTTGAGCACCAGTCGCTTGCATTCCCACCTCCTCGCTGCCAAGTGCATTTCTCTCTGTCATGAGATCTTAGGTTGCTCTGGAGCCCCACGATACATAGGGAGATACTGAGGTCTGGAACTGAGAAGAAACTTCCTTGGGTCACACACTGGAGTCACGAGTTTACTGACTCACCATCTAATGCTCCTTCAGCTCATGCTATACCTCCCGGTCTATTTCCTTTCATTCTGGCCGCTATAGACACGGCCAACAGCTGCTCTGTAAACCAAACATAAGGCAGTGACGACCTTGCCCCTGAATCTTTCCAGTCTCTTACGTAAATAGCCCCCAGGCCACTGCCTCCAAGCCATTGGACCCAGGACAACTTCCCACATCCTTTAAAAAGATGAGATGACCGAACGTAGAATCTGTGCTCCTGGAAAGTGTGAGTCACGAATCCTGAACCAGAAAATTCACAGCCGGCAATCTGCCTATCACACTGCGGTAGTCTAGACCCCAAGGCTTCCACTAAGCTTGTCCCATGAAGCACTGGCTCATCCGCAGCTTGCAGTCCGTTCTGACACTCAGATCAGCTGCTTCTCCACTTGTGCCAAGCTGGTGGTCTTTAGTTAGGGGCTGTGAACCTCCTGTCTCTGCCCCACCTTCTTAGAGGAGAATATGAATACTAAAGAAATAATGCTGATGCTCATACTAACAGTACTTTCATATTCCCAGTGCTTTAAATGAATTTTAATTTTTTTCTCAAAAGTCACTGCAAAAAGATAAATATGATCAGAAAAACTCAGGCTTAGAAAAGTTAAGCCACTTGCCAGGATAGCAGAGTACTTGGTGGAACTGGAGTAGGGCCCTGAATCTGTTGGCTCTTCGAGTCCAGCTCTAAAGGACAAAGCCAATTGGATCCTTTAAGATAGTTTTCAGAGGCTCCACAATAGCAGTTTAGACAATAATAGCATTTATTGTTTTCTGAAAGACTTCTGGAGACTGGAGACTCTAGGGTGTATTTGGAATCTCAGGGAGAGCATAAAGGACCAATGCTCCTTGCCTTCAACTGCAAGTCAGCAGCTCGTCCCTAGGCTGTTCACCGAATGTCACAAGATGGTTGCCACAGCTCACTCATCACCTCTTCACACAATTACATCCAATTCAGGAAGGGAAGAAAAGAGGCCAACAGATCTCACCTCATATGCCTCTCTCTTATCAGAGAGGAAATCCTTTCCCAGAAGCCCCCAGCAGAGTTTCCCTTTGGCCAGAACTGGGTCAGATGACTACCTCTAGAACCAATCACAGGTCCAGGAGAATAGGACGGCGATAACTGCCTTAAATCAAATGTGGTTTATTTCCTAGGCCTGGGTACATGACCAGCAGAACAAGGACAGGGTCAGCAGAAAGGAAAGGGAAAAATGGCAGTCGGCATGGTAACCACCAGTGTCTGACACCCCAGCATCTTTAAATGTTTAGCACAAGCACCACTGCTGATTTTCAAGATTATTGTAGGTGGTACGTGGATAAAGCTGTGCTTTCAAAAAAAATTTAGTGTTTATTATGGATTTATATGCATTTGAAAAAGCACGCGTATTACTAACTCATCAGAACCATGAATTCACGGGTATTCTTCCTCCAGATGAAACAGTCATGTTTAAGTTTTTTACAAAATTATGTAAGTTAAAGAAAAATATCGTTAATAAAAATTCATTTACTTTAGGATTTGGCAATTGTAAGGGTAGGAAACACTGTTTTCTGTTACTCTGACTGGCATTTTTTCCAGCTTCTCAGAGGCCTTCTGCCTTCAACCTCCTTCTTGAGGAAAATAAACGTCCACAAAGATTTCTGCATCATCTGCAAATATGATTCAAATGAAGCTTCGAGCTCAAATATAATCCAGGCTCCCTAAGCCAGGAGGAGCAGGCCTCTCGACTCCAGCCCGTCCCTGGTATTTCACCTTGTCTTAGGAGTTTTACAGTTTTACTGGGTCTGCCCCTCCCGTTGTAAGCTGCCGCAAATCCCATTTCTCAAAGAACAAGATATAAATTATAAACAGAGAGACAACTTGGGATTTCTTGTACTTGTCAGGAATTTTCAAACTGTCCTGAGACATGAACTTTTGTCATTTAGACAAGAATTTCAGGGGTCTGTCCTAAGAACTGGGTCAATGATGGCCCAGTGATGCAATGAGAGACATTAGAGCCTTTGTTAAAGGGAATGAGGTCAATCAACGCAGATCCTCCCCGACTTACAATAAGGTTAGGTCCCAGTGAACGCATCGTAAGTTGAAAACATTAAGTTAAAAGTGCACTGAAGGAAATTCCCTCCTGTGGTTAAGATCCCATAAGCTATGCGGTCAGCCTTGAAAAAAAGCAAAGAAAATACATTTAATGCACTTAACCTATTATCATCGGAGAAGGCAATGGCACCCCACTCCAGTACTCTTGCCTGGAAAATCCATGGATGGAGGAGCCTGGTGGGCTGCAGTCCATGGGGTTGCTGACAGTCGGACACGACTGAGCAACTTCACTTTCACTTTTCTCTTTCATGCATTGGAGAAGGAAATGGCAACCCACTCCAGTGTTCTTGCCTGGAGAATCCCAGGAACGACGGAGCCTGGTGGGCTGCCGCCTGTGGGGTCGCACAGAGTCAGACATGACTGAAGCGACTTAGCAGCAGCAGCAACCTATTATCACAGCTTAACTTTGCCTACTTTAAGCGTGCTCAGAGTTGGGCAACCTCAATTAACACAAAGCCTGTTTAACAACAGAATGTCGAATGTCACATGTCACCTATTGATACCGTGCTGACGCTGACGGGGAAGAACAGGATGGATGTCTGGATCCCGAAGGCTGTCAGTGTATCAGCTGTTCACTCTAGTGACCACAGGGCCGACTGGGAGCTATGGCTCACTGCCCTGCCCGACATCACGAGAGAGGACTGGACTGCATATCGTGAGCCTGGAAAAAGATCAAAATTCAAAATCAGAATTACCTTTTCGACTGAACGCGTATCACTTTTACACTATCGTAAAATCAAAAAGCCGTAAGTTAAACAAAGTCAGGAACCCTCTGCGTGTGCTGAGAGCAGAAGGCGTCCAGGAGCTCCGGTCACGTGAAGAAAGCAGAACGTGTGCCACACACAGCGGGTGAGCACACAGTCTCTGTAGAGGACCACATAGTGAACACTCGGGGCTCGGCGAGCTACACAGCCCTTGCCACAAGTCCTCGAGGACGCCATCTGAGCGTGAAAGCAGCCACAAGGGCACGCAGACACACAGGACAGTGTCCCGGTACAACTTTGCTCGTGGATGCTTTGAATTTCATATTGTTTTCATGGGCCATAAAGTATTATCTTTTGATTTGTTTTCAACCATTTAAAAATGTAAGAGAATGTAAAGACCACTCTTAGCTTGCAGGCTGTACAAAAACAGGCAGCAGAATAGATCTGTCCTGAGCCGATGCCTTGTATAAACCATTGGTACAAAGAGAAATGTTAGGCAAGCATGGGAAACGGAGAGAGACACTACATTACATATATGGATGGATGTGTATGTGTGTGATATGCTCTATAGCTGGAAAGGGGGAGAGAGTGAGAGAGATTCGTATGCACAGTTAAAAGCACACACAAGAAACGGGCAACAGTTGGAGCTTCTGGAGACAGGAACTGGGAAAGATCAGGTGAAGGCAGAGGAAGACAGTTTGCTCCACAACCCTCTTACCCTGTGTGAATTTTTCTCCGTGTGCTCATGTTACTTACACAAAGCAGGAAACATTTTCTGAAGCAAAAAGGATTCGTCAATGAGAATGAGACGATGATATGAATAAACACTTGTACACAGCCATGGCACAACTCCAGGGGGCGCTGTGCTTGGGGTTATTTATAGCCTGGAGCTCCTGGAGTTGTTCAGGCTCCACCCCGTTGGCAGCCAAATTAACACCAAGACTTTGTATGAAGTGAAATTAATAAGTAAATATTGAGGGAATCCGGTGAGGAGGGAAGTTGTGGGAGGAACAATAAAATCTCGCTATTTCCGTTTTAGGCTGTTCCTTATCTGGGTCACAGTAAAACCAATGTTCTGCCAATATTTACTTTTGATCTTTGCTCCAGCGTGGCGGAAAGATGCCCGGGCACAGCATAAATGTGAGGGTGGAATTGAGAGTTATGAGAAGAGAAAGGAACTCACCCTAAAATAAAATTGTCTCAAGAACCTAAATAAGAAAATGCCATTCGTTTCACAGAAACCTTCAAAGGCCAAGTTTACTTCTTCAGCTGCCGCTCTCAGAAATCCTGTCAGCTTTCCCAGAAATCTGGGGTTCTGTGAAACCCCTTTGGATGCATTTGTGAGTTAAGTCTGAGGTCACAGATGGCAGCTTCCCACCTAGAGAGGGGTGTCCGCGATGGTTCAGCGGTAAAGAATCCACCTGTAGGGCAGGAGACGCAGGAGATGTGAGTTCAGTCTCTGAGTCAGGAAGATCCCCTGGAGGAAGAAATGGCAATCCACTCCAGTATTCTTGCCTGAAAAAAATCCCATGGACAGAGGAGCCTGGCGGGCTATAGTCTAAGGGGTCACAAAGAGTTCGACGTGACCGAGCGAGTAAGGACACTTGCATGCACACGGCTGGTTTTTGATTAGCAGTCGTTCAATGGTTTCAAAATCAAGACATTTAGCATAAATACAGAAGTTTCTGGCTTCCCTCAAAACACTCGGCGCTTGGCCACACTGGGTCCATACCTGCATGTGGAGACGCTGGGCTATACAGAGCCGAGTGTCGGCTGCACCGCACGGATGCAACCGGGGTTACTGGTGTGCCAGCCTCCACCACTCCCTGCCACCCTCCGTCGGCACTGCTTCACTCGTTGCTTGCTTTCACACTTTGTTCACTCGCGCAATATTTACTGAGCACTTACCATGCACCAGGCCCTGGGATCATAGCTGTGAACAAGACAGAAGAGCATCCCCCACTTCGCAGAACTTCTGTTCCAGCTGGGAACACAGCTGATGAGCAGAAAAGGAAGTTAAAAATACATGAAATGCCAGGGGAAAATAATGCAGCCAAAGTGGATACAGGCTGTGAGGCTGTGGTTGAGGCAGGCCCCACTGAAAAGGTGGTGTTTGAGGAAGTACCCGAAGCAGGGAGCAGACCTTGAAGGTATCTGTGGAAAGAATGCTCCAGCCGGAAAGACTAGCGAGTGCAAAGGCCCTGAGGCAGGGCCGTTCCTTGTGCGCCTGAGGAGCGGTGAGGAGGCCGGTGCATCTGGGGGGTGAGGGGGCCATGAGAGAGGTGAGGTCAGGGAGGCGTCAGGGTACAGACCTTGGAGGGCTTTAAGGATCTGTGGCTTTTCCTCTGCCTGAGCTGGGAGCCGTGGAAGGTTCTGGGCAGAAGAGGGACATGATTGGACTTAGACTTTGATAGACGCCCCTCTGGCTGCATGAGGGGACTGTGTGCACGCGTGCGTGTGTAGAGGGTGGGGTGGAGACCGGGCATGGGCGCAGTGAAGACCCAGTGCAGGAGTCCAGGCACAAGGTGAGGGCAGATGAGGGCGCTGGCACGGAGGTGGGGGGAGAGCTTGGGCTCAGGTCATAATTACTATATGTCCAAGCTCTTTTTGGCACCTATGAGAAACTTTCCTCACTCACCCTGATCCAGCCGCCTTGTCCTTGCACAATGCACCCTCGGGGCTGTATCTCTAACCCCCCAAAGACCTTAAGAGCCCATTTGATCATCAAATAGCCCCATTTTATAGATGAGGCACTGGAATATGAGCTCCTGTTCACCCAGTGTATTGTCTAAAGAGGTTCACAGCCGCATCTCCCACCGGCGTGATTTTTCTTGCTTTTTCTTTGAGAAACAGCTTTACTGAGATATACTTCATACACCACAGAATCGATCCTCTTAAAGTGTACAAACCAGTGGATTTTGGTATATTCAGAGAGTT
Organism: Procapra przewalskii; assembly: GCA_006410515.1. Classification (NCBI taxonomy): domain Eukaryota; kingdom Metazoa; phylum Chordata; class Mammalia; order Artiodactyla; family Bovidae; genus Procapra; species Procapra przewalskii. Next base: position 4,941,313 of record SJYF01000037.1, on the reverse strand, counting down.
GTACAAGAATCACTACTAATCTGGAACATCGTCCTTGCCCCCGGAAGAAACCCTGTCCATTAGCAGACACTGCCCATTCACCCCTCCCCAGACTCTGGCTATCAGTAATCCACTGCGAACGTGCCTCTCCTGGATGTTTCGTATAAATGGAATTGTGCAGGCTGTGGGGTTTGGTGCCTGGCTTCTTCCGCTTGGCGTATCGTTGTGGTTTCCCCAGGATGTAGCCTGTATCAGCACCGCATCCCTTTTCAGGGTTGAATAATACTGCACTGAATGGACACGGCACACTTTGTTTATCCATTCATCTGCTGACAGACTTCTCTTTTTGTGTGATGTATGTCTCCACTTCTCTTGAGCATATATTTTATGCAGGAGAAGAATGACTGGTGAAACGCCATGCTTAACCTTTTGAGGAAGTGCTTTTCCACACTGTTTTCCAAAATGTCTGCCTCACGCTAAGCTCTAACCAGCCACGTGTGAGGCTCCAGGTTCTGGATATCCTCCTCAGGCTCTTCTTACAAAGTGACTTTGACTCCCCTCCCATTCAGGAGGGAGGTCTCGCCAACCTCTCCTGCCCCTTCCCCGTGAATCTTGGATGACCTTTATGACTGCATCAGCTGACAAAACACAGATGACTCCAGGTGACATCTTAGCCCAGATCATTAACACGCCCTGCACTTCCAGCGTGATCTCCTGGAATGCTTGCTCTGGGAGCCCCACCACCATGTTATGTGGAAGCCCAACCAGCCCAAGTGACGAGACTGCTTGGAGAAGTCACACACAGGGCGTCCTCCCGCCAGCCCTGCAGAGGAACCAGCTGCCAACTGTATGAGTGAGGACTCTTCCCATGATACCAGTGCCCTCTAGGCACCAAGTCACCCCCCGTCTTCAAGTCATTCCAGCTGAGACTGCCAACATCATAGAATGGAGAAATACATCTCTCTGTGTCTTGTCTGAATTCCTGACCCACAGGATCCAAGAGATATAAATCCAAAAGAATAAAAAGACTGTCTTCTGCCACTAAGTTTGAGGGTGTTTGTTATGCAGCAGCAGCAGCCAAACTCCCCAGCTAGCGAGGGGCAAGGTCAGAATTCAAGTCCTAGTCTGTCTGGTGACAGAGTCATGCCCTTTTGACCCCATAAGTGCTGCTCCACCACACCTTCGGCCATGATGAGGGGGATCGAGGCTCCATCCCCGGTCCCATTTGACTCAGTACATCGGGTGACATCCCCTTTCTCAGCCTGACCTTTGGGCAGCAGCATCAACTACGGATGGAAAAGGCTTCCTTTCTGTCAGATTGTTGCCGCTGCCATGGCTATTATTTAACACAAAAGATTTCTTATTCTTTCTACACAAGTTAGAATAGACAAACAAGGAAAAATAAAATCCACCTGTCATCCCCAGCTTGCAGGGAGAATCTCCATGAAACCGTGGACTGCAGGGTTGAGTAGCATGATACAGGCATTTAACTGGACAGTTTCGCCATGAACATGCGGCCAAAGTGGGGATAGGAGGCAGACAGACATGACCTAAGTAGCTCAGATGAGCCCAGCGGGCAGATCCTATCTTTTTTCCAGCACATCCTCAACACAAGGCAGTCCCTCCATCCAGTGGCTGTTTCGATTTAGAGAGTTCATAGTGCACTATGGCCGAGAGAAAATTTAACTTATTTTCTAGAATCATTTTGGCTCCACATAAAAGGAAAACTCTTTTCCCCAACAAAACAGGGATTGCTTTACACATATTGTTTTGTCCCTGCCTTTTTCACGGAACGACATCCCTTGAACGGCTTCCCATGTAAGCTCCTTCCTCATGGCCTTCTTTTTGGAAGAGGGAAGCTTTCACGTGCTTCATGGGATATCTTGGTCTGGGCAGTAACACAGTAAAATTCTACTGAAACAGCATGAATCTTCCAGTCGTAATGCTGAGTGAAAGAAACCAGACAAGGAAGAGCCCACGCTGTGTGATTCCATTTATATGAAGTCCAGAAGCAGCAAAATTAAGCTCTGGGGTTAGAACTCTGCACAGGAGTTCGTTAACCATGGGGGGATTTACTGGGAGGAGACATACAGGGGGCTTTGTTGTTCATTCTGCAACATTCATCTGGATGCTGACTCGATGAGTCTGTCTCTTGGTGAGAAGTCTCTGTAGGATGTGCACACTTCTCTGTGCAAAAGATAACAGAAAACTCCAGTGTTTTCAGAACACGGGCTGTGCCACATGGAAATACATGCTTCATGCTTCTCCTACCTGTGGATGCACACGACTCTTTAAAGGACCGGATACGACGCCAGGAAACCTGGGCCTGAATCCTGGCGTGGCCACTGATAACTGTCACCTTGGGCAAACTGGGCTTCCCTGGCGCCTCAGTCGGTGAAGAATCTGCCTGCAACACAGGAGAGGCAGGCTCAATCCCTGGGTTGGAAAGATCCTCTGGAGAAAGGAATGGCGGCCCACTCCAGTGTTCTTGCTGGAGAATTCCACAAACAGAAGGGGCCTGGGAGGCTACAGCCCATGGGGTTGCAAAGAGTCAAACATGACTGAGTGACTGACACTTTCACCTTCCCTTGGGCAAATAACCTTTCTGAGCCTCAGTTTCCTCATCTGGATTCCAAGTTCACGAGGCCCCCAGGATCAGCCCTTGCCACCCTGTCCAGGGTGGGCCCACCAGCCCTCTTGGCTCTCTAAGCGCCAGCCACGCTGGCCCCTGCTCTGGCCCTCCCACAAACAAAGCTTAGTGCAGCCCCACAGCCTCTGCACTGGCTACTCCCGCTACTTTCCTCGCCCTGATTTTCTTGTGATCGGTGCTTTTTTCTCATTCATGTCTCAGTTCAAGTGTCACCTCCTGGAGAGCCCCTTTGCTGACCACTACCCACACCACCCCTCATCAGCCCTATTCCCCGGTCTCATTCTCCTCCCAGCCCCTCCACCTGCAGTGATCATACTTGCTTTTTGCATTGCTCTTGTTTGCTTGTTATTTGTTCAGCACTCCCTCTGGTCCCATAGGCTCCATGAAATCAGGGATTTTTTTTTTTAATATTTATCTGTTTGGCTTCCCTGGGTCATAGTCGCAGCAGCAGGAGCTTTCATCTTTCCTGCAGCATGCAAGATCTTTAGTTGCAACCTGTGAGATCTTAGTTCCCTGACCGTTGAACCGAGTCCCCCTGCATTGGAAGCACAGAGTCTTAGCCACTGGACCATCAAGGGAAGGTCTTGAAATCAGGGATCTGGCCAGTCTTGTTGATTGCTAACATCCTCACCACCTAAAACAATAACTATTTGTTGTATGAATGAATCAATCTACCCAGTGATCTGATCCTACTGTATAGAATATTCGAGATGTTCAAGGAGATGATGTCTTGAAAGTGCATTTTAAGCATCCAGGTTTATAAAACACAAGAGAACTTTGAAAGCCCTGGTCGAATATGGTCAGTTACTAGGAGGACTCTAGTTAGGCTTAGGTTTTCCCCTTAAGCTAGACCTTCAATAATCTGACCTGTGCTAAAAGTCACTTCACCTTTTACAGCCATTTGCCTGGAACAAAATCATTGATGTTCTTATTTAGCTCTTATTTAGTTCTTATTTCTAGAATAATACTTTAACATGATATTAAGTCATTCAGAAGGTACCAAGAGGAAAATGAGAAATCTGTCTCCCCCTGACTCCTAACCCAGACACCGGGCAATGATTCTAGAAAATTTCTACACATCAACAAGCATGTAGGGAGATATACCCCCACCTTTTCTATTTACAAAAAAAAGGATCTGATTGATTATTCACAAACCAGCTTTGTATCCCTGCTTTTCCTTTTTTCCACTTTATAATCTATTTCCCTATTGCTGCATAGGAATTGGCTTTGCTCTTTACAGAAACTGTAGAGCGCGTTATGATTTACCCATTCCCCGATCGATGGATGTGGGTGAATTCAGTCGTTTGCTACTGAAAACAGCGACTGTCCTCCAACGTACATCTGGGGGCCCAGAGAGTCACGAGCGTCGTCTCGAGGCTGTTGGAGGAAGCCAAGCACTCTTCCCTCCCCGCCCTCCTCTCCAACCCCCCTCCAAACGCCCTCCCCGGTGTTTGTGTTTTGGCCTTTTAAAGACTTTTTCAAAGTTGACTTTGGCTTCTTGGCCTGAACCCTGAAGTGTTTGAGCTGATAAGATAGTGGGCTTGGTGGAGGGGGCGGGAGCAAATAGTTACCTTGGAGGCCCTCGGCCCAAGCAAAGAAGGGGGACGCCATGCTGGGTCCCAGCCAGGCCGAGGAAGGGAGGGAGATGGGGTGGGGGCCGGCTGCATGCACACTGCTCCTCACCGACTCCTCGCAGCCTTCAGATCAGCTCTGAGAGGGCCCCCACAGCTCTGAGAGGGCCTGTTTACTGGGGCCTCTCAGAAATCAGACAAGACACTGCGGGCAAGTGAGAGCAAAGTCCTGGTGAAGCTCAGGCCTCGGGCTCATCTCCAGAGGCCATGCACCCTGAGGGGCCTGAGGGGCCACAGAGGGGCCCAGTCTCCCCGGCTGTGCACGGTCCTGACACAGAATCACCCCAGGCTGGCAGCTGTTACCTCATTCCAGGAATCTTACCTGCCTGCACCCATCTAGGTCCCAGGCCACAGAAGTGAACGAATTAGTCCAGATCCCACCTTCCAGAACCTTCCTCCGTCTAGAATAACAGGGAGGTGGCAGACTTGTCCAGGAGCTCCCAGAGGGCCTCAGACACCCTGTGGGGACTGAGCAGGGGCCCTGCCTGGCCTAGGGCAGGGAAAGCCTCCCCAGCCACAACACATCCCAGCTGGACAACTCCCTGGGGCTCCCCAGGACTCCCCAAGTTTCCCAGGACCCACAGCCCCTGCACGATCTGGCCCCACCCACCTCCCCAACCTCAGTCAGATTGGTTGTCAGCTTGTCAACACCCCACACTGCTCCTGCCTCAGTTCAGTTCCGTTCAGTTCAGTCGCTCAGTCATGTCCGACTCTTTGTGACCCCATGAATCGCAGCACGCCAGGCCTCCCTGTCCATCACCATCTCTCGGAGTTCACTCAGACTCACGTCC
>SJYF01000037.1:4917266-4928590 GCA_006410515.1 Procapra przewalskii | reverse complement strand
GCTTTTGAACTGTGGTGTTGGAGAGGACTCTTGAGAGTCCCTTGGACTGCAAGGAGATCCAACCAGTCCATTCTGAAGGAGATCAGCCCTGGGATTCCTTTGGAAGGAATGATGCTGAAGCTGAGACTCCAGTACTTTGGCCACCTCATGCGAAGAGTTGACTCATTGGAAAAGACTCTGATGCTGGGAGGGATTGGGGGCAGGAGGAGCAGGGGACGACCGAGGATGAGATGGCTGGATGGCATCACGGACTCAATGGACGTGAGTCTGAGTGAACTCCGGGAGTTGGTGATGGACAGGGAGGCCTGGGTGCTGCGATTCATGGGGTCACAAAGAGTCGGACGCGACTGAGCAACTGAACTGAACTGAACAGTTTGGTTTCCTCTTCTTGGGCTCTAAAATCACTGCTGGTGGTGACTGCAGTCATGAAATCAGAAGACAATTGCTTCTTGGCAGGAAAGCTATGACAGACATAGACACAGAAACATTACTCTGTCGACAAAGGTCCACACAGTCAAGGCTATGGACTTCCCAGGGGTCACACAACGGTGTGAGAGCTGGACCATAAAGAAGGCAGAGCACCAAAGAATTGATGCCTGAGAAAGATTGAGGGCAGGAGAAGAGGGCATCAGAGGATGAGATGGCTGGATGGCATCACCTATGCAATGGACATGAACTTGGGCAAAATTCGGGAGACCCTGAGGAACAGAGAGGCCTGGTGTGCTGCAGTCCATGGGGCCACAAAGAGTCGGACACGACTGGGCAACTGAACAACAACAACAGGTCGATACTGATATGTCTTTAATGCCTTTCTAATGCTTACCCATCTTCCTTTTGAAAAAAAGCAAGTGGGCCTTAGGCTTAAAGCCTTCAAAGGCAAAGGTACTTGGCCACAATTCAATAAATTTAAATGTTTTCGCATTCACACTTTTGTGATCGCCTTTTGTCGAAGGCAAGTGGTGCTGGTTTTCCTTTCACAGTAGATGTAGCGGACTGTGTTATTTTCGATGTTTATCGGTCCTTCCTACTGGCGGTTCGCTGGTAACTCTCCCCACTGATATCAGCCTTGGCGGTGTGACTTCCTTTGACCAATAGCATCTGAGTTAAGCTTCCAAGCAGGAGCTTTAAGAGCCAGCTTGTGGTCCTGCCACTTGCTCTTCTTTCTCTGCTGTGAGTCAGATGGCAGGGGGTGGGCTGCTTCTTCAACCTGCATTCCAGAATACAGAGGACACCTGGGCCAGAGCTGCAGTCAACCTGCAAACAACATGAAATACGAATGAGAAATAAACCCTTGTGGTTGACAGCCCACTGGGATTCTTGGATTGTTCGTTACTGCAGCAGAATCTAGGCTGAGTTGGCTGATACAGTAGAAATAACATACTGCCTTTAAAAATAAATATACTGCAGTGAAATAAATGTGTTTGTTTAAAGAAACACACTGAGTAAGGGAGCAGGGACATGTTACAGGTCGACAGACTGTAGGCAGTGGGGGACACACGTAACCAAGGCAGAGGCTGGATGACTGGAGCTGAAAACACGGGTGCAGAGTTTTAAATGTGGAAACTGTCGTTCTAGCTTGCACACGGCTCATCTCAGAGCACCCCAAATACTTCTCAGTTCACGTTTCCAATTCTCCAGTCTTTGCCTCCCCTCACGCAGCCAGAGTAGGTTTCCTAGTGCATACATGTGACCAGGTTCCCCCCTGCCCTAACCTCTCTGGGGGCGCCCCTGCACCCTCAGGGTGAAGGCCGGGGTCTTCCTCACGGCCACGGGCCTCCCAGGCTGTCCCCTCATCCTGTCTTCTCTCTCTCCTGCGTTCTCAGTTCTAGCCTCACTGACTTCTTTGCAGTTCTTTGAACAAGGCAAGCATATTCTAGTTTCAGAGCTTTGCTTCAAATTTGAAATCTTCCCGTTATAACGCCCTTCCCAAAGGTAGGAACATGGCTGTTCCTCATTCCCTGAGGTCTCTGCTTAAATATTACTTTCTCGAAGAGTTCTTCTCAGACCACGCTGTATAAAACAACAGCCCTCTATTCTCCTGCCCCTTAACCCTGGTTTTTCATTCCCTGTCACCTATGACTCTCCAACCACGTTAAGTATCTGTTTACAATGTGGATCCTCCATTTGAATGTTGGCTCCTCAAGGCAAAGTGTTTGTGTGCTCACTACAGTGGCCCCTGTGCCTACAGTGGCACCTGGCGCTCAGGAGGTGCCCAGCAAGCAGCTGCTGAATGAAGGGATGAATGAAAGATGGCAAAGGCAAACCCCAGAAGCTTTAGGTCCAGGACAGAAGAGTGTCTTTTTCTCCCACCATTTATCTATGTTTTCTATGTTACTTTTTTAAAACGTATTTATTTTTAATTGAAGGATAATTGCTTGATGTGTCGGTTTCTGTCATTCGTCAACATGAATCAGCCATAGATATACATCTGCCCTCTCCCTCTTGAACCTATTTTTTTCTTTATTTTTAAATTTTATTTTATTTATTTTTTTACTGAATATCATACTATCTTTAAGTCCCGCTGATAAAGAACTTCTCGTTCCCAGTGGTTCGGATTACCTGGATCTCACTGGCTTCCCCAGGTTACATGTCTCTCTCTGACCCAGTCAGGCCGGGGAAATGGAACACTGGTCAGCCAGGCCGAGATCCTACGCCCACAGTTAAGGCCAGGAGCAGGCTGGTAGCTACATGCACTGAGTGAGACAGGGTGTTCTGTAACAAAACTGTGATGCTCTGATCAGAAAAAGAGGAAATAAATGTCAGGTGGGCAAACTCCAAAAAGTAGATTATTCACCCAGCTGAGTGCCTAGGAACTTAGCATGCACTCTATGAAACAGGAGCCTTATTTGGGATCAAGCTGAAAGCAGGTGGGAGGTGAAGTAGGGGGAACTCTGCTAACATCAGAGATGGAGCTAGGATAAGGAGCAGACGATTCAGGCAGAGCCTAGATCCCAGTGTATGCATGGGATTAACAATGCTGGGAGAAATCAGGAGTTGGGAAGCAAAAGACATCTTCAATTTCTACACACAACTTCTTACATAATCAGTAAAATATTAATCTCTCTTCTGATGCTGAGGATGACACCCTTGAGAAGCAATTTAAAAGTAAATATTGTTGGCTCTAACCTATGACTGTTGATGAGTTTGAGGAGCCACACGTGCTTATTGCATGATGCGACCATAAGGCAGCCCACAAACCCCACCGACCAGCCAAGCGGGGCCTCCTGAAACTGGCAGTCGTGGCCGGCTGAGGCTCTGAAACCACATGGCGCAGTGCTGTTATTTGCAATAAGCAATCTATTTTGTTCCAGAATCTAAAGTCTGTACTCTTCAGTGGTAGAGTTTGAAAGTTGTCCCCCAATATCAGTCTTCCCCTTCCTATAATGATAGAAGATCCATAAAAGCGTATGGCTGTTCGGAATAAAGACGACACTTCCAAGAGTCCTTTGCAGTGGGAAGTGGCCGTGTGACTGAGGGCTGGACAAAGGAGTGTGAACAGGGGAAGCAAACGTGGTGGTCAGCCACTTGGGTTTCGGGGTGGGGACAACGTGCTGCTAACGGGACCCGAGCCTCCGACAACTTCATGGTGGAGAGTCACCATCCCAACTCAGGCTTCTGTGCAAAAGGGAAATTTTATCATATTTCCATCTCTTATGTCTCTGAACCCCACAGATGAAGTTATATTCAAAATATTGTTGTCGTTCTTCAGCCATTCAGTCGTGTTCGACTCTGCGACCCCACGGACTGCAGCACGCCAGGCTTCTCTGTCCATCACCAACACCCAGAGCTTGCTCAAACGCATGTCCATCGACTCGGCGGTGCTGCCCAACCATCTCATCCTCTGTCGTCCCCTTCGCCTCCTGCCTTCAATCTTTCCCAGCATCAGGGTCTTTTCCAATGAGTCAGCTCTTCGCATCAGGTGGCCAAAGTATTGGAGCTTCAGCTACAACATCAGTCCTACAATTCTAAAGAAGTGGGTCTGACTTGCAAAACTGCGTACAGTATATGCACGGAGTAAATCCTTAAAAAAAAAAAAAGAAGTACACAGTTTTGATTCACTCTTATCAGTTTATTCCTGTTCTACAAATACTGAAGACTGTGTCAAGGAAGACACCCTGCGCAGGGTGCCCTGATATTTTAGCTGCTTTAACAAAACTGAGACAGGCTGGGACCTGGGACGCTTTGCTGCAATGCTTGCACCTGGACACACCTCTCCTCCAGCAACAGAATACAAAGGAACTATATGGAAGTAAAAATAACTGCATGCCTGCACAGTTGGGGCAAATCCTGGACCCCAAAGATACAAAGAGACCAAAAAGCCCAGCTGCCATTTTTGAGGAGCCTGGAGCAAAAGCAGGATACTGTACATGCCCCCTACACACACCACCATCTGGGGGTGAGCAAAACACCTAAGCCACGCCTCCAGCCTGACCCATGGACGTGCCCTGCCCCTCACCCCATGTAAGAAACAAGCTTGCTGCCCCCTCAGCCAAGGGAGCGAGCAAGGAAGCAAGGAAACCTGTTTGTTCTCACCTCCCCTGCCTCGCTGTAGCAGGGACCCCAGTAAAGCCTTGCCTGAATTTCTTGTCTGGCCTCGGATCAATTTCTATTGATGTAGGAGGCCAAAAACCCTGGTTGGTAACAAAACCGCTCTGGCACCTTTAACTGAAGCCCCCTGACTCTGAATTTCCAAACCTGGCTGACTATCAGTAGCGTATGTAGAGTCGTACTAAAATACGGATTCCTGGGCCTTGGCCAGGTCATTCAAAGAAGTAGGAGATGAGGAATTTATAATTCACAGATGGTAAATTATAGCTGGTACGCTCGCCTTACGAGCTGCGTGAACTTGGGCAAGTTACTTCCCTTCCCTGTGCTGCCGTTCCTTCTCCCAAACAATGAGGACAGTATGAGCAGGAGCCGCGACAGGGCTGCTGTGAGGGTGAGCTTGCTGCACATGTACGAAACGCCTAGCACGGTGCCGGGGACAGAGTGAGATCTGTGCTAGTTCTCATCACGCCTGTTGGCAGGAGTATAATTTTGTTTTTTCTCTAGGCCACATCGAGCGGCATGCAGGATAAGTTCCCCAACCAAACCACTGGACCACCAGCGAAGTCCTGGTAAGGGTATATTGCTGCTGCTGCTAAGTCGCTTCAGTCGTGTCCAACTCTGTGCGACCCCATAGACGGCAGCCCACCAGGCTCCCCCATCCCTGGGATTCTCCAGACAAAAACTCTGGAGTGGGTTGCCATTTCCTTCTCCAATGCATGAAAGTGAAAAGTGAAAGTGAAGTCTCTCAGTCTTGTCCGACTCTTAGCAACCCCCATGGACTGCGGCCCACCAGGCTCCTCCGTCCATGGGATTTTCCAGGCAAGAGTGCTGGAGTGGGGTGCCATTGCCTTCTCCGGGCTACAGTTCACTGGGTTGCAAAGAGTCGGACACAGCTTAGCGACTGAGCGTGAGCACGCACCAAGATGTTCAGTATGTCTGCCTTGACTCAGAAACATGGCGGCTGAAAAGCTTTGCCTAAGATTGCCCTCATTCATCCAGCTACATGTGCAATAATGTTCTTTGAAAGTGTTTACTAAGCACCTGGAGAAGGAAATGGCAACCCATTCCAGTAGTCTTGCCTGGAGAATCCCATGGAAGGAGGAGCCTGGTGGGCTACAGTCCATGGGGTCACAAAGAGTCAGACACAACTGAGCGACTAACACACACACACACACACACACACACACACACTGAGCACCTACATTTTAGTCAGAATAAGACAGGCTATGCTGCATAACAACCTCCCAAGTGGCGGTGACTTAAGACAGGAAAGGTTGGTTCCTTACTTTGACATTATGACCCAGAGGGAGAGCCCCTCTGCGTCTTGTTGCTGTGCCGTCTGGAATAGGTGGTCTTGGAGGCGGACTTGGAAGGCAAAGAGACAGCTGGAAGGTCACATGGATTTTTTTTAAGGACTAGGCTGGAAGTGGTTTCCATGATTTTGCACATCCCATTGGGCAGAAATGAGCATAGTTACAACCTGATTGCCAAAAGAAGGTGATGAAGTCAGAACAAAAAATGGATACTGAGTAAGCGTTGTCCCTGTGAGATCTGCTATGCTCAGGGACTGCTCTTGGACCTGGAGCCCCAGAGGTGAGCAAGACCAACAAGGTCTGGCCCTCAGAGCTTCCCTGATAATAAACTTCCACTTGACACATGATCCCAGGTGTATGACATTTTATGCCTGAGCAAGACCATCTGAAGGTTTTGTTTGCAGCAGTTAGGGCTGTTGCATCAAAGAGTATACGCGTTCGTCACTGTGATAGATGTGGTCAAATTGCTCTCGGAAGGACTCTGCCGGTTTCCACTTCCACCAGCAGGGTACGAGAGTATCTTTTCATGCAGACTCGCCAGCACAGAGTGTTATCAGACTTTGGATTTTTGCCAATCTGATAGATGAGAAATGCTCTCTGTGTGTACTTTTAATTTGCTTTTTTTTTTAATTACAAAGGAGGGTGAACATCCTCTCATATATTTATGAGCTGTTTGTATATCCTTTTCTGAGAACTGTGTGTTCATATCCCTCATCCATTTTTCTACTGACTTTTTTAAATGAAAAATGCAGGGGAAGAACAGGATGCATATTATATTTTCTGTAAATTAAAAGCACAACAATATTTTGGTATATACATATAAATAGTCTTATGTGTGTATAAAGGTTTTCTAAAAACAACCACAAGAAACTGTTAATGGGAAGTAAACTCAGCGCCATTTTTTTGCCTGTGAGCTTTTTAAAAATGTCAAATTTTAAACCCCTGAATGTGGGGGTGGTTTGTTACACCTGTGCGCTATGTTTCAAGCCTTTCTGAATGACTTCACGTTTCTAACCACGTTCAATTATTACTTGTTTGTTTTTTAATGTCAGTAAAGTTCTTTTGGCCTTTTTGCCTTTGTATTTTATATATTTCATAAACTCTGACATATGTTGTTTTATTTCAAAAATATTTTAGAAGCCCACTGTATCTGAAAACATCACCATTAGGATATAAGGCCAGTCCTAGAGTTCAGCTCAAGTCTTACACGGCTTATAAGCGCTCAAGAAGTATTTGTTGGATTGAAAGAAACGGAAGCGTTTCTTTAACTGAATCATCAAAAGACCCCGGATGCAGAATTACAATCTTCTTTTTTGTTTTCGAGATCAACAAGAGAGAGACCATAGTTGCCTTGTCAGGACTCCTTTTTTATTTATTTTTTCCTTTCATTTTTACATGAGAAGGCCGGTCCCTCTGTCCCAGAGTCAGGGGCCTCGGAAAATCCCTATGGGGAATGCCCCACCCTCTCTCCATAACGCCTCTCCGTCGGGAGGTCGTATCTCATTGGTTGAGTTTAGGTCATGCGCCCATCTCAGCCAATCACCGTTGCCAGGGGTGGACCACACACAGGGTCACGCCCCACACCTGAAGCCAGCGGGTGGAGTCCACGCTATTCAAACTCCTTGGACCGGCAGCCGGGGAGGTGTGGTTTTCTCAAAGGAAAACTGGAATGCAGATACTAGAAGAAGGAAGAACAGATGCCAGACGACAGAAGCAACCTCACATGCCCTCCAGAAACACCTGCTATGTGCAAGGCGCTGCGCACGCTGCGGGAGTATGATGGTGAAAAGGATCCATCCCAGCCCTCAAGGAGCTGACGTAGTGGGAGAGACCAAAGAGGGCAAGCTAACGAACGCTTTTAGAACTAGAAATTGCAGTAAGTTATGTGAAAGATACAGACAATGGACTGAGATAGGAAATGCTTTGAACAGGATAGTCAGAGAGGAGGCAACATTTAAACAGAGTCAACATGAGAAGAAACGATTCGGATAGTCACTGGGAGGGGAAATCCAGCTGGACACCTCCCTCACACCTAAACCAGGGCAGATTCCAAATAGATCATGGGTTTAAATGCATACAGTGAAACACATGTAGTAAAATATGATAGGTATAAATCCATTATAACTTCAGACTCTGAAAGGCCTTTTGAATAATGAAGCAAAACTGAAATGTCCTAAGTGAAGTCTCTCAGTTGTGTCTGACTCTCTGTGACCCCATGGACTGGGGCTCGCCAGACTTCTGTTCACGGGATTCCCCAGGCAACAATACTGGAGTGGGTTGCCATTCCCTTCTCCAGGGGATCTTCCCGACCTAGGGATCGAACCCAGGTCTCCTGCAGTGCAGGTAGATTCTTTACCATCAAGCCACCAGGGAAGCCTGAAATGTCCTAAAATGAAATACAAATATGTTTGACAACATAAAGATGTTAAAAACACTCTTTATGGTTAAAAAGATTTACTAAATTCAATGCCGAGAGACAAATTGGGCTAATCACAAAAGGCTAATTTACCTAACATACAAAATGTTTCATCAAATCAAAAGAAAAGTATCAACAATTCAGGGGGGAAATAGGCAAAAAGAGGTAGTTCAAAGAGGAGGGAAAGCAAATGGCCTTTAAGTATGTAAAGAAATGATCAATATCGTGCATAATAAGAGATATCATCTACCTCCCCATCAAATCAACAGAAATCCCAGTCTGACAATCTCCTAAGCTGGTGAGTAGAAACTGATGATCAGAGAATTCCCCAGCAGTCCAGTGGTTAAGACTCCAAGGCGTTCACTGTACAGGATCCATCCCTGGTCAGAGAACTAAGATCCCACAAGCCCATGGTGTGGCCAATAAATAAATAATAGACAATTATTCTATGGGTTTACTCATACATATGCTAAATGGCATATACTGAGTTATTCATTATCACATTGTTTATAATAGCAAAAAAATGAAAACGGTATCTACTGACAAAAGACCAGAAGAAAAAATGGCAGTCCATCCCTACAGTGGAATAAAATTCAGTGATATGAAACAAGGAGGCAGGGGCTTCCCTGGTGGCGCAGTGGTAAAGAATCTGGCTGCCAGTGTAAGAGACACGGGTTCAATTCCTGATCTGGGAAGATCCCACATGCTGCAAAGCAACTAAGCCCATGCGCCACAATTATTGAGCCTGCGCTCCACCCCCCCGAGAGCCACAACCGCTGAAGCCCGCGTGCCCTAGTGCTCTGCAACAAGAGACTGCATCGCAGTCAGAAGCCCGCGCACTGTAACTAGAGAGTACCCCTACCCACCGCAACTGTAGAAAAATGCCCACACAGCGACAAAGACCCAGCAGAGCCGTACACAAATAAATAAAAATCATTTTTAAAAAGCAAGGAGGCAGGTTTGTGTGAATAGGTAAAGTTCATGCCAGGACTTCTTAAGCAAAACACACACAGAAAAATTGTAACAAACCATGTGTTCAGCATTTACTCATTTGTAACATTTTCAGGGGGTGGAGAGGAAAAGACTATATTTTCATATTTGCTTATATGCAAAAGATATTTTAAAGGTTATGCAAGGGACTAATAACACAATGGTGGAGGGAACAGCAAACTCAAAAGTCCCCAAGTTTAAAAAAAGGCTGCAGGGGGGCCTGGGGGAGGTGGTAAATCCCAAGGACTAGGAGAGTGCCTGGGAGAGATGACATGTGACAGGTGGTGGCCAGATGCTTGTAAACCGCCCTTTAGGAGTCTGGTCTTGAGTCCAAGTGCAGTGGGAAGACATTCAAAAGAAGAATATGATCTGATTCACATTTTAAGAGCATCTTGCTGCCATTTGGAGAAGCTGTTAGAGGAAAGCAAGATGGAAACAGGGAGGCCCATTAGGAGGCTGGGCAGCTATCTCAGAGAGAGATGAGGTGGTCAGACCCAGAGGAGGCAGTGGAGACGGGGAGGAGAAGATGGATTTGAAAGAGAGTTTGAACTTGGAATCCACAGGTTGATGTGGCACCAGGAGAAGACTGGAGGCTGACTTCTGGCTCAGGCACTGTGAGGGCAGTGACAGTGTCGACTGAGCTGGGGGGCTGGGGAAAGCAGACTGGGGTTGGCTAGGGCTGGGGGGAACTCCAGGGCAAGCCATGGTAAGGTTAAGAGGTCGGTGAAACATCCAAGTGGCAACATCAAGTAGATGGCCAGGTGCTTGAGCCTGCAGTGGAGGAGGCCAACAAGAACTGAGACAGTGTAAACAATAGCAAGGACAGATCCTGTGTGGATTCCAAATTAGAGCCCCAGGCCTACCCTGGGGAGCTGGATTCATATGTCCACGGAAAGTCACGTTCAAGAACGTTCATGGAGGCTTTATTCATTGCAGCCCAAGTCTGGAAATGGCTCAAGTGTTCTTCAACAGCAGGTGGATAAATAAAGTGTGATAAATTAGATAGATGATAGACAGACAGATAGACAGAAGGTACAAGCTAAAATAATGAAAAAGAATGAAGCATAGATACACCCAACAACCTGAGTGAATCTCACAGACACTGTCCCTGAGTCAAAGACGCCAGACAGGGCCCCGGGTCCTCGTTCCCCTGGGGGTGGACACTGGCCTGAAACTGCTGGAGGCCGAGGCCCCCCAGGGGTGTGTCCACCCAGGGCCCCCTTTACCTGTCACTGCTGCCGGAAGCCTGGACAGGCCGCAGAGCAAGGGCCTCACTGGCCGCAGTCCTGGCCGGCTGCCCCTGTCCTGAGGCTCCAGCCGAAGTTCCTGCGGAGACAGGAGTTGTTGGGATGCTGGCTGCATGAGGCGGGGTGCAGCCCAGCCTCCCCAGAATCTCCACCGGGCCTGCCATCTCCTGCTTCGGGATCTGGTCTGAGTCTGTGCCACCCGAGGCAGGGCCTGTGTGGCCAGCCTCCCACCTTCCGCACCATGATTCCCACTGGAGCCTCTACAGTTTCTGGACACAAGCTCGGTAGCCAGGACAGGAAAGGATGACCGGCTCGTGGCTGTGAGGGGCGGCTGCCTGAAATCAGCAATAAACCACTCAGGCCTTTCTCACTGCCAAAAAAACAAAAACACAAAAAACTGAAGCCAGACAGCAAAGAATACATACTGTATCAGTTCAGTTCAGTCTCTCAGTCGTGTCCGACTCTTCGCAAGCCCATGAATTGCAGCACGCCAGGCCTCCCCGTTCATCACCATCTCCCGGAGTTCACTCAGACTCAGGTCCGTCGAGTCAGTGATGCCATCCAGCCATCTCATCCTCGGTCGTCCCCTTCTCCTCCTGCCCCCAATCCTTCCCAGCATCAGAGTCTTCTCCAATGAGTCAACTCTTCCCATGAGGTGGCCAAAGTACTGGAGTTTCAGCTTTAGCATCATTCCTTCCAAAGAAATTCCAGGGCTGATCTCCTTTAGAATGGACTGGTTGGATCTCCTTGCAGTCCAAGAGACTCTCAAGAGTCTTCTCCAACACCACAGTTCAAAAGCATCAATTCTTC
>SJYF01000037.1:4905515-4915946 GCA_006410515.1 Procapra przewalskii | reverse complement strand
GGGGGGGGGGGGGGGGCACTCCTGGAGGGCAGACAATCACCTTGTTTGTTTTCGTAGCCCCGAGTCTGATAAAGCCTGTGAGCTGGCTCTCCATAAATGCTTGTTGACTAATAAACCAATTACTAAGTGGATGAGCAGTGACTACGAATCCAGTGATTTGCAGTGTCTGTATACTTCCACACCCCCATAAGACCACAGTGAAGCAGGCAGCAGTGCTGGCTCTGGACACAGACTGCCTGCTTCAAATCCCAGTCACTTAATCCCTCAGAGTCTCTGCCTCCTCGTGAAATAGAAGTGATAATGATGATGCCTGCTTAAAAGTGCTATTGGGAGGATTAACTGAGGTGCATAATAAAAGCGCTGAACATGGGCCTGGCCAAGTCTTGTCAGTTAGAATTAGATTTGGCTTTATAAAACAAAAAACTCAAGTAAGTGACTTAAGATAGAGCTCTTTTCCTTCTTCTCCCCTTGCCAACTCCTCCTTTCCCTGTATGCACTTAAGAAATCAAAAGGTGTGACATCCAGGGTTAGAATGATGAATAGATAATCATCGGGGTGCTAGATTTCTATCATTTTGCTCCACCATCCTTGAGGTTGCCTCAAGGACCAAAACAGTTGCCAGAGTGCCAGCCATTGTGTCCACATTCTAGGCCCGAAGACGGAGGGCATATCAGCTCCACCCAGCAACTTCCACTAGCTTCTCCCCTAGCTGCATGAAAGACACGCTGCTGCCAGACCAGGGTCTGTTAATAAGGGATAGGTATTGGGAGAGCAGCCAGTCATCTCTGCCACATGGGGACTCAATAAATATCAGCTCTTATTATTGTTGCTAACCCAGTTTTTAAGAGGGGAAAAATGAAGCTCAGAGAAACTGGGCAATTTGCCTAAGATTTTTTATTCAATTCATTGAACAAGTCTTAACTATATACCTATATACCTACCATGCTCTGGCCCCTTAGGATACAAATGCTGAATAAGACATGAGCTCTGCTCTCAAGGACATGAAATCAAGTAATTTCAAAGAGCACTAAGTCTAATGGTCCAAAGGATAGAACACTCAGCCTGGGGTGAGGGTATGAGGCTAAAGTCAGGGAGGGCTTCCTGGAAGAGGTGGAAAAGTCATCATAAGAATAATAGCTGTAACTACTATACATGAGATATGCTATATATCTCACATATATGAGATATATGTATCTCTCTATATATCTACTGTACATGAGATATGCTATATATCTACTATAGATGAGGTATGCTAGTGACAAGCTTAGCACAGTGCCTGGCACACAGTGAATGCTCAGATTAAAGCAGCTCTTATGCTACTATGATCATTACCTCATCATCATCTTGACCCTTTTGCAGAAATTAAAATGGCCACTTCTCAACTTTATAATATTTTGCAAATGAATTCATCTTCAAATGGTGTTGACCTCCAATATGTATTTAAGAAACAAAACAACAGGAACCCAAAATTCCTCATTTTCTGTTGACTCGAGGCCAGAAACTGACCTTAGGAATGATAAATTTGTACCTTTTCAGGAAGAGCTGGATTTAAAGACCTGGCATCTTAAATTTTAACAACAGGCACTTAACTGGCATCCTCTCTATGCGATAATAGGAAAGAAACAGCAAAAGATTAAGAGAAAAAGTTTTAAACATTAAGAGAGTTTAGTTCTGAGAAGGCTAGACGCACTGAGGCTAATTCACATTTTACTCCAGTGACCCCAGGAGAAACCAAATTTCCTGGAAGATCAAAAGGCAAGGCAGGTTCTGTTTAAAAGCAAACTCTGAGTGAAATCAGATTATGGGGGGTGTGCGGGGGGGACATAGTAGCCTTTAAAGTGAAAGTGAAAGTTGCTCAGTTGTGTCTGACTCTTTGCGACTGCATAGACTATACAGTCTACGGAATTCTCCAGGCCAGAATACTGTAGTGGGCAGCCGTTCCCTTTTCTAGGGGATCTTTCCAACCCAGGGATTGAACCCAGGTCTCTCACACTGCAGGCGGATTCTTTACCTGCTGAGCCACCAGGGAAGCCCAAGAACACTGGAGTGGGTAGCCTATCCATTCTCCAGTGGATCTCCCCAACCTAGGAATCGAACCGGGGGCTCCTGCACTGCAGGCAGATTCTTTACCAGCTGGGCTGCTGAACCTCAAAAATAGCATTTGTCCCCTGGATATTTTGGGAGTGTCCTTGGCAGAGCATGGCAGGAACCAGGGGCCTGTTTGGACATCTCCTCCAAGGGCACACCTCAAGAATGCATCACCCGCCCTCCCCTTGACCCCAAGCCCCACCCAGGCCCCAGAGCTGTGTCAGCAGCTGCCTACATGGCACAGAGATAAAGGGAGATATTTAAACACCCAGAAATCATCTTCTAATTTAGGAACCAAGCTGCAAAATATCTTTCTCCCTTAACGGCTTGAGCTGGGAATTTGGATTTTGAACCTTTTCTCTTGCCAGGCTGCCAAAACATCATCATGAATTGATAGAAGGCGAATGGAAGACTTCAGGGACAGAAGGGCCGTGGGTCTTAAGCTGTCTGGAATCGGAAGGTTCAGACCATCAGAGCCCTTCAAGGGCTCCTTTGTTCACTGTCTGCTTCCTCTGGGGCTTGATCGCCTCATCATTGCTGCTGTGGTGGCAGTAAGGATCGAGCACTTTAATACTTGGACAAGGAGTGTGCAATCCTGTAATTACATTCCTCCCTGTCCCGTTGTTGGGGGAGAGTTGGAATTGTTGTCCCTGTTTTGCACAAAGGAAACTGAAGGCCTGGGTGAGTGAACCAGTCCAGGGTCAAAAACTAGTCAGCACGAGGGAGACGCAGGATGTGGGTGGGGACGGGGACGACAGCGGTTCTAGCCCAGTTTGAAAAGCTTGCAGGTCTAAGTTCAGGACGTGTGCTTTATTCTTAAAGACGTGGCTGAGGAGTTCATGTGTGCGGAATGTGTGCGTGGGTGTTCTGCGAGTTGGTCTCTGTGTTTGTGGGTCTGTGTGTACTCCAGTGTTGGTGCGTCCACGTGTGTATCTATCTACGTAGCTGTCTGTGTGTCTGTCTAGGTGTGTAAAAGGAGGGACAGAGGTGAGAGACCGAGGGTGATCAGGAGACAGGAAGGAGAATCAGTCACTAAAGTTTAGAATGGCAAAGCCAGCTGCCCCCTTAAGAAGCATCTGGCCCAGTCTAGGATCTCATTGCTAACTTTGGTAGGTGTGATAACAGCGTGGTGACTTAATTTTTAAAGTGGTTATCAAGTATTCACTGGTGAAATGACACGAGGCCAACCAGTTGCTTTTAGAATAACTCTGGCAAAGAAAGGGTAATTTGAAGGAAGATGACCAAATGAGATTGGCAAAATGCGTACAGTTGTTGAAGATGGATACCCAAGTATTATGTTTCTATTTTTTCTATATGTTTAAAAATAAAAAGTTTTTAAATCTTGTTGGCCACTCACTGCACACTAGCATCCTATGAGTCAAATACTATTCATAACAATCTTTATAAAAATCGAATAGTTGCCAATATTTAGAAATGGCAGATTGCAAATTAAAGGCTTGGTTTCCAGTTTTTGTTGAAAAATCAGAAGCTCTCATAACTCCAGTCCCATGATCCTTTTGTTTTTTTAATTCATAAATTTATCTGGCTATGCCGAGTCCCAGTTGCTGCATGTGGGATCTTCTTACTTGCAGCATGCAGTATCTTTTCCTTCTTCCTTCCTCCCTTCCTCCCTTTCTTTCTTCTTCTCTCTCTTGCTCTCTTTCTTTCTAGTTGTGGCATGCAAACTCCCATCAAGGCTGGGCCTCCTGCGTTGGGAGCACGAAGCCTTAGCCACTGGAGCACCAGGGAAGGCCCACATAACCCTTTTGAGTAACAAAGGCCTACCCGCTGGGAAGCAGCTGGAAAGCACCCCCCACGGGGCCTTTGCTTGCAGTTTGCCACGGTCCCCACCATTCCCTATCACTCCTGGCACTGACAGTGTTTATCATTGCCCTTAGGTCACTGTTCCTCTTTCAGTAGAAATAAGAGGAAATTGAATGAGATCTCTCGGAGCAAGGACTGCTGTTTGCCATCCACATGTCTAAGCTCTATTTCCCTCATACTTACACCACTACACTATTGGGGGTGGTAATATATTCAAAAATCACATTTTCCAGCTTTTCTTGAATGTGAGAATGCGCTAATGTTTCCCAATCGAGGAAGTTTTGTCCCCGGAGATGTTTCTGGTTGTCGCAGCTAGAGGCAGGGAGCACGACTGACATCTAGTGAGCAGAGGAGGCGATGCTGCTGAACATCCTGTCAGTACAGTGCCCGGACAGATCCCACCACAGAGAAAGCTTCAGTCCAAACTCTCTTTCGTGCTAAGATTGAGTGGCCCATGCGTAGCAAGTGAAAGCTGATGGTGGGGCTTCCAAGAATGCTTGTTGGTGCCTTGCCATTCTCCTGAGTTTTCCCTGCAATGCAAACATGATGGCTGGAGCTTAAATAGCCATGCTGTGACCTGAGAGAGGATCTATACTAAAGATGGAAGGAAACGGAATCTCTGTCCACACCATGGAGCTACCCCCTTGGAATGCTGACTTCCAGACTGGCTTTAAGTAAAAGGAAGGAACCTCTAATTGGTTTAAACTGCTACAGTCAAGCACTGATAACGGTTACTGTCAGCCAAGTGCAATTTCTAAATGACTTCTGTGTGCCTGGTTCTCTATGCTAGTGGGGAAGGAAAGAGAGACAGGAAGGCCAGATCTTTACAGGAAAGCGAGAGAAAGCATATTTCTTGGTGGCAATGACCCAGTCCACGTCCCTTGTTTATGTCAGTTTTTGGCTTCCACAGGCATTGGGACTTGTAACTCTTGGACTAGTCCACTCCTTCACCAAAAATATGAGGAACTGAGGCCCCCAACAAGTTAATGATGACTTGGAGGATAATCCACAACCTTGTCCTTCTTGCCTCATATTTCAAGAAGCTAAGTCCAGTGTAATGATAAAGAAAGCAGTTTCCAGAGCCAGACCGCCCTGGTTCAAACACTGGTGCCACCATTTACTCACTCTGTGACTTTAGGCAGCTCACTTAACCGCTCTGTCCCTCTGTTTCTCATCTATGCAACAGGAATGATAAAAAAGGCATCTATGGCCTTTGACTGTTAGGATTCACACCAGTCAAAGACCCAGCAGGAGGGCAGTTTTATGAATGGACTGTTTACAAGGCAGTGGGCAGGGTGCAGCCCCCATGGATGCTACAACACCCCCAGGGCTAATAACAGAGAGGGTGTTACCACTAAGCAGTCATAACAGGGCGAGGTGGGGGTGCATTCCAACCCTTAGGTAGTAACAGTAATAGAAAGGGCAAAGATGGAAGCGGTTGCCAGATCTGGAGAGAAGACCTCTGAAGACGGTGTCTGACGGACCTGTGACCTTCAGTCAAGGGACACAGTGGCCCAGGATCCCAAGAGGAGAGCTGGGGGAATAACCAGACCCATGCTGCTCTTCTCCGCCCATCTCCTGCCAGTGTCTCATCGATCAAACCCAACCAGAAGCCAGAGGGCAAGAGAGCCCTTTGATGCTGCACACAGGGGTCACAGAGCCGAGTGGGAAAGACTGGAGGGAAGGAGGAGGAGGCTGGAGATGAGGGCTCACATCCCCAGCTCTGCGATGACAAGCTTCTGGATTGTGCCCTTGGAGGGAAGCGAGGGCTCTCTTCCTCCCTTTTCCCTCTTCCCACCGGCAGGAGGAAATACGGTAGGAGCTATAACAGCCCTCCCAGACCAGGAAGTGGAAGTCACACGTTAAGAGCGCCCAGCAAGAGACAGAGTCTGAACCCCAGACAAGGTGGAGCCACGACGCTAACCGCTGGGCTATTCCATGAGAGAAGATTCAACTTTCATTTTTTAAGCCAATTATTTTGCCTTTTATATACTGCAGCAGGACTGATATTCTGACCAATATGCGATTTAAATCAGGTATTTGCTCAGACTTTTTGGATCTATTTTAGACTGAGCTTTTTAAAACAAGCAGAAGTGACTAGAAAGTGATAGATGCTGCTCAAACATAATGGCAAGGAATCTGCTCTCCAGGGAAATTTAACATAATACAATAATGAGCAGTGTTTGGTGAAAAAAAATTTTTTTTAGCATCTGAAATTCCTCTGGAATTGAGATGTTCAGTAAGCCAAGCTGTTTGTCAGCAACCCAACCACACTAAACTCCCAAAGGCCTGCAAGACAGACCTGCTTCCGGGCCACTAGCAAACAAATCCTGAGATGAATTCTGATTGGACCAATCTGTACCACGTGTCATGGTGGCCCTTGTACCTCAGCTGCTCTGATTGGCTGGTGCTAAGTCACATGTTCTTTGTTGGGCAGAGTGTCACAGGAACCTCCTGGACAGAGAACTTGCATCAGGAGGTGGTGCCAACAGAAACACAGAGTGCTTGGCATAGAAGAGGATGCAGTTTGGTTTGACCTTCTCTGTTTGCTCCTTCTCTTGAGTTTCCAGGCCAGCACTGGCACTTTTGGTCATCCTCGTCAGCCCACCCTGGAGGACTGCCTGCCGCGTGGCGGACAGCTCTGTACATGCATGTACTACGGCCGCTGCGCCACCGCCCAGGGCCCATGTGTTCGGCATGTTCGCGGCAGGTCAACAAGGGAAGTGCCTGGGAGTTGACAGCCCCAGGCGGTACCGTCAACCATTGAGAGATGGGCCCCAATGCAGCAGGGCTCTGAATTAGCAAACACCCGCTGTACTCACCGCTATAAAAAGAAAGAAAATAGGGGGAAAATTTTTTAGAAAAATAACAAAGTGTCGTGGGAGTGGGGGGACTAGTTGCTGTGGGATTTCCAATCAGCCACTCTGAAATTTTTTTTTTTAAAACAAATGAAAGTCTTGAGCCAGACCGTTTGCTGCCAGCATTCAACATGTATGCCTATCCCGAGAAAGTAACCAAATAAATAGGAACAGGAGATGCCCCCGACTGGAGCCTCAAGGGACATTTCCAGGGCTACCAACAGAACATCCTCTGTGCTTCAGACAACAAAGGAATTCATGTGAAATATAGGGGGTGACTATGTACCAAAGGGTGGGGTATGAGGCTTGTTGATGCCTCGGGAAAGATGAGGTCCTTCCACTCAGTGAATAGGAATCATATGCTTCGGCTCCAGGTGGAATTATTAGAAGAGCGCTGTTTAATTGGCCAATAGCATGTTCCCTCCTATTCTTCAGAGATTTAAAGAGAAGCTACAGTTGGGTCTAATGGATATCTTAGTTTGGAAACCCCCCACAGTAGAGCTTGTACCATACCATCATTTGGGTTTCCCCAGAGGCAGACCCTGAGACAAAGATTCAAGGACAAGTAATTTAGTTGGAAGGCAAAACACACACCAATAGGGAAAAAGAAAGGGAGGGAGGGAAGGAAGAACAACCAGGATTAAACAAGTTATCAAGACAGTTACATGGGCAACTAGAGCTTAATCCCACATCCCACCCCCAGGGTAGAACAGAGTTATTCTGTCTCAGAGTTACTCTGTCTCAGAGTTATTCTACCTGAAGGACCAGGGAGCTGGGGGCATTTATACACCGCCTCCTTCCACGCACAGCTTGACGGTTGCTGGGCAGAAGGGATGAAGCATTAATTCTTCAGCATTTCTAGCCTGCTTGACCCCTACAGTCAGGGAAAAAAAAAAACACCAAACAAACTCATGCAAAAAGATGAAGATGCTAACAGCTAGAAGGTGGGCAGATGAAGCTGAGCAAATGAGAAAACCCAAGGCCGACAGACAGCGACTGCTACTCCCTGGGTGCAAGGAGTTTCTCTGGGAAACAACCTCGGGAGGATAATGAGGAAGTGGGAGGTGAGACAGGGAAGGGAGATCGACAGGTGTGCCAATGAGCTGGTTACCTCTGTGGGCAAATGGGCTCAGCCTCACAGAGGACCTCTGGGAGATGATGTAGAGGACACTTCAGAACTGTCCCGGGAAGGGGTCAGGAAGCTGCGACATTTATCCACAATGCCCATCTCCCAGCGGTTGACGGTACCGCCGGGGGCTGTCACCTGCCAGGCACTTCCCTTGTTGACCTGCTGTGAACATGCCAATCACATGGGCCCTGGGCCATGACGCAGCTGCCATAGGCATGTACAGAGCTGTCCGCCATGCTGCAGGCAGTCCTCCAGGGTGGGCTGACGAGGCTGACCACGGGCACCAGTGCTGGCCTGGAAACTCAAGAGAAGAAGCAAACAGAGAAGAAGGTCAAAGCCAACATTTCCAAAGTGCAGGGTGCTGACATCCATGAGCACATTTAAGCTTCTTTTTATAATTCCCATTTTACAGATGAGGGAATGTGACTTGTTTCTGGCAATGTGGCAGTCAAGTGGCAGTGCTAGAATTTCAGCTCAGATTTAGTCTACAAAGACAATGTCTCTCTCTGTCTCTCTCTCTGTCTCACTCATACATTTTTTTCCCAGATGATGTTTAGAGAGTCACCAAGACTGAAGTCCAGAGAAGCCTCCTGGCATCCTCAAAATGTATTCTTCTGTTTTTTAACTGCTTATTTATTTACTTGTTTATGTGGCTGCTGGGTCTTCATTGCAGCCTGTGAACTCTTACTTGTGGCAGGTGGCGCCTAGTTCCCTGATCAAGGATCGATCCCACGCCCTGAATTGGGAGCCTAGAGTGGTAACTACTGGACCCCCCGGGAAGTCCCCGTATCCTCAGATTTTAAAGATGCTTTATGAAATATAGTTTTTGTTTGCACTTTTCATACATTCAACACATTTATTAAGTAACTACTATATTGCGAAGAGTCGGACACGACTGAGCGACTGAATTGAACTGAACTGAACTGAACTGAACTGATATGGTGGGAACAAGAGGCAAAATCCTTGCCCCTTAGAGTTTATATTACAGGAGGGAAAAGAGACAGTAAACAAATAAGCACACAGATGAGAAGCAACAGAAATATGGGTCCCAGAGTGGGGAAGTGAGACAAGGAAGGGAAGGCTAACAGTAAAGGGAAATTACTTGAAATCACAGCTGTGATGCAGACTGTCAACCTCAGCCTATTGACACCTTGGGCAGAATTGCTTCACTGCTGGGGGTTACCCTGTGCATTGTAGGATGTTTCAATCTTGGAGAACTTGACCCTAAATAGGGTAAATCTTACAGTAGATAATGTCTTAATTTAAAAAAAAAAAAGTAAATTATTTCAGAAGACTCTACAATAGGACTATCACGACTTCCCTGGCAGTCCAGTGGTTAAGACTCCATGCTTCCAACGCAGGGGTGAGAGTTTTCTCCCTGGTCAGGGACTTATGATCCCACCTGTGGGTGTGGCCAAATAAAGCACGCAGGACTATCAGTTGGATGTTTAGGGGGAAATCAAGCTTGGTGAGAACTCTGAATCTAATCTTGACCCCAGTGGGGGACTGTGTGAGAGGGAGTAAGAGCCCAGGATCACTAGGACCAATCTGCACGTAAGAAACTAGGAGAGTTTTATAGAAATGCAGGTATGTGGTGTTAGATGTGGGCAATGATTGTTTTCCACACATTAAAAAAATGTTTAAAAGCTCATTGAAGCACTGTGAACAATAGTCAGGACATGGAAGCAACCTGGATATCTGTTGACAGAGGAATGGCTAAAGAGGTTGTGGAGCATAAACAGTGTCATGAACTATGACATTGCCTGATGGACTATGGAATGAGGTTCGTGACATTGTACAGGAGACAGGGATCAAGACCATCCCCATGGAAAAGAAACGCAAAGAAGCAAAACGGCTGTCTGGGGAGGCCTTACTAATAGCTGTGAAAAGAAGAGAGGTGAAAAGCAAAGGAGAAAAGGAAAGATATAAGCATCTGAATGCAGAGTTCCAAAGAATAGCAAGAGGAGATAAAGCCTTCTTCAGCGATCAATGCAAAGAAATAGAGGAAAACAACAGAATGGGAAAGATCTCTTCAAGAAAATTAGAGATACCAAGGGAACATTTCATGCAAAGATAGGCTAGATAAAGGACAGAAATGGTATGGACCTAACAGAAGCAGAAAATATTAAGAAGAGGTGGCAAGAATACACAGAAGAACTGTACAAAAAAAGATCTTCATGACCCAGATAATCATGATGATGTCATCACTCATCTAGAGCCAGACATCTTGGAATGTGAAGTCAAGCAGGCCTTAGAAAGCACCACTACGAACAAAGCTAGTGGAGGTGATGGAATTCCAGTTGAGCTGTTTCAAATCCTGAAAGATGATGCTGTGAAAGTGCTGCACTCAATATGCCAGCAAATTTGGAAAACTCAGCCATGGCCACAAGACTGGAAAAGGTCAGTTTTCATTCCAACCCCAAAGAAAGGATATGCAAAAGAATGCTCAAACTACCGCACAGTTGCACTCATCTCACATGCTAGTAAAATAATGCTCAAAATTCTCCAAGCCAGGCTTCAGCAATACGTGAA
>SJYF01000037.1:4870008-4885866 GCA_006410515.1 Procapra przewalskii | reverse complement strand
TGGGCAGAACGCCCCCCACTTCCCTTCCTCGACCGGACCACCGCGGACTGCCTTCCTTTGTCTCCCCGGGGGGAGAGGAGCACTCCCGCCCGCCCTCTTTTACATTTCCTCTCCCCCTAGTCGCCGTGCTGCGTCGAGTCCCGAGGATGACAGTCCTTTCCCCTTTCCTGTTCATTCATTTGATGGCTCTGCATCCGCGAGCGTTGCCGTGCTAGGCACTGCGGAGGCGCTGGAGGTAGTGTGGGCTGAACGAGACCCGCGCGATCCTGTCCACCCTGGTAGCTTAGTGTCGAACGGGGGCAGTCAGACACGTGAGCAGATCGTTTCAAATGGTGACAGGGGGTACGACGAAAACAGAATATCAGCGGGTCGAGAGTGACTTCAGGGGAGAGGGTCTGTCTCAGAGAAGGGGGTCAGGGAAGATCTGTCAGAAGAAGAGGCATTTGCTCCGTGAGCTCCGCCCTAAGAGTATCAGACTCAGGCGCTTTCCAGCCAGGAGGCCTGTAGCACCCACTCCACTGGGGCCAGAAGGTTACCCCGTGTCAGGCAGGCAGCGCGGGGGGAGGTTAACGTTTTCACCCTCTCGAAGAAAACAGCGTCTTTTTCTCCGGCGAGCCTCTGACCCTTTGGTCAGGGTGGAGATGATGATGATGTCTTCCCAGTCCACATCTCCTTGTGGGCTATGGTGGTTCATGAATAAAAACTTAGGGAGGTGGGGTTTCACCCGTATGTCTGCATCATCAGATAGAAAAGATGAAGAGGTCTGCTTTCAGGAGCAGCTAAATCCTGTGAGGAAAATATGTTGCTCCCGATTAAATGTCTTTGCGGGGGTTGTGAGGATTAACCAAAACCATACTGGGTATTTGAAATAAGCGATGTACAGAATAGAGAGATGTTGTTACTTGTGTAAAGGAAGAAGGCTGTTTTCGGCTTATAGGCTCAAAAGGCAAATTGTGAGACCCATCAGCTGGTAGTATTAAAATCTATTTTGAGCTCCACTAAAAAGGAAAAAAGCTTTAAGCAATTCTTTGGTATGCTTGACTAACAAAAGCCTTTTTTTGACAGGCTTGGTTTCATGTGGATTTGCATCAAGCTTATTTGACAGGATTCTTTTTACTTGCACTGTAATGTATATTAGCTTCTGATAGACTAATGTTTATAACCACTCTAATCTGTATAAGTACAGTCGATCAATATATAACATTTTATTGCATGTCTAGTCTCTGAGTGAATTGAATGAATTCCTCAAGTGACTTTGAGAATGTGTAGACAAGTTTTCTGCATCAAATTTAATACAGTAAAGTGGTTTTAAAAGAAAAAATTCTTGGTCTGAAGTGTTCAAGTTGATTATGATGCACTCGTCTCAAGTAGGGATGCCCTCCAGGAGTTTTGGTTGAATTTGATTTGTTTTAGGGCAGTGAGAGACCTGTCACCCAAGCGTTGTTAAAACTTTTGTTAAGCAAGCCACTAGCATGGAGCATGGTCTCCAATTAAATTTCCCTCGTTGTGTTTGAGTCTGTCTGCCACCTTGAAGTCCCATGAGTCGTATGTTGAGATTTCTCTAGACTCATAATGGATCGCCGCACTTCTCGAGGTGGTTTCTTTTATCTTAGAGAATTATCCATTCAGGCTTTCTCACCTTTGCAGTACAGATATTTCTCTTTTACAAAATCGAAATTAGAAGCTTTTTTCCTTCTTAACGTTAAAAGTGTTAACAGCCAGCTGTGGCATTTTAAAACAATGTAGAATTCAAATGACCTTGAGTTTAAGGTGGCAGATTTTCCAAAGTATGTGTCAATTTACCGAAACCATTATTTTTCAGAATTCAAAGAAATGTGTTTATGGTTGGTGGAAAATGGAAGTTAAAAATATTTTGTGGCATGTCACAATGAAGGCAACTTTCTACCAAGCCACTTTGAGCTTGCTTAGTCTATTATGATTTTTAAAATAACACGTAATTTTTGTAAACAAAGCAGTGCAGTTATTTCTCACTATACTGATTTCTAACGAGAACAAAAAAATGTAAAAACTCGGGAACAATGGGAAAAGAACAAAGGATGAAGTAGACCTTTGCCTGCTGAGAAATAATGGTGGTTTAGGAAACAAATGTTTCAAGCAAAGATTCTGTTTGTCAATTTGATAAAGTGAGTATAACTGGTTTTAGTCGTTAATGCTAATAAATAGCATAGACATTAATAGGCATTTAGGTCTATAAAAAGTCAGCTCTGAAAGCATGTGCAGATGGCTTTAAAAGTTGTTTTCTATCACTTAAACGATTGTATGTCTGGTTTGAAAAGTGGAAGTAATACATAGCGGGCCTTGAGTGCTCAGGAGAGAAGAGATAGGGGAAAGGGATTGGTTTTGGAGCTAGAATGAGAGAAGAGTGGGCTTGAATGAATGAAAATCGGAAAAACTACGCATTTGTAATTTAAAGTTGGGGTCAGGTATTTTCACTATTTCTCTCATCTGTACTTCTTTGATTCTCTGACGCTGTTCACTACTTCTCAGTATGAATGATTTGATTGTCTCAGATAAAAGAGATTGCAACAATAGCTTGTGACTTGAAGGCAAGATTTATTCTGTGTTAGAGGCAGGCTTTGTAAAATGGGCCACTCTTCCAATTGACATTTGTTTTTATAGCTGCTTTCATTGTGAAATACGACTTAATGACTGACTGTGTTAAAACCATGTTACAACAATAGTCCACTAAAATTCCTTACTGTTCTGTACTACTTGTGTCATTATAGTCTAAGGCACATATTAAAATTTCCTAATAATTTTTTATATAAATACTATGCTCTTCAGAGAAAAACTGTTTTTTGTGCAGAGGAAGAGATCTATATACTATGACTCACTTCACTTAAAAAAAAAAAAACAAACGGAAATACATGGAGAGCTGGGGAAGCCCTAGGCATCTTGAGTGACCCATCAGATCTAGATGTTCTCTTGTAGCCCTGGTTTGAGCGCGCTAAATTTAGGTGTCTGATCCCCACATTGGAAACATGCAGAGACGCTTGTAATTGTCTAGACTCCTCTTAGATTAACAGGGGGCACAAGTAGAAATAGTGAAAGGAAGAATGTTTTGCTGTCATCATTTCTTTGACATCACTGACGTATTTATAGGAATACTTTGGTTCTTTTGGAAGTACATCGTAAACCATAGGATCAGATGGTTCTAGAAAGTCAACTGGTGGGTAGCGTGTGTGTGCGCGCGTGCACACACATGTGCTTAGTTGTGCCCAGCTCCGTGCGGCCCCAGGGACCGCACCCCACCAGTGTAGTGGTAATGCAAGTGATCTTCAGGTGTCTGCCGTTGGGCCCCAAGGTCTCTCCAGTGCATTTTGCATTTTAGCACAAATAGCTCTCCCAAATCTATTTTCTTTTAATTCTGGTATTGAGTAATGTAATTAATGTATATTGAGTTTCATGATAAGTCTTTAAATTTTCTGTAGGGTTTTTCTTCAGTCTCTAAACTGCTGAAATAACTGTCCACCCCGTGCCTCTCCGCCCCCCACCGCCTTTTTTTTTTTTGAGTTGTCTGTTTTCTGATCATTTAAATTGCAGAATCCTTTTAGCAGTTTTTGTCCAACGCTGTGCTCTTAATGGCATGTATTTTTCATCAATCTACCTGATGGCGTGTGAGTTTTGCACAAGCTGGCATCCCTCCCTACAGTGTTTATGTTAATTCGTTCGTGGTAACCAGCTGATACTGACTGCAGAGAAGCTGGGCATGTTTCCTTGTACGGCCCCTGCTCGGGAACAATGGGAAGTCCAGCTGGGTCACTGTGTCCAAGACAGTGCAGCTTGGTACCAGTCAGTGGGCACACGTTTTGAACATCCAGGAGTGCCGGGAACTTTGCAGTGGCTCTCGATTCCTCTGCCGCACCTCATTGACTGGTCACCATGATGCGCTTCCTGCCATCCCACTGGTCTCAGTCCTCAGATTTTGCCTATGTTGCTACCATTTCTGGTTTCACATGACAGAAATTAGTGAGACCAGAAACACACTAATACGGTCCCTCAACAATCTCTCCACATCTTCCCCCGCCCTACCGGATGTATTCTTCACATTATCTCTAGAGTAATTGTGTTAAAAACAGACCTGAGCCTGTCTCTCCTCTGTTTACTTCTATGCTCTCGCTTATCTGTGAGGTCCACACTCCTTGGTGTGGCAGCCAGGCTCCAGCCTTCCCCTCCCTCCCATGTACCGTTCATTCTGGCCACCCTGGAAAGTGCCGTCTTCTCCGGACACCCTTCTCTCTCATCCTCTGTCCCTTGGCTCAGCACTCTGTTTAGGTTGCCAGTCCCACTCTTTCTGGCTCAGAAGCATGCCCCTCACACTAGATTTTGGCCTTCTCATTTGTCTGCGTCCATACACCTTCACACCCCTCTCTTTCAAAGCCCCATGCTCTCACGGGAGTGGTTTCTTCATATCTGGGCTCATCTCCTGTAGAGTCCAAGCTATGGAAGTCAGCTCTTCATCCTTCTCATTCATCTTGGTGTGCTTTGCACCGGCCACAGAGTGCCTTAAGAAACGTTGGGGTTGAATGGATTGGCAGCACTTTGCTCTGGGCCCTGACAATAGACAGACGAGTCATGGTTCCCAGCTCCCGTTCTCAGGGAGGAGGAATGGTAGACACACATTAGTAGACTAGCCTGGTCGGTACTAATAGCAGAGGTCACTCAGAGAAGACCAGCGCAGCGGGAGCCGTGGCTTGATGAGACAGTTTGGTTCTGCCCACTGTGGTGGCTTGGGAGAAAAGCTTGGGTTCTTAGCCAGTAGGAGTTCACACCACCAGTGTGTTTCACAGGAACTTTCAGTGTAACAACAGATTTGTCCTTGGCCTGGGATGAACTGAATAGGAGACTTGGAGGTCGTATCAAAGTCAAGTCACTCAGTCGTGTCTGACTCTTTGTGACCCCGTGGACTGCAGCCCACCAGGCTCCTCAGTCCATGGGATTCTCCAGGCAAGAATACTGGAGTGGGTTGCCATTTCCTGTCTCTAAAAATTATTGAATTACTCTCTTCTCATCCCTCTCAGCTTATTCTCACAGGCCTTCTAGAAAGGGCTTCACATGTTCCTGGTTTGTGAAATATGTTGACTATGGTGGGATTAAAAATATGGTTCTCCGTAAAGTAACAACCCTTTTAAAATCTGTGATTTTTCTTTTTTTTCCTCAAAGTATAAATGGTAAAGGCAAACATTTTTGGTCTTTGATCAGACCACACTTCTGGCCAAGAGAGTAGTTGAACCTTTTGCTTTTTCTCTAGTCGGTCTGACACTAACTAGGCTGACTGGGTCCCTTCCCTGCTTTACGCTTCAGTCCCTTCCTTTGTAAAAATAATCCTCGACCTAACTGACCACTAAGTTCTCATCAAGGAATAAAAGTCTTTAATGTGCTCACAAAGAGAGTTTAATGTTCTTGAAGTAATCCTTGTAAACACTGCAGTGGTTACTCAGTTTTGTAAGGTGTGTGGGTGTCAGTGGGTAGAATTAGGCTCAAAAATGCATGAGAGTTTTGTAAGTATAGTTAAAGATTCAGAAGAATCGAAGCTTTTTTCCCAAGAGGTATTGAAACCTTTTGAATAAGTGGGGTTCCTTGGGTTCAGTAATGTGGGAAAATGAGTGGCACTGACATGTGAGTTCCACTTGCAGTGTTTCTCGAAGTAGCAATTGGTGGTTTTTCCTGTAAAGATAGAGGAACTGATTCTCGAGAATTTACGAAAGATTCAACCCCAGCTAGATACACGAAGAGTCGCTGCCCTGTATGTTGTAATTTTAGAAAGAAACCTACATCTGCCTAAATTCATTTGAAGAGTATGTTCGTATACACAGCTGCCATGTTTGCGAACAAAGTACCTGAGGCTCCAGCATCTGAGACAGAATGCTTCACTTTGGGCTTCAGAGTTGCCTAACAGCTGCTCTCCCCTTTGTCAAGGCAGCTTGATGCAATCACAAGTGACTTATTGACAGTCTGTAAATTCTGAATGTCTGAAAGCTAGGAACAAGACCATTTCCCACATAAGATCTTTTCTTTACCGAACTAAATAGCCAAAGGAAAATCAAGCGCGCACACACACACACTCCCCCCGCCCCCATCAGTCAATCAGGCTGCGGTGCAAGTCACACTGCAGATAAAAATAACTACTGATACATGATTTTCAGTTTTCTTCGTTTTAAATTTGTGACCTGATTTAATTTGCAGTTCCAAATGCTTATGATTCTACCAAGGCTGTATGTAAAGTTTTAGGGGTGGTTATTAAATGGTAATCCACTCCAGTATTCTTGCCTAGAGAATCCCATGGACAGAGAAGCCTGGTAGGCTACAGTCCATGGGGTCGCAAAGAGTCGGACACGACTGAGCGACTTCACTTTTTTTTTTATTGTGGTTTACTCGCTAAGTCGTGTCTGACTCTTTGTGACTCTGGACCGTAGCCTGCCAGACTTCTCTGTCTATGGGATTCTCCAGGCAAGAATACTGGAGTGGGCTGCCATTTCTTTCTCCAAAAGGTTTATGGAGACCCCATGGTAAGTAGATTTGGTGCTTAAGGAGTTCTGCAGCACAGAATCACACAGTAAACATAGCTTATTTACAAAGGGACCCTTAAGGATTGTATTTTTCTCAGGCAAATACACATATTCCCTACTACTCTTAATCTAGTACTGTGCCAGGAGATTGTGAGTCCTTATTGAAGAAGGTTAACCACTTGTTGAAGCAAACCTTTGGGCCCAAGTAGCCTTGTGTCCTGGGCTCTTTTACTTGCAGAGCAGTCTTCCCAAATACTGAGTGAGGCATGCTTGCTTTGACAGAATGAAGGAGGAAAAGCCTCGGGGTTGTGTTTGTGGCTTTTGTGGGCCAGCAGCACCACTTGCAAAGATAAGATGAGCATAGCAAAACTAGGGTTCCAAGACTGTTTTTCTAGTTTATTAGTTAGTGATTGGAGAGGGAAAACTCTCCCTTATCTTCATTACTCTGTTCTTAAATGTTCTCCACCCTGACTTTTTTCTTCTTACCTAATGGCTTTGTTATTGGTACAACTCTTCCTTTTGAAGAGTCACATTTAAAAATTGCCACACTAAGTCCCAGGGAACAGCTTAGCTAGTTTTTATTCTGATGAGTCCTGATTACTCAGAGAATTGTGCACTGCTATGAATTGCTTACAGGAAGGTGAACATCAAGTAATCACTCGAAATAGTTGGAGTTCTCTGAAGAACAGGGGGTCACTTAAAAATGTCTGCACATGAAATCACTTCTGAATATAACTTCACTGAGGAGAACAAATAGGCAAGCTGCATTGGTCATAACAGGGTAAGTCAGCTTTGAATTCCCTTGGTGGCTAAACATTTGTTGCTGTTATATTTGTCTCTCTTAGACCTTGTATTGCTTCACTATTCAGAGTTAGGCCTGAGTTGCTTCTGCAGGGATAAAGGTGAAGTATGCTTCAGCGGCTAGTCAATATTTGTGTGGCCTTTGCACAGAGAGAGGAGGCCTCTCAGAAGACACTCAGAGGTGTGTTGGAGGGAGTGTTCTGCTTTTGTTGCTCTGCTTCATTTTCACCCTAACTTGAGCTGTCTTCTGACAGCATCTTAGAGGTGAGTGTCGCCAGTATTTTTCTCTGTCATGTGGATGTGCTGTGTGTGAGTAGTTGCTCAGTCGTGTCCAACTCTTGGCGACTCCGTGGACTGTAGCCCGCCAGGCTACTCTGCCCATGGGGATTCTCCAGGCAAGAATACGGGAGTGGGTTGCCATGCCTTCCTCCAGGGGCTCTTACCAACCCAGGGATCGAACCCAGGTCTCCCACATTGCAGACAGCTCCTTCACTGTCTTAGCCACTAGAGAAGCCCAAGAGTACTAGAGTGGGTAGCCTGTTCCTTCCCCAGGGGATCTTCCCAGCCTGGATGCCACTTCCTGGATCTTCCCCTACTGCCTGGATGCCACTTCCTTATTGCCAGGGTCTTTCAGATCATCATCCTAAGAGGTGGGGTGAAGCAGAGTGGTGCAAGATCAGGAAGTTGCCTTAAGCCCATCGGGTTGACAGGCGCAAAGCCCGTCTCTAGAGCAACCCTCAGTGCATGGGGTGAGGTGGCCAAGCTGGAGGCCCATGCAGTCCACATGCCTCTTGACTGTTGGCTGAGTATCCACAGCCCCAGGATGCATGCTGTACTCTCAGGGCTTCTTCCTGTGCCTCTCATGGTGCCGTGTCTAGGTGCATCTAAATAACTCCTTCGTGTCCTGCTGACAGTTTTTCTTAATGCATCCTAAGAATATTAGTGCCATTAGCAGAGTTTCATTTCATCTGTTCTCGTCATAGTAGCCAGGTCTGCTCCTGTGCCTTGCTTTCCTACTTACTGGTAATGCTTTTGATCATTTGAGTGACAGTATTGAAGAATGCACAGTAACAGTTGGTAAGTTTTATGTTCATCTTTTCTTAACCACTTGTTTCCATCCTTTTTGAGCTTGAACTTGCTTCAGAAAACTTACCAAAGCATAGTCATCACTCAGAATAACTGTAAAAAAAAAAAAGAAGTTGAAGTTTAACAAGCTGGCACCTCCCCTCCGCCCGGCCAGGAACCCGTGTTTGTCAACTAAGCTTCCTTTTGCAACATGTCCCACTACTTGTTATTGTTTCCGAACAGACTTTGTTCATTGTTCGCGGAAGTTCCTTTTAAACAGTAAGTAATAAATGGCTGGAGGAGATGGAGGCAAGGTTTGGTTTGCAGTAGGAGTCTGGCGTGTCCATGGCTCTTGCTGTGAAGCGCAGCTGGAGATGGGTGTGGTCCATCAGCTACACTTTCCTATCTTCAGTTGAGCAGGTGGTTACTTACCCTTCTGACCACTGAGGAGCGCACAGCACATGCTGCTGTCTTTACAGGGCGAAACTCCGCCCTAGTGGTTTCCGCTGTACTTGCCTTCAGAGGAATAAAATGCCAGTCTTTGGTAATGTTTCCATGTCAGGTCCACTTTAGAAGGAAGAAAGGATACAGCTGAAGTTAAAGGGTGAAACTGGCATCACTCCTTTAGTTTTATAAATGCTTTTAATGTTTGATTTTTGTAGGTTGATCATAAGGAAGTGATAAGTGTGTTAGGTTATTTGTGGTTTGAGCTAATTTTAGTCTCCTGTTCACAGCTTGCTTTGTATCCTCTGACATTAAAACAAGCTTTCTTAGAAAGACAAATTTTGAATGTAGGACTCAGTCTGTATTCTGCACTTGGCTACATTTCAAAAGCATATTTTTCTCAGTACTTTGGTAGCTGGACACTTTGAAGCATAGCAGCTTTCTTTTGAATCATCGATTGCTTTGCTGAGTAATGTCTCTCCTTTTCCAGCAGGTAAATTAGATTCTTTCCTCCAGGCCTGGAACTGTTGCTCCAGGCCAGCAGCTTAAGGGTATTTTTTAAAAGAGTCTGTCTGATCCTGGGATGTAACTAACTGCATAGGAAACCTTTCCCACCCTGTCCCCTTAATTGATAGAGCCTTGTACTTCTAAAGACTGGGCTTTTGTCTCTTTCCAGTACTGGTTAGGTTCACACAAGAGTTTTGCTTCAAAGCATTAGTTCCAAGCTGCCCTGCTCCCCACCCTTAAGGAACCACGCTGAACCACCCTGATTTACCCCCAGGAACTTGGGAGGTGATGGAAGGGAGAGCAGGGGTTTAGGATCTGGGTCTGCCTTCAGCTATTGTGGGACCTCAAAGGAGTTAACATTCAGGATCAGGAGGAATGCAGTGATTAGAGCAGATAGCCTCACAGCATGACTGGAGTCTAGCGTCCTGCACCTCCGTGGCCAGATTGGGAGCCAGGAAAGCAGGACAGCTCTGCCGAAAAGCGGGCTTCATGTCCCACGGCTGCTAGACTTAGGAGCCTTCTGTGTTCTGTGCTCCCCCTTTATCTAACAGTGAGACAGAACTTTAAATTTTCATATTAGCTCAAATCAAAATTTTAAAGACTTCATTATGTCTTTAAAAATAAAGCACTCTATGTGTAGGCATAAATTGATTATTTTACAAAATGACCAACTGCCACACTGACGAATGCAGTTTCTTCTGAAATTATTCTCATGTCGAAAGAGGATTATTAGGTTTTTGTAATTGGACTAATATCTCCCATTCAAGGGAGAAACACACGGTCTGATTCATGTTCTGCGCTCATTCATAATGAAACCCAGTATAGCTAACATTTACTAAAGTCTGTTGTATGCCCCAGGCACTGGGCAAAGCGCTTTACATGCAGTGCCATTTACTACACACCATAAATTGGTCTTTAATGGCAGGAAATGCTTTAGGAGGACAGTTAGGTGTCAGAGCTTCTATGTTCTTCCCTGCCTGAGGTCTCCCGTGGCCTACATCCAGCTTTACAATGGCCTGGTGGTCACGCTCACACTGCACCGCTGCAGACAGGGGACTGTCCTGTGCCTCCTGGGCGATCAGCTCCTGGAAAGAGAAGGTCAAGATGGTGACCACTGTCCGTATTTCTGACCTGTTACTCACATGTCACGAGGTGACCACCCAGTTATATTGGACTTGGCCCACACCGTGCTTTAACAACAAGAGGAGCTTAAACTTCTGTTGTTGTTGGTAAATCAGGAGGAATTACCTACAAATCTGGGTTTCTGACTTCTTTTGAAAAATCTGCAGATCGTACGGTCTGAGCCCAGCGTGATGGTGGTCCGGTCGGCCCAGGGGCGCCACTCCCGCTAACCCCACGCTAGTAATCTAGCTCGTGTGTGACCTTCCTTTACCACAGCTCTCCAGCGGTCAGCCTGTCCTCTCTTGTATGAACTACCCAGCCCTTGGACCCTTGAATTTGAGCCTCTGCTCCAGGCTGGGTTTTTTCCTTTAGAGTTTGCTATCAGCATTAGAATTAAGATGATGTTTAGGCCTGTAAGTAGTTAGCGTGTTGTCGTTAGATAAAATCAGAGCAAGGGAATACTACCCTGAAATGTGGTGGCTGGTGTCAAAATGCCTTAGGGCGGGCCTTTAACATTGAAAGCCAGGATAAGATCATTAAGCAGGGGCTTCTTTCCTTCCTGCCCTTCCCCCTCCCCTCTCATCCTCTGCCCCCTTCTGCTATTTTGAGGAAGCTGGAAGCTGCCGCCATGTTTTTCCACCTCGAGCAACTGAGTGGGATTATATTTTTGTCCCATGTTCAATTATTTCCATGAACTATTTTTGATGATCAACTTGGAAATTAAATTGGATAGTCCATGTGGGACTTGATAAGAAGAATGACTTGCTCAAATGTATTTGCACTGAAAAATCTAAGAAGTAAGGTTTTTAATGACTTGCTTGGTGACCTGGTTAGGAATGATAGCATTTGTTGTGGGTCTCAATTCATGTAGTTTCTTTCTCTACCTGTACACTCTCGCAAGGGATGAAAGAAACTACAGCCACTAGAAGAAAATGTGTGTATACATGTTACAAAGACTAGACGTGAGAGGCCTCTATACCTGGGTAGCAACAGAAGTTCATGTGTTATCGTAAGAGATGCTGTTTCTTTGATCTCTCTTGAACATCTGTTCTTCCATAGAGGTGTGTTCTATATAACAAGTCAGAACAAGCAATAGTGGGAAATCCCTGGTGGCCCAGTGGTTAGGGCTTCGTGCTTTCACCGCCACTGATGTGGGTTCAGTCCCTGGTCAGGGAACTAAGATCTTGCAGGCTGCATAGCACAGCCAAAAATAAATGCATTCATTAATTAAAAATAAAGTTGTTTTTTTTAAGTACAAGCACTAGGTCGGGCAGATTCTTTACCATTATAAAACGATCAGGGTCTTTGTTCTAGGGTTTATACCTTTTCCCTTCCTAAAGCTGAATCCCAGAAGGACAGAACTGACTCCGTCTTCTAGCAGCCCAGAATCATGTGACATGACGGCACTACTCATTTAATACTTTCTTGTATACATGCAGTTAAATTCAGTAACTGAAGATCAGCTTCTCCATGAAGCTACCCTTTATTTCCTCTTCTGTTCGCCAGTTGCACACTCCTCTCAGGCAGAGCCCATTCACTCATTCAGGTACGTGAGCTGGGTGCCAGGCTCTGGGAGGCAGTGCGGATAAGTGGTGCGCGAGAAAGACACAGTCGGTCCTTGCTCTTAGCTTAGTAAGAAGCTTAGCAGTGCAGCCAGCACAGGGGCCGAAGAGAGACAATCCCAGTTCAGTAATGAGAGTGCTCTTAGCATAGGCCTGGGCGCTGGGGCATTCGGGAGAAGGAACAGCAGGCAGAGGCGCTGTCAGGAGAAACAGTTTATATGCGTCACATCGGGCTTCCCTGGCGGCTCAGTAGCAGAGAGTCCACCTGCCAGTGCCAGAGACACAGGCTCGATCCCTGGTCCGGGAGGATCCCCATGCCCCGCAGCACCTAAGCCTGTGCACCACAACCACTGCGCCTGTGCTGTGGAGCCGGGAACCGCACCTTCCGAAGCCTGAGCACGCTGCCACCTGTGCATCGCAGCGACAGCAGCCGCCGCCGCAAGAAGCCCCGCAGATGCTCTTCAGTCTGTACAGAAAGCAGTGTTACACTGTAACATGTGAAATGTTTTTTAAAAGACTAAGACTCTTTAAGTATAAACTTGACTCACTAAGAGCAGATTGAAAATATGTGGCTATCCCCCTGATTTGCAGATGATACTATAAGAATAAAGGTCTCATTTATTCACTGTGAACTTTAAAGGATATTTTTAATGGTATTAGCCAGCTCATGCCATTATGTGGTCTGTGTTAGCGGTTCTCTATAAATAGATGGCTTTGTTTGAGTGATTCTTTCATGTCTGGTACCTTGTAAAATAAGTTTGCTGATCATTTATCCTAGTTTTAAATGATTAAGCGATGGGCTTTAATTCTCAGGCATTTTAACATTTTGGATATGATTACAGATTCTGAGACTTTATGATTACTTAAAACATACAAATTACCATCTTGAGCAATTCTGAATGAGTTGCTGAATGTTGTCTATTTTCCATTCACATACTTATACTTCATTCCTTGCTGTGTAGGAACAGTCAGAATTAGTTATCTGCAAACCATTAAGGTTGTGAAACATCTGTTTTTCCCTTTTTCTAATTCTGGCTCTGAAGAGCATGTATCAAAGTAACACTGGATTTTATTTTTTAAAGAATAATTGTTGATTACTAGTTGTCAGAGATTTGAAAAGGGGAGAGTTTTTCTGGATGATGGGTGGGTGATGAAGTAGAGTAAAAGAAGCTTTGACTGTTTTTCTTTTAATCGTCGTGAAAGAGGATGTTTAAGTGTGCTTTTGGTTTTGTTTTTCCTCCTTCCAGTTTTATTTTGGAGTCACTTACACATCACTGAACGGATATACTGGAACATCCATAGCAGTAGATGTATGGAGTAGAAAAACAATAGTCCATAGTAGACCTCTCGCAGAATCACCGAGCACACGGGCAGAATGTTGCCAGGTGTGGGGTGGGGGTGGGGGCGGGCGTGGTGTGAGGGAGCAGCTGTTTAAGATGGAGGCGAATAGGAAAGCATCATAAAAATAGACCTTCACTAGAAGCCCAAACTCTGGACAAGACTCCAGTTCGTTGACTATGCTGTGTCTTCAGGTTTGCTGAAGACAGTGAGAACAGTTAGGGCTGGAAGGGAGGTATAGGTGGGAGGGTGCATCTTAGAGAGGAGCCAGCAGAGACTCATCTCCTGGTCAGTAAGTCACCTTCGGGGACTGGTTTAATCACTCACCTGTACTGTGCTGCTTGTGTTTTAAGTGGGCCCCTCAGCATCCCTCCGTCCCCCCTAATTTTCCCGGCTCCCAGCGAGTCCTCTGTCCCACGGCTGCAGTCCGTGCGGACCACGTCAGTGATCGCTGGGGCCGGCCGCCTGCCGTCCTCACCTTGTACACTTCGTGTCTCCGCTCTCGGTCCCGCTCCCATAGGCGTGCTCTGGCCCTTAGGGTCATCTCTGTCTTAGCCCTCTTGTTAGACTCAGACCTTCCCCTCTCCGGTCACAGCGCCCTGCACCTCCGCACCCCCTCCCTCGGTTGCTTCCCTCCTCTGGATTTACTCCATCAGCCAGATTTTCAGCAGCTCGCTTCCAGCTCAAGCCCCTCTCTGCTCCTTAGGCAGTGGTCAGTCCCCTGAAATGCTGCCTCTCCAGTATTCCCGCCTCGCCCTTTGCCTGTCTTCTTGCCCTCAGCACACCTGACCTGCTCCACCCTGGGCCCAGCCAGCCACCAGCTTGTCTTTCCCTGGGCCTCCGCAACTAAGTGCTGCTGGAGAAAATCTTCCACTTGGGCAGATGGACCCACTTGGAGTCTGGTCAGTAACCTCAGATCTGTCTCCCCCAGCTCCTGGCTGTCGGGCCTGAAGTTTGCCAGCCATCCTCCAAGCCTTATTTCTCTCGACGGGAAAAAGGAGCCTTTGTTCCTAAGAGAGCCCTTATCTCTGTGCTCTCCACGCCTTCCCGGCCCACTCTGCAAGGTGTCTTGTTCTGACAGCGACACTTTTAGGTGTGTGTCCTTAGCCCTCCGTCTGTTTTGCCATCTTTTTTGAACTACTTAAACATTTGCACGCTTTCTCTGGCAGCAGCTCCCCCACCATCAGCGCTTTCCGGTTGAAATGTCTGAAATAAATAGGTCACTCTGTCCATTGTCCACCTCCAGGTCACCCCCTGACCCAGGGAAGCCACGCTCCGCCCGCTGCACCGTGAAAGCAATTGTTCACAAGGCCACTCTTTGCTTCCTTGTCGCTAAATCCAACGGACTCTTTGCATCCTTATCGTAGCAGCGTCTAACACGGTCGACCTGTTTGCTTCTTGAACGTTCTGTAACCGTAGTCTCCATCGCGCGCTCCTTTCCTTTCCCTTTTCTTTCTGCCTCCTCCCTTTCTCGCTGGCTAGCCCCAGCCCGCCCTCCTGGGCTCCTCTGCTGGGGGATACCCACGCGTCTCCCCACACCGTTGCTTTCATCTGCCTCTCTGTTCTTTGCTGTTTCAGTTGTTCACCCAGAGGTAGTAACAGCTGAATTCAGAGTGGCTCATAGGTGGCCTTGGAGTTGGGTACAGCTTCCACAGTGAGCTTCGTTCCTGAGATGCCAGCTCTCTGCCCCCCACAGGGCCCGTGTGTGCTGCTTCCTCTGCCTGGAGCATTCTCCCTCACCAGTCCTTGTTCTGCCTTCCAGTCCCAGCGTGGGCCTCTCAGGAGGCCTTCTCAGACTCCCTGGCTCGCCCATCCCTGTGCTTCTGCTTCCATAGCGCCCTGCGCGGTCACACTGGGGTGACACCCACGGTCCTGTAACTGCCTGTTTGCGTACGTATCGCCAGCTGACCCGGCTTAGAAGTCTTCGAAAGGGCAGGACTGGCAGGATTGCTTTTGTTTGAGTCATTTCTGTCCCTTAGTACCCGGTATAGTGCCGGGCACATGAAAGAACCTAGCACATAGTTCCCGGCTGAGCTGATGAGCTGTGCTCTTTGGTCTGTGAACCGGAAGCTGGTTGGCAGGGAGGCACTGGCTCAGTAAGTGTTGTGCAGGACGTGTGTTGCTAGCCCACCATTGGGTCAGCACACACTTTGTTTTCTCTCTTGCCTTGGAGAATATGTGTGAAGCCATCCCCTCCTCCACTGAGTTGGGGAGCCCTTCTGAGCCGGATCCGGGTGGAATCTTGGTGTCTCCCTCACAGTGCGCTGCACATAGTGGGACTTCATGCCAGTGGTCCTTATCTCAGGTAAGTAGACACTGCACACACAGATACACCCGCCGGAACTAAGTCTGCCTGTAAACTGCCTGTGTATTCCTCAGCTGGTCCTGCCTCGGGGCGGTGCACAGCTCACGCCGCTCGGGAGGGGCCTTTGCCCTGTGGCTTCTCAGTCCCCGTGTTCCGCGGTGCTGGCCAAATATAAGCAACGTCA
>SJYF01000037.1:4827183-4849842 GCA_006410515.1 Procapra przewalskii | reverse complement strand
GTTATGCTTTGGAGTCGTGTTTTAGTAGCTCTTTAGTGCTGTCTTGTTCAGAGGCAAAGCAAAATAGTAAGACTAATAATTATTGTTATTGGAAAGCAGGAGTGGACCAGACATTGGCTTAAACACACTCCCTTTCAAGAACATTTCTACTCCATAATATGAAGCAGACTGGTATCGAGTTAAGGACTCTCTGAGCACCTTTAGAACCATTCCTTAATTCAGTTATTAGAATCAGGTTGAATGCCCACTCTGGGCCCAGGCTGGTGCTAAGGAGGGTTGAGAGTCTAGGACCTTCCCAGCAGACTCCCAGCTTTCGTGAGACACTGGCTCCACCTCATCACTCTTGGATAGTTTTAAGAGAAATAATGCATTTTACAGTGGAGCCAGAGACATTCACCCTATTGTGGGACTGAAGAGAGAAGGATGTTCAAACCAAAATTGCTAAGTTTGACTTAACAAAGTGCTATAAACACTAGAATCTTTCTGCAAGCCTGGCTTTTATGCCTATGTGTTTTCAAAAATTAGAACTCTAACATTATCAGCTTCACCCCATGTTTGCCTTTGGCCTAATTGGATTTGGGGGGTATTTAAATAATGGACAATGAGCTCTCCTGCAGCAGAGGAACTGGTTGGCTCTGGGCCCTAATTCCTTCTGCTCCCAGAGCTCTGTGGGGAGCCCGCTGGGAGGCTATCAGTTGCCTTGCTGAGTGAGCGTGGGAGGATGGGGGTCCGAGCTAGCTTCAGAAATCTTTCAAGTGATGATGGCTTCTGCCCTGCCTTGCCTCTTAAGATTGATTTTCAGTTCAGATGTTTTGTTTAAATTTTATCAGGCATCTTTATCCCTACTTTCTAGCCCAACTCAGTCATAATTTTAAAAGAACTGGTTTTTTTTTTCTCTCCCATGAAAATGATTCACTGTAGAAATGCGGCAGATCATTTTGGGTGCCCAGTGCCCGTATAAGATGACACGGTGTGATACAGACGACTCACTGGTGAGCTGCGACTGAGCCTGAGCCCTCCTTTGGCCGCACACCATCAGATGTGTTTTCTAGGAGAGTGGGAACCTTTGATGTCTGTTACACGTGATGCTTTCTTCTGTCACATTTCTGAAGAAACTTGTACCAAGAATAGGAAATAGACTCCGGAAAAGCCAGTGAAGCACCATCAGAGCGAAGGAGACGGGCAGCTGTCTGTCTGCTGGTGCAGGCCACTTCACTGTTACAAGCTCTCATTCAGTGTGATCTCATCCCTGCGAGGATGAGGTGCACTTTGAGTGGTGCTTGAAATGTTGAATGGGTTTTTTTTAGAGGATGCTTCTGAGAATATGTTTCATGGCAAGTTTACTATTTCCTTCTTGGCTTGGCTCCTAAATTTACCCAACAGTCATCTTCTCATCATTAGCTTTAAGACCTTTATTGTATTTTATTTTCTCTGTGTGGATGTTTTGCACGCTTCAGTGGATTCTTTAATCTTTGGTCAGAGCAGTAAAAGGTCTAGGGATGCCATATGCCGTGATGGCAGTCCCCTTAAACT
The DNA here is from genome assembly GCA_006410515.1 of Procapra przewalskii. Taxonomy (NCBI): domain Eukaryota; kingdom Metazoa; phylum Chordata; class Mammalia; order Artiodactyla; family Bovidae; genus Procapra; species Procapra przewalskii. The sequence goes on along the minus strand of SJYF01000037.1, from coordinate 4,848,309 downwards.
TGGCCATTGGCCTGCTTTCCTTCAGCTGTTGGAAAGCCAGCTCGCCTTTGGTGCCCTTTAGAAAGCAGAAATCTTGTTTCACTGTAGTTCTGTCACATTCCGTGGTACAGTTGTTCATCTGGTTTTTTCTAAACCACTATTGGCAGTTAACTTTTACTTTTATAGGTGCTTTTATCGCTCCTCAGTATTAATACTATAATCCTGGCATTTTATTCTACTGAGTGAAATGTAAACTCATATTTAAAGCCTGCATGTATTTCTCATGTGCAGTTCTGAAATAGAGAAACACATAAACCGGGTTTGTTTTATTATTTGTAAATTATACCTCAAAATTGATTAAACAGGGACCAGTTGTATAGCACAGAGAACTTCTTAACGTTATGTGGCAGCCTGGATGGGAGGGGGGTTTGGGGGAGAATGGATACAAGTCTGTGTGTCCCTTCTCCGTCCACCGAAACTGTCACAACGTTGTTAATCGGCTATACGCCGGTACAAAAGGAAAAGTATGACATTGGGGGAAAAAATAAATCAGGAAACAAAAAGAAATTGGTTAGAAAAACTGACTGAACTACATATTTGAGATCTGTGCATTTGACCTTAATTTTAGACTCTTCTTTCAAAACTATTATGTGAATAGCTTCTATTTTCCCAATATTTTTATTAGCTGTTTCTCTTCAACCAAAAAAGTACAGATTACTAAATCCTTCAGCTGCATAAAATCAGTCGCACACTGTTGTTATTTTGGCCCTTATTTCCTCAGAATGAAGATTTTTTTCAGTGGTTTGCTCAGCCAACTGTTATCTTCCATCTTCTCTCAGGCACACCCGCGGGACTGGTCAAGATTGCCCCAAGTCATAAGGCAGATTTACACCTATTGGTGAGCACTTCCAATTAACCACTAGAGTAAGAAGCTTAAAAATGAGGGTTTTTTCCCCCTTCAAGTCATTTTTCTGTGCTGTGTAGCATTTCCCCAAAAGCTTAATCTCATCCATAAAAGATGTGATGGATACATTACTACTAATTTGTTTAATCTCAAGTGGGTTTATAATATATTATCTTACTTTTCAGTTGCTATCTATCTTGCTCGTATGAGTCAAAAAACCTTGCCATTTTGTAGGTTGCTCTTTTAAATAGAATAGCAGAATGTGGACTTTCTCTCTAAATCCAAGTTGACTGTACACGTGGTTTAGGAAGTTAAACACTACCACCATGGTCTTATAATCCAGTTATTTGCTGCCCACTGGGAATCTCCCCATTCCCAGTCTTTCTCTTTATGAATGACTTTTGAACTCTTAGAGCCTGCTTCGAGCTTGCATTTGTTTCCAGTTTTTAAGGGAAATGTTTGTCCTTTGATTCGTGAGTTTAGATCTTCAGGGAGATACAGGGTGGCGCTTTCTCGTGCAGCCGTCCCTTCTGCTGTCCCCCTTGCTTCCCCTCCCCCTCCCCCAGCATGAGGTGCTTTTAGACAAAAGCCTATCACGTTTGCCCTGTCTGCCTGGCACAGCATCACAGGCAGTGCTCTGCTGCCTTGCTCTCCTTTCTGACAGGTTCTCTTGGAGTCAGTGGTTGCCTTTTCTCCATTTGCATAGTTTCCTTTCTGCCTGAGTCACCAGGGAAGCCCCTACCTGTTGTTAACTCTTCTCATACCTTCTGAGAACCTCTCACAACAATTTTCCACAAGCTGAGTTCAGTTCAGTTCAGTCGCTCAGTCGTGTCCGACTCTTTGCGACCCCATGAATTGCAGCATACCAGGCCTCCCTGTCCATCACCAACTCCCAGAGTTCACTCAGACTCACGGCTGTCGAGTCAGTGATGCCATCCTGCCATCTCATCCTCTGTCGTCCCCTTCTCCTCCTGCCCCCAATCCTTCCCAGCATCAGAGTCTTTTCCAATGAGTCAGCCCTTCCCATGAGGTGGCCAGAGTACTGGACTTTCAGCTTCAGCATCATTCCTTCCAAAGACATCCCAGGGCTGATCTTCAGAATGAATTGGTTGGATCTCCTTTCAGTCCAGGGGACTCTCAAGAGTCTTTTCCAACACTACAGTTCAAAAGCATCAGTTCTTTGGCGCTCAGCCTTTACAGTCCAACTCTCACATCCCTTTATGACTACTGGAAAAACCATAGCCTTGACTAGACGGACCTTTGTTGGCAAAGTAATGTCTCTGCTTTTGAATATGCTATCTAGGTTGGTCATAACTTTTCTTCCAGGGAGAAAGCGTCTTTTAATTTCATGGCTGCAGTCACCATCTGCAGTGATTTTGGAGCCCAAAACAATAAAGTCTGACACTGTTTCCACTGTTTCCTCATCTGTTTCCCATGAGGTGATGGGACCGGATGCCGTGATCTTTGTTTTCTGAATGTGGAGCTCAGTTAGCACTGTCCAATAGAAATGCAGTACCAGCCATGTATGTAACTCTGCTTTTTCTAGTAGCCGCAGTAAGAAAAGGGCTTCCCAGGTGGCGCTAGTGGTAAAGAACCCACCTGCCAGTGCAAGAGACATAGGAGACATGGGTTTGATCCCTGGGTCAGAAAGATCCCCTGGAGGAGGGCATGGCAACTCACTCCAGTATTCTTGCCTGGAGAATCCTGTGGGCAGAGGAGCCTGGCGAGCTACAGTCCACGGGGTCGCAAAGAGTCAGACACAACTGAAATGACGTAGCATGCAGCAAGAAAGGTCAAAGGAAACAGATGAAAGTAGTAATATAGTTTGCTTAATCCAACATGTTCAAAATGTCATTTCAACCAATAGTCAGTGTTTCAAGCATTTGAGATATTTTATTTTCTTAGTACTAAGTTACCAAAACTCAGTGTGTGTTGTTTACGCTTGCACAGCATCTCTTTTCAGACTCGCCACATCTCGGGTGGCTTATGGCTACTGTATTAGAGCAGGTTCGGGTGACTCCGCAGCTGCAGCCCTGGTCTTGGAGGAGGCATCCTTCCTGGACACCTCCGTCCCTCTGTCTGGGTCGCTTGCTTTGAACACTGCCACACGACACCCATCGTGAGACAGCTTTGCGTTGCTTCTCAGTTGGCGTCCCTGTTTCCTGGGCTGCAGGTATTCTCGTCTCCCTCTGGTGCTCTCGCTCAGTCACGGAGCATGTAGTGGACAGAGGCATGCTGTTGGCATGTCCATCTCTGGAGTCACTCTGGTCCAGCTGGCTGCTTGCCTCCTGGGGCTGGTGCGGAGCTGTCATCCTGGGGCCTCCGCGCCGCAGCCTGCGTGGAAATGTCCTGCGCCTTTGCTCTCGTGGTGGATCCGTGGTGGATCCTTCTTTGTTCGCTTGTTTTTCCCCTGGGTAGCTTACATCTTTCTCTTCCTTGGTTTTTTCCTTCACTCAGGTGGAAACTCCAGTGGATGCTGAGAAAGGGAGCAGAGGTGGTGGGGTCTCTGAGGCCCTGCAGATCTGAGACGTGTCTCTTGTTCCTTCTTGCCTGACGATTATTGGGGCTGTGTAATGAATTCCAGGTTGGACATCATTTTTCTTTAGAATTTTGCTCTGTTGCCATTCAGCTTTCAGTGTTCTTACAAAATCTGAAGCCATTCAGATCCCCTTACCTTTTGAAAGTGAGCTGGTTTTTCCTCCTGGAAACTTACAGAGTCTTCTCTTTGTTGGCGAGATCCTCGACCTGCACACTACTGTCCTCTAGTGTGGGTCTGTTTTTGTCATTTTGCTGAGCACTTGATGTCTCTGGTAGATTTCCTTGAACTATTTTTTAATGTTTTCTTTCCTTGTATTTTATTCTGCTTAATTTTCCATTATTTATTTAGGCTTTGCCTTCTCTAAAGGCAGAGTTTCTTCTACCTTTATCTCTGACTCTTCAGTTAAGCTTATCATTTCTGCCATCTTGTTTTCAAGTTACAAGAGACATTTTTATCCAACATCCTGTTCTTAATCCATGAATGTATGGATCTTATCTTTCTGAGTGTGTTAATGATAAATATATTTTTAAGCTTTGGTTTCTCTGCACTCAGTTTCCTCCAAGGGGCTTGTTCTTCCCTGTTTTATTTTTCCTTTAGATCTCTTTCATACTAGAGGCGTTCCTTCCTCTGACGTCTCTTAATCGGTGGTCTGTGCCTGACGAAGATGGGGGGGCTTCCGGGGTCGACTGCAGGCTCCCAGCAGGTGCCCAAGGCTGGGCAGCACACGTCTGCCTCAAGGCCTCTGGGTGCAGGTGGGCTATTATTTGCATACCCTCGTGATGGTACCTTTCGGTCTTTCCTCTTGTTTGCTCATATCACCTGGACGGCGCTCTGCCCCCTGCTTCACATTTTCCAGAAAGTAAATCTCCAGATTTCAGCAGAGGTGTGAGGCAGCAGGCACCCAGCAGCAGGAAGGGGGAGGTGGGGGCGGAGATGCCGCTCCCCTTGCCCAGCCCCGCCCCACCCTGCAGAGAGTCCCACCCCTCGCTGTAGAAGCAGGCTTCCTGCCCTCCTGGAGGGTTCTGTGGTGGGAACCAGGCCGGCGCTCTGCTCTCCCCACCGCCGGCTTGTAACTGAGCCTCCCCCAACCTGCCAGCTGCTCACCAGCCTGACTGCCAGCTTCCCAAGCTGTGCTGCTGCCCTCCTGTTCTCTCACTGCAGCCTTGTACTTTTTTTTCAAAGTTCTGGCAAAACATACATAACATAAATTTACCATCATAGCCGTTTTTAGGTGAACAGTTCAGTGACATTGAGTGTGCGCACACGGTGTGCGCGCTTGTCTTTCATAGTACTAGTGAAAGTACTAGTGAGGTGCAGACGCAGAGGAGAAGGCCTCTCAGTGGGATCCTAGCGCTGCTGATGTAGAGAGCAGAGTGCGGTGTGTGTGGTCTGTCTAGCAGGACACACGTTGCAGCCTTCTGTCAAGGCTGTATATTGTCACCCTACTTATTCAACTTGCTTGCGCTTTCTGACGGTTTGATTTAATGGGATTTGTTTACCATCCTCTGGGAAAGCATCTGGGGCTTCCCAGGTAGTGCTGCTGGTAAAGAACCCACCTGCCAATGCAGGAGACTCAAAAGATGCAGGGTTGATCCCTGGGTCGGAAAGATCCACTGAAGTAGGAAATGGTGACCCACTCCAGTATTTTTGCCTGGAAAATTCCATGGACAGAGGAGCCTGGCAGGCTACAGTTCATGGGGCTGCGAAGAGTTGGACATGACTGATTGCGTGTATGCGTGCGCGCTTGCACACACACATACAGGAAAGTGTTTGGATAGTTGCTTGGCAGAAGAGGGCCTTTTATCTTTTCTTGATAAACTGTAGCTTTACAAGCGGTTGCAGATGGAATTCCCAGGCCTGACACGGAAGGCTCTCCAAGATCTGGTCTCTACCCAGCTGTGTACTCCAGCCCTATCGTTCCTCCACCAGCCCACTCCACTCCGTGCCTCTGCTGTGCTGGGTACTCTGAGTACTGCGCCCCATTCCCGTCGCCCTCTTCCGCGTCGTTTCAGCTCCCAGCCCCACGCCGCCTCTTCCCACTCACAGCACGCGGGTGTCCTGTCTCCCTCCCGTGGCCTTGGACGTGCCTCTGAATCAGCACCTTGCCTTTCCCGCCCTCCCCGGCCCCCTTTGCTGTTTGTTTCTGCGCCGCGTCGTCCTTGGCGTTTGGCACATGGCCCGCACACAGTCAGCTGGGTTCCTGGTGCCAGAGATTTCAAGAGAGAACGCTTTTATCTCTTATTTTGTAGGATATCCGACATGAAGCCAGTGACTTCCCCTGCAGAGTGGCCAAGCTTCCTAAGAATAAAAACCGAAACAGGTACAGAGACGTCAGTCCCTGTAAGTATTCACACACCACAGTTACCTGCTGCCATCCAGCCAGCTCCTCCAAGGCTACGGGCCTCTCAGACTTGCCTCTCAGACTTCTTTAGCCCTGGGGTTTGGTAATAAATCAGTAGCAGTCAAGGTTTGTGACTTGATTGTTTCCTATGATGAAGGTATTAGAGGCTTATAGTAATGGTTCATTTTTCCACCCGTGGAGGAGGGATAAGGTTTCAGTTTCTAGAAAATTCAGCGAAGTTTAAAGCGCTTTTCTTAGCTTTGACTATTTTAATGATGAATCATTTTCCTACCAGCTGAGTGTGTGTAATGGCAGGCGTAATATGACCCCTTCTGGGTGACTTGGTATTGTTGGGCCCCAAGCACTGTACTGACCGGTAGCGATGCCCTCCACTGGCACGGGCGGGGGTGGGTGAGGCATTCACCCGCCGCCTCAGCTAGAGACACAGTCGGCTCTGCTCGCTGACCTCACCTCCCCCCAGCCCACCCCCTCCACCATCACTGTTTTTCTGGCTCTTTGCTGCCCTTAGCTCTCAGTGTGCCTGCTGGCAGCCTCCTCTGCCTTCTGAGTAATTGGCTTTCAGTCCGCTGATCCCTCGAAAGTGAATAACTGTGTTAGAATCTGTGTAAAGTGAGAAAAACTGGAGAGGAGGGAAGGATGGGAACTTCACCACCTCCTCTAGGTCACAGAGAGCCTTGAGACTCTCCTCCACGTGGCATCGCCCACCAGTGAGGGCCGTGGCTGCGGCAGCTCCACAGCAGTGCCCTCTGCCCGGGACGTGACGATGCCACCAGGCCCCCGAGCAGGCTGGTCCCACCGGTGCCCGCTGCAGGGGCGGCTCCTGGTGCTCTCCACAGGAGAGTGGCAGAGCCTCCTGCCAGATGGTGCGGTGCCCCAGGCCGTGGGCTGGGGAGTGAATCAGATGTGGGCTGGCGCTAAGCAGTCTACCTCCAACAGCTGCCGCGGCGCTCTACCCCTCTGAGCTGCGTGGCCTCAGGCGGATTGCCCTCTCCTCTGATCTCAGTCACACCGGAGTCACAGGGATCTCAGGACTGGGCGCAGACTAAAGTCAAGACACATCAGTGCTTAGCCCCAGGTCTCACTCTCAGTGTCGGCTGTGGCTGAGACGGCCAGGAACCGAAGTGCCCGCCAGGCGCGTCTACCACGCGGGTAGGTCAGGTGACACAGGATTTTGCCCCAGTGCCTGGTTCTCTTGATTTAGCACTTCCAGGCTCTGGCTGCACGTGGATTTCATTTCAGGATAATACTGATGGCCTCTTCTCAGGGGATTCTGCTGTGAGGCCTGCCCTCGCTAGAGTCACCACCACAGTCCACGCCGCACACACGTGCCCGCTGAGCCTCGGCCTGGAGCCTTTGATGCACTCGCTCTGAATTAGGCAACAGTATTATCTTTCATGTTTCTTTTCAATGTTTTCAATCAGTATTCATCTAAATAAGTTTCTAAACCAGCTTTACAGAGAAAAAAAGCCAACATTTGAAATATTCTTCCAGAGATATAATTCCCAAACTTTTTCAGTTCAGTTCAGTCGCTCAGTTGTGTCTGACTCTTTGTAACCCCATGAATCGCAGCACCCAGGCCTCCCCTGTCCATCACCAACTCCCGGAGTTCACTCAGACTCCCGTTCATTGAGTCCGTGATGCCATCCAGCCATCTCATCCTCAGTCATCTCCTTCTCCTCCTGCCCCCAATCCTTCCCAGCATCAGTCTTTTCCAATGAGTCAACTCTTCGCATGAGGTGGCCAAAGTACTGGAGTTGCAGCTTTAGCATCATTCCTTCCAAAGAAATCCCAGGGCTGATCTCCTTCAGAATGGACTGGTTGGATCTCCTTGCAGTCCAAGGGACTCTCAAGAGTCTTCTCCAACACCACGGTTCAAAAGCGTCAATTCTTCGGCGCTCAGCTTTCTTCACAGTCCAACTCTCACATCCATACATGACCACAGGAAAAACCATAGCCTTGACTAGACGGACCTTAGTTGGCAAAGTAATGTCTCTGCTTTTGAATATGCTATCTAGGTTGGTGTTAACCAGTCTTAACTCCTTGCATTTTTCTCCCCTAACTCCACTCTTCACTAGAGAAGGTAATTTGCTTTTAAAGTTATGAAGGAAATGGGGAGAATGTTTCAAGGTAGAAGGTAATCCTGGTATCTTCCTTTGGGCAGGTGAAACACTCAGCACTCAGAAGATAAGTTTCTGCCCAAGGTCACCACCCAGGCCTGTGAGGCCGCTTACGTCCCTGGCCCGTCTCAGTGTCACCTGAGTATTTCAGTGTGTTGTGACCCTCTCTGATGAGAAACATTATTCCAAACCATGGCTGATCTACTAAAACATCTCTTTGGAACGCTTTCAAGTAGAAAGCCCCTAACTGCTTATCCGCATCAAGTTTTCCTTTCTCTCTGGGCAAGGGGAGAGCTGTTCATGGGCTGTCGCCTGAGTTTACTGCCCCTTGTTTGTACCAGAAATAAAAACAGCCACCTGCACTTGTTAATGGCCCTGGCAAGATAAGGAAAGTTGCCTTCAGGAAAATAGGGCTTTTGTGACAATGTGGTAAAGAGGAAAAGAAGTGGCTGTGCTTTTTTAGTAACCTGGGGTAGACCTTGCAAATGCAAGTGCATTTCTAAAAACTATTCTGAAAGTTACTTTTAATATATTTTCAGTGTTGTGTTTTGGATTCAGAGTCTATGTTTTCCTGTTAAACTCTCCTTTAAGTGTCTTTGATTGTGACATTTATTTATACTTGAGCTTTTTTAAAGACAACCTTGTATCAAGGAATTCAAGGTATGAATTTTCACACTGTTGTGTACTTCAGCCATTTAATCTTGGAAGCATTAGGCATAGGTGAGCCTGAGACGTGATCATAAATGAACAACTTGGTTCATTGTACCAACTTGAACTCTGGGGACTGGGTGGAATATTGGTAGATTTTGTTCCCTTTTAAAGATCAAAGCCATTGCATTTTTCACTCATAAAAGTATGTTTTAGGCCTCAGAGAACAGATTCCTTGACATCCCCTCCCCCCCAGTCTTCTGAGGTGTGAGGACAGTAATAAATATTATAAGATGATAAAGCCTAAAAACAGATTTCCCAAATAAGAATTAATAATCTGTGTTTTAGTGTAATTTGTTTCTATTGCTATTTTGTATTAAGTTTCAAATGCTTTCAAAAATCTTCTGAAAGTACTAGTTGTTCCCATTATTGGAGACACTCATTTAATATCAGAACAGCTTGGACTCAGCCAGCGAGAACACCCTGAGCACCTCCCTCGCCTTCTCTGCTTTCCCCATAGGGTGCATTGCCTGTGCAAGCACTTAAGGCCCCCTGGATTAACCTTGCATTCTCGTTTGCCTTTCAGTTGATCACAGTCGGATTAAACTTCATCAAGAAGATAACGACTATATCAATGCTAGTTTGATAAAAATGGAAGAAGCCCAAAGGAGTTACATTCTCACCCAGGTAAACAGAGTCTGAATTTTTCTCTAGTGGGTTTTGCCTCTCTCGATGTCAGCCAAATAGTTTGACAGTGCCGTTATCGACGCCTCAAATAAAGTCTTCCACATCTTTTAGAAGACCAGGTTTCTACCCCAAAAAAGCAACATGGAAGGGAAAAGTCTTTCTTCAGAGATTCAGTTGGGCATGACATGAATCTTTTCTGGGAAGCAGGACGTTGCTGGGTTTGTAGACGACGGCAGTGAGATGCCAGGGTTGTCTGGTTTGTTGACAGAGGCAGTAGCTAGAGAAGACGGCCCTGTGTTGAGTCCTAAGTATTTGCCTCAGGGCATAGGGCTGCTTATGGACAGGTAAGAGGGTTAGTAATAGACCAGAAGTCTTCATCCAGATGGCCTTTCAGAATTCCTCTGCATGGCCCTCATTCTTTGGGGGTGGAGGGGTGAGTTAGGTTATGTGGAGAAGCATGCAAAATGACTTGAAACTCCCATTGGTTTTTGGCATCTTTATGGAAAAAGAAATCACAACAGTGGTTTCATAACTGGCCTTCTGTGAAACCCTGGCATATGACCCAGAGACCACGGGAGTCTGGGGAGGGGGGTGAAGGGGTCTCTTAACTGATTTTCTCAAGTCTTCATCTATTACTGGCACATTGATATACACAGTCTAAATCTCTCTCTCTAAATCCTCATTCCCTCTCTTCTCTTTCCATGTCAGTTTCTCAGTCATATATTAGGTTGGGTCCTAGGGTGACTGTGTACATGTAACCCTGTCTGATAGTTGGAGGCTGAAATGACAGTGAAGGTAGGCAGCCCAGTGGCCAGAGTCTGCTTTGGGCCCTTTTCCTGGGGGCCCTTCTTGACTCTCCCTTTTGTTCTATCCGGGTTCCTCTCCGCACATGACCAGAGTCGGCCCGACATCCCCCCAGTCATTGTACGGAACATCAGTCCCCAGGCCCTCAGCCGTGGTCCTCCCAGCCCTCTGGAGTTGGGATGAGGGGCAGGGAGACCTTGGTGGCAAGCTGGTGGGAAGAGGTTGTGGCAGAGTGGCTTCTTGGGAACTCCTCTTTTAGAAGCAGTCAGATTCCTTATTTCCCGATTTCAGCGTTCAACTTTGGTCTAGGGTCAACAAGCCCAAAGCAAAGATAGGGTGTATAAAGTCAAATGGGCCTTAGGAAATCACCGTGAAAGCTTTTACCCGCTGTCCTCCTAGCCCCACACCCTCGCAGTCGCTTGGCACATCTGAAGTTGCGTCTGTCCGTCAGATCGCGCCCCAGGTGTATCCAGCTGCTTGCTGACATGGTCTCCCTCTGCCCTGAGATTTATGTAAGGGGTTCAAGCAGCCTGGCCCCAAAGTTGCACCTCGACAGCGGGACTGAAACCATTTCCACGCCACGGAACCAAGACCACGGTGCCCGTTGCTTCAGTGTCGTCCATTGAGCGAATAATGCAAGGCTCTCGCCTCACTGTTCAAACCCGTAGAGAGTGATGTCACGGATACTGGCCTTCACGCCCACCTTCAAGTATTGGCTGTTTGGTGTGTGTCCTGTCAGACCTTCCATGACTTTAGTCCCTCAGACCCGTTCTGGACTGGAGTGATGTTTGGGGCCAGTGGTGCCACGGCCCTTGCCCACCCCTGGCTGGCTGTGTGCCCTCATCTCTTAGGTCCCGTGCTCCCAGGGTGAGGGGAGTCTGTGGTCGTGTTGGCCATTAATAGTAGTAATAATGATAGCTCACACTTTGTTGGGTGTTTACTGTGTTCCGGGTCCTGCAGAAAGGTGTGGTCAGTCTGTGACCATCTTCCCAGCCCTGTGAACATGTGCTCTGACGATTAGAGGCTGGGCCAAGGAGCTGCAGGAAGGGAGGCAGGTGGCTCGTCTGAGGGTGTGCGGGTGGGGCCCTTCACCGCCGCTCACCTGCAGCCAGCAGTGTTGCTCAGTGTCCCAGCCGCCCTGACGCAGAGACCCTGGCGCCCTTGCTCTGGCCAGCCCAAACCAGAAAGCAGAATCAGTGTTTTCTCTTCTCTGTCATTCGGCTCTGAACCAGCTCTGAGATACAGAAATGACCTTTCGCTACATGGTAGAAAATAGAACTGTGGTTACTGACCACTAGGCAGGGAGAGGCGGGTCCCGGCTTCAGCCACGGCTTCCATGCTATCTGAGGGCACTGCCGTCCACTCAGTGCCGACAGCGAGCTCGCACCGGGACGAGTTTGTATGTAAGATGCACACACTGTGAATTGTGTTTGCAGGGCCCTTTACCCAACACCTGCGGTCACTTCTGGGAGATGGTGTGGGAGCAGAAGAGCAGGGGCGTCGTCATGCTCAACAGAGTGATGGAGAAAGGATCGGTGAGTCAGAGCTGCCCACGCTTCACGCCACTGTCCGCGCGGGTGCTGGTCCATTAGGGCGACGTTTGTCTGTTCATTTCCTTAGGTTGCTTTAGATTTCTGTTAGAAAAATCCAAAGAAGCAGTATGTAATCACATGCTTATTGTAAACAAGTCAGATAAACAGGTGAGTTTAAAGGAGAGAAAGGTCGAGCGGCCCTCGCCCTGGTCTCCACCTCACCCTGTCAGCCAGCCTCCCCAGTGCCTGGTGCGTGAGCCCCGCTTTCCTCTCCCCGGTGCTTCTGGTGCTGCTCTGCTGGCCTCGTGCAGCAATGCGAGCAGAGTTTCACTTTGAAAAGCAAGTTCTTGCTGTGCCGTGACCGTGCCTGCTCGCTCTGGTAGATGCCCCTTTGCATGGCCCAGCGGCGGCAGCGGTGGGAGCGGCTGGATGCAGAGCCGGCCCTGTCAGGTCCGCAGGCGCTGGGCCACGGCGTCTCCCTGGCCACCCCTCTCACAGGGACGGTGTCTGCTTGCGCTTCCCTTCCGGAGTGTGGGCCACGCTTCCGAGGACTTTGCAATGTGAACCTGTTTGTTGAGGCCACCGCCTGCCTCTCTGTCTCTTCTGCCCCTACATCCAGAGCGATCTTTCTAAACCAGGCCTCCCACACCTCTTGCCAGCTGAAACCTTTCCGGGGCTCGCACGCCTCCCAGGACACAGCTGGGCCCTCGGTGGCCTGGGCACTGCTCTCTCCCTTCATCACCCTACTCCACCCAGAACAGACTTTTATTTTATTTAAAAAACTTTTTTTTTTTTTAAGTCTCTCACCCCTTCTCTGGACTAATGACCTAAATTGCACTCGCCCTCTCCAGGCGCACGTGGCTGCCCTCAGTCCCGCATGGCTGTGCTGACCTCAACCTCCCCTCATGTCTGAGGGCACAGTAGATGCCATGTCCTCCTCCTGGGCTCCTGCCCTCTCCCCGATGCCCACTGCCAGCCGCACGGGGCTCCACAGCCTCCGACGCGGAGGCCCCAGGGGAAGAGAGCCGAGGAGCATGGAGGCCAACGGGAAGGGGGCCCTAGGCCGGGCCGGCGCTGACACTGTGCTTGGGCTCAGCGGGGATGCCACTGTCCCGGCTTCCAGAAGGACGTGCGTGCTCCAGAGAAGCCCGCCTCCGGAGAAAGGACCATCGTGGCCCTCAGGGGGGAAGTACAAGTGTGAAGCAGTAATGTGTCAAAGGAAACTTGAGCAGTGAAAACCTGAAAGGGCGACGCACCCGCCACACAGACTCATCCCTCTCTCCCCAGAAAGGACGGGGCTTGGTGACAGCAAACGGCCCTCTTAGGACAGTTCACGTTCAAAATCATCTTTTTGCCTCTGCCTCCTTTTCTGAGAAGAGAGAATTCATTTGCTCTACAGAAATAGATAAAGCACTTACCTGAATATTCAACTGCTGCAACAGTGCGTTTTGCCTGAGGAAAAAAAAGTCTCAGTGAAAGTATTTCTTTAATTTTCTCTGCAGTGGCTTGATGAGTGACACACAAATTTGCAAACGTGAAGTAGGCCCTTATCCACCACCTTTCTTGTCAGCAACTTTGAATAAAGAAACAAAACATCAGGTTCCTGCCACACAGGCGCTCCACAAGGGAAAGCGCACCATGGTGGCTGGCACAGGTGCTGGGCGCAGAGGAGCGCCGGGGTCTCCCAGCCCCAGTGTTGCCGCTGCTTCGGCCGGGTCGCTCTCTGCCAGGGGCGGGGAGGCCCGGCCTGTGCCCTGGAGCATCATGGTCTCCACCCACCAGCTGCTGGGAGCACCCTGCCCACAGCCGAAGCCTTTGAAAGCGTCCCCAGGGAGGCAGACTTGCCCGCAGTTGTGACTCTATGGTGGTGTGGAGGGTTGAGAATTTTAAATCAAGACTGACTTATTCAAAACTCATCAGAGAAGGTAGCATTTGCCTTTTATTTGTTTGTCACTAAAAGTTCAGGTGAAACCTCTTCACTGTTTGCACGTGGTCTGCTCCAGCTTCTGTGGTCAGAGGACACCAGGAAGGGTGTCCAGGTACTCAGGTGGCGTGCTCCTCAGCAGGCCCTGCCCTCGGTGGTCTCCCACCCAAGGCTGAGCATCAACGGACCACAGATCCACGGTGACGTCCTTTCCCCTTGGACTGCTGTGCTGGCCGTTTAAGGCTATGTAGAGTTTTCATACGCAGTTTGCGGTGGTAGTGTGGCCTAGCCCCTGTCTCCCTCTGCAGCTCTTCTTTTTACACTAGGTCGCTTGGGCCTGCAGATTGGCATGGAAAGCGGTGTATGGTTTATGGTTCTTAAACCTTCCTTGGGATAAACATTTAAAATTCTGCATCAACGTTCTCAGTTGTCACCCCCATCAGAGCTGACCGGGGGAAATTATAAGAAATTGCAGTGTCTTGTTTGCTCAACTAATCTAATTATAATTTTTCCACTACAGCCTGTGGTTAAAAACCAGCTTGAAAGTGTCTCCATGTAACGCGAATTTATTTTCTGGTTTCTGTCACCAAATAGTGTCCAGTGATCCCCCTCGTATGTTTTGGCAGAACTACCCATTACCCTTTGGGGACCCGATATACTTCCTGGAAGACAGTTGTGCAAAAAATGATTGTGGTGTTAGACCAAGTTCGTCCAAGTGGCCAAAGTTCTCATTCATTCCATGTAGAAGTTGCATTTAGACATGATAAGCTAACGTACATATGTGTGCAGGGGCCGGGATTGCAAGTTGTCTAGGCAAGGGGAGTAAGCCAGGCCATGATCACCCAGAAGCATCACCCGTCCCTGCTAGAGATGCTGTTTGATTTCAAGGGCTTTCAGCCTCGGGACCCTGAGTTGTATATTGCGAGTGCTTTAGGCTTTGTCATCTGTCTCACACTCCACTTTTAGTTCTCCGTGTTCATCACTCTTTCAGCCAGATCACCCACCAGAGGGTCACCTCAGATGACTTTTGTGGATTTTTCTCAACATGGCCTAGCTGTTTCAGAAGAACCCGAGAACTCTCACACCACCCTCCTGGTGGTGGCTGCGTCTCTGACAGGTGCCAGCACTGGGCCTGGCCCAGGGCTGCTGCCGCCTCAGACATGCCTCCAGCTTAACTCAGTGAAGGACTGCTTTCCAACAAAACAATCTCCTTTTCCGGTCACTATGCACCCATTTGATGGGATCACAGGAAATAGTGGTCTTGTGCTGCTTCTGTTCTGTTCTATTTTATGTGTTTACAGCAAAAAACTTCTACAGGAAATGACAGAGAGCAGACTGTGGTATGTTGCGGGAGATGCCTAAGAGTTCTTTGAAGAACTCCTATTTTTAAATAAGTATTGGTTGATTGACAGTGTGTGCCAGAATTCCTCAGCGATAAAGTTTCAGAGTCTTGGTCTTTATCCAGATAAAAGAGATTTGTGAGGCTTTATATTCACTTTTGAAAGTGAGTGCTTGCTGTGTGGAGATGAGATTTAAAAGACTTGCCTCTCCTGCCCATGAGACATGAAAACATTGGTCTTTTCTCTGAGAGCAGCGGGCCGTTCTGCGTTTCTGCTTCTTGGCGTCACTCTCTGTCTGCTTACTGCCTTGGGTGCCCACTCCAGCACTCGTGGCTCTGGGCCTACCAAGGTGGTCTCTTTGTTTCTGCTGTCTCGAGGCATCACACAGATCTGACTATTCGAAGTGCAAGAGCAAATGCCCCTTAAGCGTCCTCTAAAGCCTGGCCCTCGCCTGCCCCGCCCCCTGGGGTAAGCATGCAGCCATGAGTGTGCGGCGCCGCCAGCGCTTCTGTGCCCTGTGTGGCAGGGCCACTTCGATGCTGATAGTTCTGGGGGTTCATCTTGGCAGCTGGGCTTCCCAGGTGGTGCTAGTTATAAAGAACCCACCTGCCAGTGCAGGAGACTTAAGAGGTGCAAGTTTGATCCCTGGGTCAGGAAGATGGAGGAAGGCATGGCAGCCCACTCCAGTATTCTTGCCTGGAGAACCCCATGGACAGAGGAGCCTGGAGGGCTACGGTCCATAGGGTGTCAAAGAGTCAGACACAACTGAAGCGACTTACATGCATGGTGCACATTGGTGCAGGGAGATGATATGGGTGAAACTGTCCAAAAGGTCCATGTGCAGGCTCTTTAGAAAACCTTACTGGCCTCCTGTTTGGGGAGCACAGAGTTGGAGGCTTTGGTGTCTTCACAATGTGGTGTTTCTTAATTTGTTTCCCTCCCTTTTTTCTGTGGCTTTGGTTTTCATTAAAGCAGGTTGAATGGGCATGTGTTGTTCTGTCTTCAGCCTCTTCAGGAGCCTCCTGGCTCCTCTGAGTCAGTGTGTGTTGAATTCTAAGTGTCTTGAACTTGTGTTGTTTCCCAAAGAGCTGTTGACACGCACTGATACTTCGTTTGATGGAAGTCATACTGCTTCCGACGGCCCCTGTCTGGGCATGTGTCAGTTCTTCTGGCTCAGGGACCTGGCAGCTTCTCCCTGTCTACCTGCCGGTTTTGTCCAGAATAGTCATCAGCAGCCAGAAATGTCTGGTGTAGAAACTTGGCTCACACAAAGCGTTGCCACTGAATTTGACCCAAATTTTCTTTCTTGACCTCTAAATGAAACCAAGTCTTTGGGAGCTTGCTGGCTTTAAGGAAAATGTTAATGAGCTACATTTAAATCAAGACTATCACATAGTTCCTGGGATTTTTAATTGAACATCAAAAGGACTTTTCTGAACTGAACCAGACCAGAATAAAAGGATGGGATGGGGCAGGAGGTGATCCCCAGCCTTTGAGGACCCCTCTCAAGCCTTCTAGATCCTGGTTTCCATTTGACTAAAGCCTTCAAGGGACTCCCTGGCGGCTCAGCAGTAAGGAACCCGCCTGCAGGAGCCTCAGGAGGGGTGGGCTCCATCCCTGGCCGGGAAGATCCCCTGGAAGAGGGCATGGCAACCCACTCCAGTATCCTTGCCTGGAGAATCCCATGAACAGAGGAGCCTGGTGGGCTACAGTCATGGGGTCGCCAAAATGTGCGGACACCACTGAAGCAGATGAGCATGCACAACCCCTCCAGCTTTTCAGTCTAGACTTGTTATCGTCCCCAAGGTAAGGAGTCGGCGTTGTGCCAAGGGCACCAATCAGGTTCTTGATAATCTTTGAAATGGCTACATCAAGTCATTCCTGAGAGACTGAACCTTGTGTGCAGGCTGGCTCCTCTCGTGGGTGACAGGGAGGGGATGCGACGCCTGGAGCACGACTCTTCGGATAACTGGGGTGGCTGGGCGCAGAGTGCACGCCCTGTCTGCCCCGCCTCGCCCTGGCCTAGGTCTTCACAGGCCCCGCCCCATCTCCCCAGGAGGCAGGCAGGTTACACTGATGTCAGCTTCCAAGGTCAGAAAACCCTCGGTTTGGAGGTTATCATAAAGCTCTTGGACAGTACTCCACACCTCTGTAAGAAGACAGTCCATTGCTCACAATAACTGGGCGCTCTTTTCTGTCCTAGTTAAAATGTGCACAGTACTGGCCACAGAAAGAAGAGAGAGAAATGGTCTTTGAAGACACAAATTTGAAATTGACGTTGATCTCGGAAGATATTAAGTCCTATTACACAGTACGACAGCTGGAATTGGAAAACCTCATGGTGAGTGCGACCCGCACCTGAGTGCTTGGGGCGGGCCCGATGGTGACGTCTCCTTGAGGTGTTGTTTCAGTTGTGATTTACTCAGCACCGGTGGTTTTCTGAGCTCTGAACAAGATGCGGTTTTCACACCATGGGGAGCAGCGCCTGCCTGCTTCCCTGCCAGGTGACCAGCAGTGTCTGAGGGGCAGACAAGTCTTAGTACCTCCCTTTCCACAGAACTCTCTCTCAGCCCCAGCTAACACCAGTTCTTAGGGGAAAGGGTAGGTTCTTACCTCAGACCTGCAGAGGGCCTAATGTGATAGCCTGGGAGTCAACCTCAGCGGGGCACGCGGGCCTCTCATCCACAGTCGCTAGTCTGCAGTGAGGGAAGAAAAGGCCCCGTTTGTGGTCAGTGTGAAGTTTTCCAGATGAAGTCCTGGGCTTCTGGCGGGGGTGGCGGGGAGTTTATAACACCAGGGGCCGGCTCTCATTAAATGGCCGTGGACCACCTCTCGGCACTGCTGGAAGCAACCCTGCTGAGGACCCGTTCACGGGGAGGCTGCAGAGCTCGCCTGCGCCCCCCACCACCACTGGAGACCCCCGCCGCTGATGGAGACCGCGGAGGGGAGCTCCGGGGGGCTCCCTCAGACGCGGGCACCCCAGCCTTGCGCAGTCCCACGGCCCACCTCCTCAAACTGTCAGCCCTGAGCCAAGGGCACCGTGTCTCCCCACGTGTCAGCCTGCCCCCAGCCCGGGCTTTTGGAAGTCTTCCCGCAGCAGTCCGTGTGCGGTGTGAGCAACGCAGGCCCAGAGCACGCCGCGAGGGGCCCCAGGGCTGCGGGCGGGCCAGCGGGCAGGGTCTGCTCTGGCCTTGTCTTCATCCGCAGAGATGGAGAGCTCAGCGCAGGTGCCTGGGAGCGGAGGAGAGGTGGAAACTGCGCGGCTCTGGGGGAACGCAGCCCTGGAGTCCAGGCCCTGCCCTGCTGAGCGCCGCCCCCGGCTCCCGCGCTGAGGGGCTGAGACAGGCGGTTTTCAGGCGTAATCTTGGCAGAGGGTTGGAATGTGCCTGGAGGATTATGTGGTAGACTTTTTTTTTTTAATGCTTTTGAGCACTTGCAAGCCTGGCATTACGAATGACTTCTGGTAAACTCTCGAGAAAATTTCTTTCGCTCGTTGAAGAGAGTGGAGTTCACTCTAGGAGAAGAGGCTTGTGCTGTCTGAGCGACAGAGCAGAGAGGTCTAGGGGGATCTGTTTGCTCTAACAGAATGTGGTTTTCAAAAAAAATCTGTTCTGAGCCTTGTGGATCTTTTCGCGCATACGTCTGAAATGAATTCCTTGAGAAAGAGGTGGGCGGGCATGAGGGAGGGCGTAAACAGAGATGACCCACACCTTTTCAAGAATTTAAAGAAGGAACTTGCTTCTGGCCTGTTTTCTTATTCCATTTTTTAAAAAGTCTTTTAAAGTGCTTTTCTTACCAATCCTCCCCCCAAAAAGAAAGACACATTTCTCTTTTTAACCATTAAAGTAAGTAAGGAGGTCGTTTTCTAGGGAGGAAGGCGTGGCGCTGTCTGCGTGGCTTTCGAAGTTACCCTGATGTGGTCAGCAGATGGGCCCCAGTTCTGCAGGAAGCTGCCGGCCGTGTCACGGCTGGTGTGCGGCGGCCCGTGTGTGTGCTCCGCAGGTGTCAGGCCTTGCTGTTTGCTGTGGGTCCTTTCCCACATTTCTGTGACTGTCCGGTCGGGGAGGGTGGTTGTACCAGAGGCGAGAGCTCTGGGAGGGCAGGGCCGAGTCGCTCCCTCGTGGCACCTGGCACCCAGGAGACGTGTGGTGGACATTCGCCAAATGAGGGAGAGGCGCTGTCGGCCGCTAGGCCTCCGGCCCAGCACTTCCCCATCAGCTGCTCTGCAGGCGACCTGGGTGCCAGCGCGGCCCGTGGCTCCGTGCTGCTGGTGGGGTTCCTGTCTCAGGCCTTACTTACCTTGTGACTGGCTCCCGTGACTGTGAGCTCTTGGCTTGAGGCCTCTCCTCAGTGAGAACCACGAATTGACCATCGCCCCTGGCAACCCGCTGTCCACCCTGGGAGTGGAGTCTCAGAGGAACAGAGCTGGAATCAGCCCCAGAGGCCGTCCTCACAGTTCCCCTGGGAGCTGATAGGGCCACGAGGAGAAACACTCGGGGGCAAGCGTCAGGGTCCACCTTCAAGGGTCCCTGCAGCAGGCTGTGAACGCGAGCTCCAGAGTCAGGCAACTCAGATGGAAACCCTGCCTCCCTGCCTAGTTGAGGGGTGCCTGCCAAGTCTCAGGCTTCTAATCTGGAACGTGGAGTAACTGGCCTAGTGGGGTTGCATGTGAGAGCTCCGGGAGCCCAGGCACCCAGCGCGGGAGCGCGTGGACGCTCACTGTGGGGCTGGGCCGGCTGGTCTTCTTGGCAGCCCCTCCTCGCTGAAGGGATTGAGCCACACACGCAGCCTCTAGTCTTTGGAGACTGTCAGTAACCTTTTTCTGTAAAATGACAATCCTCTGAGATGTCCAGATCGTCTTGTAAAGCCCCGAGTTCCCCAGAGCTGGTGCCCCTCGCGGGTGGTTACATCTCCACTCTTCCATGTGAAGCCCTGAGGCGCTGATGACAAGACTGCTGTGGGCGGTGGTGCAGCATCACTTTGACTTACGGAGAGAAGTCAGTTGTGACCTTGAAGACAGCAGACGGGAGAAGGGCGTCGAGATGAGGGCTCTTGGGGGCGAAAGAATTGCAGCTGAAGCAGGAGCAGCCTGGCGCCTGCCCGGGGCTTGGGTCTCGTCCACTGAGTCTGTGGTCCCTAGGAGAGAATCTGGGAACAAAGGCTCCTCAGGGAGGCAGGCGGGTCGAAAGGCACTTTGCGCTGATGTCACTTGACGTCAGTGGTTCTCAGACAGGTGATTCTTTGAGAGTCATCACGTTTGTATTTCTCTTTTAGTCTCGAGAAACCCGAGAGATCTTACATTTCCACTACACCACGTGGCCTGACTTCGGAGTCCCCGAATCGCCGGCCTCATTTCTGAACTTTCTCTTCAAAGTCCGCGAGTCGGGCTCGCTCAGCCGTGAGCACGGCCCCATCGTGGTTCACTGCAGCGCCGGCATCGGCAGGTCGGGCACCTTCTGCCTGGCTGACACCTGCCTCTTGCTGGTAAGACAGCCCTCAAGACCGCGGGAAGCAGAGGGAGCGTGCAGTGACCGCCAGGCTGGCCTGGCTGCTGCCCTCTGTCGCTGTCTGAAGTCAGCCTGCTTCAGTCTTGACTTTCTAGCAGCTTCCCTCCCATCAAGGGAGCTTTACCCTAAACAGCTTCATTTGGAGGAGTGCTCTTAAAGCCAGAGAATCCCCTTCCCTCACACTCTTCCCTCTCACGCTCCCCTAGGACGTGTACAGTCATGTTGAACCTGACACCCAGACCTCACTCAGCTGTGTCTCCTCTCTGGCTTTCAGATGGACAAAAGGAAAGACCCTTCTTCTGTCGATATCAAGAAAGTTCTGTTAGAAATGCGGAAATTTCGGATGGGGCTGATTCAGACAGCAGACCAGCTCCGCTTCTCCTACCTGGCTGTGATCGAGGGCGCCAAGTTCATCATGGGAGACTCTTCGGTGCAGGTCAGCATTCCTTTTGCTTTAATCCGAGTGTGTTGGTTTTAAACTTTTGCCTCTAAAGAAGGAGGCTGTTCACTGTCAAAGTTGAAATAATGTCACGTGTCAGGGGAAAGAGCTAGACTTCATGCTTAAGTCTGTTTAGCTGGAAAGTTGTGGAAATTGTCGCCATGTCCCAGTTTGAAGTGCGCACACACAGAGCATCAATAGGAAGTCAGACCTTATTTTCAAAAGATCTCCTCTTCCAAGGACATGGCTGGAGACCCGAGAAGCTGAAAGGCCCCTCACCTAGCCCTCACCTCTCCTCACTTGAGAGAGAGCAGGTTTCCTGACAATTCACCAACCGTGAAATC